>ML682040.1:20456043-20515140 GCA_007922195.1 Podocnemis expansa | reverse complement strand
ATAATAATAATAATAATAATAATAATAATAATAATAATAATAATAATTAATAAAGTAACCTCCTCACCTCATTGTATATTATCTTCCCATTCATGGGAGTTTCGCAGACTTCTGGCACAAAGACTCTATATTACTGTACCTTAAAATCTCACTGAGCCTTGTCGCTTCACTCTTCTCCTATATACAGCTTAGTTTAGATTGCTATCCAAGAATGGATCAAATGTTCCCTGTACTGCATTGTAGCTGGGGCTGATGAAAAACTGCAACACCTAAAATTCAAGTGATGAAAATTTGAGAAATTGAACTCTGTGTGTGTGTGTTTCATATGTGAGTTGCATCACAAAGCATGACTTTTTTTTATACACAGTGTTGCAGATCTGCCAGAGTTCTTGTAATATTTCCAAGAAATGTTATATAAATTCTGCTTCCAACATTCTGCCCTGATTGCCTACCTTAATAAATAGGTACAAGTAGTGACAAGCCCAAGTAGTATAAATAATCATTTTCAGAAGAATATGAGGTTCTTCTGAACTTCCTGCCTTCAGTGCTGAGTGTTGCTTTGCATAAATAACTGTTAAAGAATTGGTGCTTTTTGCAGCAGATGCTGAAGTACTGTTGTTACAGTGGTGGGAGATGTGCTTATATGACACACTCCATGTTACAGCTACATAAGATCAGGTCACGCAGTGCAAATATGGTGGGGGATAGTCCTTTGTGGGGTATATTATATAAAAAAGACTAACAAATAGCTTTTTGATGCATTAAAGTATCAGGGCTTTAAAACTGAATTGTCCCAGAAGTTGACTTTGTCCCAGCATTAGAAAAGGTTGAAACTGCTAATAAGTTGAGCTGGCTGAGAACCAATTCCTCTTATCCCCAAACTATAACCAATTCCTTCTCTCCATCCTATCCACTAGGAGCCAGAGGTATCACTGGTGCTGGGCACCCCAGGGCACATGCCCCGAACCTCAGCGCCGGTGCCCTGGATCTCTGGCCTAATCAGGCCGGAGATCCTGGGCCCAGCCGCCAGCAGCCACAGCGGCCCCGTCCCTGGCTGGGGATGCGGGGCCTCGCCGCCCACGGCCGCGGTGGCCCTGTCCCCCATCGGGGATCTGGGGCCTGGCCGCCCGCGGCTGCGGCGGGCAATCCGGGCCCCAGCCACACATGCCAGCAGCAGCCCCATCCCCCACTAGGGATGCAGGACCCCACTGGCCATGGCCACTTCCGTCCCCGTCCCCAGCCAGGGATGCGGGGCCTAGTGGCACGTGGCAACACAGCAGCTCCTGGCCCTGCACCCTGGCCAAGGGGCGGGGCCTGTGGGCTGGGGGCGGGGCCTGGGCCCGTGCCCTGGGTACCTCCCCTGGCCAGCGACGCCCCTGCTAGGAGCCAGCATGTGCATTTTGGGGAAGATTTAAAACAACAACAACAACAAAAGTCCTGTGGCCCCTTAAAAAGTTTGTCAGATGCATCTGGGTTCCACCCCACAAAAGCTTATGCCCAAAGAAATTTGTTAGTCTTTAAGGTGCCACAGGACTTCCATTGTTTTTGCTATGTACAGACTAACATGGCATCCCTCTGGAGTTTATAAAGACTGGATAGTGAAAACCAAAGACCAAAGGAGACAGCAAAGAGCCTAATCAAGCAAGTTGAATTGGCAGCTTTTGATGGCAGACAAAATTGATTTCTGAAAAAAGCAAGTGTAAACCACACACCCCTCTAGGGGCTGAGTCAATATATATAAAGGTTTAAGTCAGGAATTTTCTAGAGTCTGTGCCCTACCATGCTCTTGGGCTTTGTCGCTCAAGCAGTAGATGCTTGTACTTTTAGAACAAACACCCCCGGTTTAATCCCTGCCGTCAGCTGTCTGTCCAGGGGTCTAATGCTACATGGAAGAATTGCACATTGGAAGGAATTTCTACTCATTCATGTTCTAGGGTTCCCCTCCATTCAGCACTGGTGAAACCGCACCTGGAATACTGTGTCCCCACGTAAAAAAAGGAAGTGGACAAATTAGAAAGAGTCCAGCAGAGTGCAACAAAAATGATCAAGGGGCTGGAGCACAAGCCCTATGAAGAAAGACTGAAGGAACTAGGCTTATTTAGCCTGCAGAAGAGAAGACTGAGAAGGGATTTGATAGCAACCTTCAGTTACCTGAAGGGATGCTACAAGGAGGACGGAGCTCGGCTGTTCTCAGTAGTAACAGGGGACAGAACAAGGAGCAATGGTTTCAAGTTGCAGCTAGGGAGGTCGAGGCTGGATATTGGGAAAATCTTTCTTACTAGTCGAGTGGTAAAGCATTGGAATGGGCTACCTAGGGAGGTGGTGGAATCTCCATCTTCAGAGATGTTTAAGGCCCAGCTGGACAAACCTCTGGCTGGAATAGTTTAGCAGGAGTGGTCCTGCTTTTTTGGGTGGGGGTTGGACTAGATGACCTCATGAAGTGCCTTCCAACCCTATGATTCTGTGAACCGCCCTTTGCTGTCATTGTGGACAGTTCACTGGAAACCAATGCACAGTTATTCAGTATTACCCAAAAATAGTTAAAATACATGAAGAAAGAGGCAGGAGTCCTTCCTTTTTCCTGTGCAGCCATCGTAGCAAATTTCTGTTAAGGAAGTGGGGTGGGTAATGATAGCTACTATGTTAGATTAAATGGGAAAGTAAAGAAACACCACTTAACCCACTGAGCAACAAGGATGATCAGATGTCCCAATTTATAAGGACAGTCCTGATATTTGGGGCTTTTTCTTGTGCAGGAGGCTATTACCTCCCCTTCTCTGTCCCAATTTTTCATGCTTGGTATCTGGTCACCTAAACCTGACAGATATGCCTGGGAATCATCCTCTTTGTTGTATACTTGGTTTTTCAACAGTTGATATTAATTGTTTTATTTATGGATCAGATGAACCAAAGTGGTTGGGGGTGACACAGAAAATTCAAGGAAAACTTCTATCTAATCTATCTGTATATGTAATGAATAGATGGTATTTTAATGTGACACGGCACCATGCCTGATCACCGAAACACACGTCAGTGTTTAAAAAAATGAAACGTCACCATCTAAATGCACATGAAAAAGGAGGTGTAAGACTGGAAGATGCTATGTCATGGAACAGCTGGGAAGGAATTAGAACGTCAGATGAGTTTTGTTGGCGGACTGTGCTTAATAATGTTACAGTTTACGGTTCCATCTAGGCTTTGAATTTAACACCTCATTGACGTGAATGGGGGAGTAGTTCACACCTCTGCTACTGCTGTGTGTCTGGAAAGGGAGTTTTGATAAACACAGCTGACTGAAAAGCAACCGGAAAATATGCCGCAAAAATTTAATAAAATATATATTTATTTTTCAAGTGCCTTAAACAACACGGAGGAAAAGGGCATTCAGCAAAGTTTGATTGGATTTAGCTTTTCATGTACATAGGAAAATGACACAAGTCTGGGTGAATGGAACCTTTTGCACTTCAGTTCACCTGTGGGAATCTGATTTCGGGATTGGAGCCTATTTTATACAAGACACAACAAGTGATTAACAAATGGAGGGCTTGCAGAGAAAGGAGGAAGAAGCTAGCAATGACAAGAACAAAGAGTTACATACATTTGGTTTGTGCCTAATTTGAGAATAATAAATTGATTTGGTTTTGTTTAGATATAAATAAAACAAGATGTTTAACGAAATCAGCATTCAGTGCTGGATACTGGCTTAAGAATGATCTGTAAGCAGTTTATCATGTTTCTTAAAGATGGCAGGTGGTAGTTTGAGGAATACATTTCATACCTAGGGAGCAGCATGGAAGACAGAAGGATGGTGAACCAAAAGCTAGGGTTGATCCCATTCCCAATGACTTTAACAGGACTTGAATCAAACCCTAAGTGATTTGGATTTTTGTTATGAAATGTGTGTGTCACTGGAATAAAAATAAATGTTCCTACTAGGCCTGTTATTAAAATATTTCCAGCTCATCTATAACAAGGCAGCTATACATCAGTGTACACTGTCTCCACATTGGAGAAGCCTAAAAATGTCATTAAGAAATCTCTGGTTCCATAGAGGATGGGTTCTCAGGTTTCAAGGGATTCATAACCACCTTCTTTTTGTTTATGACTAGATGGAAAGTGGGATCCCAAAACTTCAATGTGTGGTAGGTTAGGCATCACAGTATAGAAAAAGATGCAACACAGTGATTTTTTAAATTTTTTTTTAAAGGTGGAGACCATTTTTCCTCACTTCCCTTTTTAGTTTAAATGATGTTCCTGGTTTTCTTTTGGCCTTGCTCAGAATATATAGTTTTGTGGCAGCATAACTTGATGAGAAATCCTTAATTAATGATGTACTTGATTAGTGATAGAAAGTAATAGTTACACAGGCTTTAAATTATCTTACAAAACAAAATCCCAGCCCTCACAGTCTATTACTTTCATGAGGTAAAACTGATAAGGATCATTTGTCCTGAGTAATAACATTCATAATAAATACTAATAATTTGTGGTTTTTTAGTCAGCTATGGAGTGCTTTACAAAAGTCGAACTGGGGTGTTATGAGAATTAGCACAAGAGGTAGGAAATTACTATTGTCCTTTCAAAATGGAGAATCTGAGGCATTGAGGAAAAACAAAATGATGATTTCAAGTTCCAAAGGGGCAGCCTTGTTAAATGATGCTGATCACTATTTCCACAGCACCAGAAGTCGCCGATCTTGCAAACATTTATACACATGCTCCACTATACACAGGCATGTAGTCATGTTGAGCTCATGCAGAAAGTTGACTTTATGTGTAAAAGTGTATATGAGAGCAGAGCCTAAGCGTGCATGCCAATTAACAGACATAAAAGGAGGCAGCTGGGTCACATGGAAATTACAATCTCAGGTCTCAATCCGGTTGTGGAATTAACACACAGTTAGCCCGTTGTGCCTGTATTGGCCTCTTTGACCTATAAGAATCCAACTGCAGCGTCAGGGTCTGGTTCTGTAAACACTAGCAGATGCAGGAGAGGAAGGATTAAAAAAATTAAAATGAAGTGATGAAAATAAAATAAAATGACACAGTAATGCAACAGTATGTTTGTGGAAAAGGTCAGATATAAATTGCACACAAAAACAGCCTGTATTTAAAAAACTAAGTTGGCAGAGTCAAGTATTCAGGAATTAGGAAATGCCAGACATAAAGCTTCCTATGCAACCTTAGTTCAGTTCCCTTGTGCATATGCATTATGATACATTATTTAATCACATAACTATTTTTTCCCACAGGACCCTTCCCTCATTCAGTGGCCACGGTGAGTGCTGCTCACTGAATGAGTAGCTTATTCAGTACTCAAGCTTTTGTCTTCCCCTCACTGTTCAATGTGTCACCACAGGCCTTATCTACTGCATGCTATTTAAACTCTCCTCTGAAGACACAATTATTAGTTTCCTCATGTGTGTTTCTGTGCTCCTCATCACTACAACCTCTGACAGCTTCACAAATACTAATGATTTGCAGGGGGAGGGGGATGGTATTATCTCCATTTTATAATTGAGGAACTAAAGCACAAAAAAAAAAATTAGGTCAGATGTACTCACAAATGTTGAGTGCCAAATCTGAGACCCTAGGGACCCAAATTTTTAGAGTACTTACCATTATGTATGTTCAAAACAAAGCTTCCATTGACTTCATTTGCACCTGACACTGCTCAGAGCTTTTGAAAATCAGACTCCAGAATACCAAGTTAGGCACCCAGAAACTGAGAAATACACAGGTAGTGATTTCACCTGAGAAGTCCGTTTGAAGTGGCATGCCCAATATAACACTGGAACTCTGCGGCAGAAAATGGATAGAATTCAGTTCTCTGGGGCAGCATTCATCTGCCTTAATGGGTTCTTTTCCCATTACAAAAAGTAATTTGACTTCAGGCTTCCCATGGTTTGAACCTAACAGCTGCTCTGATTTTCTGTTACTGTATGACCTGATCCTGTGTTTTACACCCCCTTGCATTTATTTTCATTCTATTCTGTAAGTTCACCCATCTCTGAAGCATCTGATGAAGTGGGATTTTCTCCCACGAAAGCTCATGCGAAAAATAAATCTGTTAGTCTTAAAGTGCCACACCTCCTTGTTGTTTTTTTGTTTAACCACAAGATCATCCTTTCGCTGCAGTCCTCTGCCTCATTCGCCACACACCTTCCAATGTCTGCAACAAATGAGACAAGGTTCCTACAGACACCTTCCTTCACTTTGCAGCTCCTGAGTCACGTCCAGACCATTTTGTTCACAGAATGAGGCAAGGTCACATGGGGAACAAATAGTATGTGATCCTGTAATGAACTATCGTATCATAATGCATAGGCACAAGTTAAGATTGTATGGCAACTTTAATTCTGGCACATCCTGGTTTTTGAGCACTTAACTTGATGATTTCAGCATAGCTTGTTGTGTCCAAGTTCCTAGATTTCTAAGAAAGTAAACTGGAAAAAAAGAAATCCCAGAAATTACATCATATTGGCAGTCACACGGGTCCTCAGCAATGTTGGAACCTTTAGATACACCACACAGACCTCTGCCACTGACCTTATGGAGCAACAGTAGGTTGTTGTCCTCTTTGTGGACTAGCACTAAAGGGATAAGGGACATTTTGCCACTGACTTACACAGATATTTGCTAACACCAGAGGAAAGGTGGGACTCAGGAATCTTGGGTTCCATTCTTGGCTCTGGAGAAAGTGCGGTCACAAGCAAGGGTTGACAAAACCCAGGTGCCAAGTCACCAAGGTTAGTCGCCTGGCTCAAGGTCTCCTGTGGAAATGCTGTGGAGGAGCACCCTCTGGTGACCAAAACTTAAAATGCTGGTGCCTAGCCAGGAGCCAATTTTGTCGAGCCCTGCTCTAGTGGGCATGGATTCTTGTGCCCCAAGCACAACATCTTCTCTGCTCCTTCCAGTATGTCTTGGACTCAACCCTATTCCTCACAGGGCTGAAAAGTTATTTTCTACTAGCCTCGTTCTCAGGAAAAAAAAGAACTGTTTTGGCTGAAATTAAAAAAAAAAAAAAAAGAGAGAGCCTGAGGCAGACACTCAGTGTGGAAAATTTCAACAAGAATGACTGAAATTTTGGCAAAATTATAAACAGTTGAAAACTGGATCTTATAATGGGAAGACTTGGGCAATGTTAATAATAGGTGTTGCTACCATCTGTGCTTGTAATAAGCTAAACTATGCAAGAAAATCATAGACGTTAAGGAAGAAAAAAGCTTAACAGATCAATTAGTCCCAACCTCCTCTCTGTTCAGGATAAAATAACTACTGAATACAGAACCTAACAGACACTAACTCGTGCAGTCTTTAAACACTGCAAGGCATAACACAAAGCCTAAAGGAAGCAGTGCAACATTTAGATAAAATATAATTAATTAAAAGAGTCTCTAGTGATAATTTGCAAATAGTGTAGTGGCTAGCACCTCTGCTTAACATACAGAAGGTTCTGGGTTCAATTCCCAGGGGGTTAGACTTGATGATCTCATGAGGTCCCTTCCAGCCCTATGATTTGATTGAATTATAAGTGTTCCAAGCTGAGGTTCCCTTGGGTTTGTCTATTCAATTGTTTTCTAATATAGCATAGAATATACAGAACAAACACAGCTGTATTTTCTCAAGACTTTTTATTTTAACTGTTGTAGCTAGTTTCTTAAAAATCCCTTCCACAGCAGACATATGCAGTAAGTTTAGGGAATGTTCCTTCAACAATTGTCCCTACAACAAAAAATAACTAAGCACATTCCAGCAAATTGCAATGTTTTTAAATGATAAAATTATCCCATAATCCCTTTAAAGTCCACATCAGCTTTCTGTACCCAGAAGAAGTTAATCTATACACAGTACATTACTGTCTGTAGTAATTGGAAGTGATTGGCCAAAGTGCTGAAACCAGACAGAAATTTGTTGCATTATTCTATGTAAACCGCAAGCAGAGCTCATTAATTGAAAAATGAATGTCAATCAGCATTAGCTAGCATCTGCAAACTGAAATGGAGAAATGGCCGTTGCATGGTAGGCTGTAAACAATGTATCAGTGAAGCTGCAACAGGTAAAAAAAAAAAAAAAAATAGCCTCATGCAAAACCAATCCTAGACTGTTATTGGCAAGCTCCCAAGTCTAGGGTTTTTAATGAGGCTTCTGATTCAAAATAAATGAAACCACATGGAATTTTAATTGTTTTTATTTTAAATACAACACACACAAGAGCAGTATGGTCTGCAGGAGAGAAAGTATGTACTAACCCACTGGTTTAGTGTAAAGATTGGCATTTTAACATCACTACATTTCTGTTCTAAATGTATATCTCACAGATGATTTGTAACTATGTTTGTGCAGAATTTACCTAGGAAATTTAAGCACAGTTCACCTAAACTTGTCAGGTGTAAATGCTGGTTTAATTTGTCTTTTGTGTTGTAAATTAAACTCCATAAAACGATCATATCATACAAGATACATAAACTGCATTGGAGATGCCTGTTTCCATTTTGGTCTTTGCAAAAGCTGTGGAGGAAACACTGTTGCACTCATGTAAAAAGTGCCACTGACAAACGCATCTGACAAAGAGGTTGGAGCCCAAGAAAGCATATGCTCAAAGAAATTTGTTAGTCTTTAAGGTGCCACAGGACTCTTGCTGTTTTTGCAAAGCAGAGCATTGCAGATATTTGCTTTCCCATAAAAACTCCCTGCACCAAGCAATTTTCTGATCAACTCTGCAAATAATATGCTTGCACAAAGGTGGTACAGAAATGTTGGTAAGGGAACACATTGCAGTTTAATTTGACATACTAAATATGTGGCTAAAAGGGAATTTGGCAAATTGGATAAGTGGCTGAATTGGAAGTAAGAGCAGTGTGGACATAACTCTCATTGTGATAAAATGGAGTTACATATCTTTGTGTTTAGGTACACAGGGTTCTGTGCTTTAGAAGCAACCATGGAAACAAATATATATTTTTGTAAATGTAAAAAACATCTTTGGCTTTTTAAAAAAATGTAATTATGGCAAAGAAACAAAATACAAATACTTAAAATTGCAAATTCCACATCTGCCTTCGGATTTAACTTGCACCAGCATAAATTAAGAGCATTTCCATTCAGATCAGTGGAGTTATACTAATGAAAGAGCAATCTAAGCCCTAACGGATTCAGACTCAGTATCCTGAGCAGCTGGAGACACTGTACAGTAACCGTATATTTCTAGATATGTATCAGACCTTTTCACAAAATAACAGCTTTGTTTCTGGGCGGTTGGCTTCTGTTTGTAGTTAGGAACCAAAGAATTTGCACGCAGTGACAGAGTGTTTGCTATGAAGGTATACGCTATATTATGTTCAGTGGTGTTATGATTCAGTGGGTTGGGAATGGATAGGGTCACTGATTTAACTACAGATCAGGGTAGTAGTTCATATAATGCTCATTCCTAGAAATGGCCCCACGCAGGAACTTTAAATTCAGCTTTCTTCGAGTTTCTAAGGAGTTTGTATTAGAAGCCCTCACTCTCAGTCAGACTTTGTGACCTGAGCTGGTTCTAAATGTTGCCCTTTGGCACATTTGTAATCACCTGGCAGCATTTCTCTGGCACATGTCAAACGAGTTAGTGGCCATGGTCCAGTTTCTAGTGGTCAGGTGTCAAAATTAAAAGCCACTGTGCTGGCTGATGGTTCTTCCAACAGAATCCTTCCACCATTACGGCTTTCTTTTCATTTACACCACCCATCATTGTCTTTAACCATCAAAGCAAAAGACAGAATGGACAGGGAGACCAACCAACCCTCTCCTTAGATGGGAATGTGTGCCATGGTGTGGGAAAGACTTGCTGCTTGCTATCTGTATGCAGCTAGTGTTGAGAGAAGCAAGAATTCCCAGTGAAATAAAACAGATTTGGTGGTGTTGGGAGAAGAGGGGCGAACCCAGGGATCATGAAGTTTTGCAGTGCTGCAGTTTTCAAACAAAGGAAGACAGTGCCAAATCACTCTTAGCTCATGAACATGTGCTCTGCAATTTAAATTGTTGCTCATGCCATATATAGATTTCATATGAGAGGAAGAAAGTGAGTCTAGTCCAAAAGTTCTGTGCTAGAGAAAGATACCATTCTTGCCTCTAAAAGTAGGCTGACACAAGTGAGTTCTCCTAGACTGCACTGTATTTTTACATTCGGCTTTTTCTCTGCCTATTCTTTCCCTTCATTTTCGTTCTGCCAGATCTCTAATCCAGCTTCCACCATCCCTGTTTCTGCTCCTTCCCTGTTTCTGCTCCTTCCACATGATACGGGGTCTATAGACCAACAGTTTTCATCCACTGTGTTGGGAACATTACTGTGTCCCCACACGGCAGAACATGTGTCACAGATCGCTAAGGAGATGGCTGGATTTGGCCTTGGTGGGGAGGGGGCTGGGCTGGTGTGTTCTGTAGGGTCGTGAGATGCCACCAAGCATGTCACAACCTGCAAAAGATTGAGAACCACTGCTATAGGTGACCAGACTGAGGAGACATCATAGGCAGGCAGTTTCTGTCAGTAGTGTGTGTTGGGCTTGCAACACGCTGTGGACTGTAGTGAAAACTGAAACCCTCAGACTTCCTAGCAGCTCACCCTGTTTCAAAAGCAGCCATGCCCGTCAATAACCTTTTTCATAGATGAAGACCTTTCCTAGTGGATCATGACCTGAGAGATATTGACTACTGGGGCAGTCGGGACATATTCATTCCTGGTTTAACTCTTTTGACATCCTTGGCACAACTATCTCAGCATTGCCAGCTCTTTTGATTTTATTGTAAGTCTAATGATCCCGTGATCATTTAGATTTAGCTTCATGATCATTTAGATGTTTCTTGAAGCCCAAGCTCCTGTAGGCGAGTGATCACATGAGACAACTTCCATTAGAAACTAAAGATTTCTAGCCCTTATGGCTGCAGAAGAAAGCCTGAAAAGGTGGCCCAAGTGCACCCGCTATGCTGAGGAATCAGAAGGCAATAAAATTGAATTCAATGTTTATTATTTTTAAAGTCTCATAATTGGGGGGGGGGGGTTAGGATGTTTTTGGTCCAGTGCTTGTAAAAGACAGGTCTGTGTATCCTTTCAATGTATTATTTGATATTTCTTTTCTAAAAATTGCTTATTTTTTTAAATGATATTTACAGAATTTCCCCCCCATCTTTTGTTATAATTTTTAGGTGCTTCAGAGCTGGGCCCATTTTCAGATCCCAGGCAGTTCACAAGCATTTCATCCCTCACTGAGAGCCGCTTCTCCAACCCACGAATGCACTATCCAGCTACCTTTACCTATACACCGCCAGTCACCTCAGGCATGTCACTGGGTATGTCAGCAACCACTCACTACCATACCTACCTACCACCGCCCTATCCAGGCTCTTCCCAAAACCAAAGTGGACCATTCCAGACCAGCAGCACTCCATATCTCTACTATGGTACTTCATCAGGATCATACCAGTTCCCCATGGTGCCAGGGGGAGACCGTTCCCCTTCCAGAATGCTTCCTCCCTGCACCACCACATCAAACGGCAGCACACTATTAAATCCTAACTTGCCTAACCAGAATGACGGTGTGGAGGCTGATGGAAGCCATAGCAGCTCCCCAACTGTTTTGAATTCTAGTGGCAGAATGGATGAGTCCGTTTGGAGGCCATACTGAAATTTCTTCTGCGCAGCCCAGTCTCCGTGAGCCAAAAACAAATGGTCAACAAACTACAAAGTGCCTGGTTTTTAACTAGATTTTACTGATATGTGCAACTGTTTAGATGGGATGGCAAAGGCCATAAATAACACAACAGTGACCAAGCAAGCACAATCCACATTTCAGATTATGTGGATCAAAGCACATATATTTCTTGGAAATATTTTACCTTGTTTTATATTTAAAATGTACTTTTTACACACAAAAATATCCCAGTTCTTTTTTTTGGTCTAGACTGTTGTCAGAAATAGTGAGTTCGTTTGCCAGTAAAAAGGAAATGACTCCCCAGTTATCAGGAGGAATATGGCGAAGCAAGGCAAAGGCTGTGCTCCATTTTATTTTTTAAAAATCTTGAACTCCAGATACAGTTGCAATCATACAATGTATGGGACCCTGTTCACTCACATAGTGCAATTCAACTGGCTTGTATTAGTGCATGTGAAAGAGAAAGCATAGATCAAGTTGCTTCCATCTTGCTATAATACATTCAGGTCACGGTAGGTGTTTAAAAATTCTATCCAAGCCTTGTTGCACATAAACGTTTGAACTTTTTGGTTCACTGGTTTTTTTCTTCCTCCCCCCCCCCATTCTTAAAGAGAACAAGTCTTCAAGGTACCAGTCTGAACAGACAATCTTTGGGTTTCTTTTTTGTTTTTTTCTAATTATATTTGCCTTTGTCCAATTAACCATCCCCCATTATTAGCGCCAAAATGGTATAGGTAATACTTGTGTTTGGCTGTGTTTGTTTTTTGTTTTTAACTTTTTAAATTATGAAATGTATGAAATTTGAGGTTATTTGCTAACATAAATCATCTTATAACTTTAAAGAAATATTTATAATTATTTAATGACATTTGGACCCTTTAAACGTTTCTTAATGTAATGCTATGTTGACTTCGGTCTCTAAAAGTAGGTTGTTTTTCTTAAATTAATTAAACTTCTTCAATGGTGTGAATCTGAGACCTGTACCTGAACTCTGAAAAACAGTTCCTGTGTGAACTGGTTACAATGTGATTAACTCCTCCCCCCTCCTGCCTTACCCAACATGCACCCGTAGCAAATGATTTGGGATGCAGTTATTTTTTTTTAAATCTATGAAGGAAATATTGTATTTTGAATATTGTTATCTATCTGGTTGCCTTCAAAACAGTCTTGCCTTTTACTCAGTAATACGTGAGCTTGTTGAGAAACAGGCAGAAAAATTAGTGATTTTTTCCCATCTTTCCTTTCTTTGTGTTTTTTCATCAACATGTCAAAATTCAAAAAATGTCAATTTTGACAAAGCATTTCCAATTTTGAGACATCGACAAAATTTTGTCAGTGTCTCACAATTCAAAAAATTACTTCAACCAGCAGTTGGGAGGAGGGGAAAAATTGTGATAATTCCATAGATACTTCTTTCATTGACATTTCAACCAGCTCTATGTAATAATTAGGTTTACAGGACGGAACCAAAAATATCTAGTCCTTTGACACAATGTAGTCACCATTTACCAGCATTAAATGCTAGAGTGGTGAGGGCTCTTTTTTGTTTACTTTTAATAAGATATGGCAGTTGTCACATTGAAGAGACAAGCACAAGAGAACACTGTTCAGTAGAACAATACTCCGCTAGTTCAGTGTTCAGCAATACTCAGATCTTCAAACTTAAGATGAAAGTCACTTTAAAGCCACACTCCTGGCTATTAGGCAAGGTACACCAATACAAGGATGTGAAATTACACCCTGGACCCTCAATCAATCTGTCTGCTACCAAACAGTAAACAGAGGTGCCAAATTTTGCCCAGGCAAGGGTGGTATTGGGAAGTTCTCAGGAGTCCGAGCCTGGTCCAGAAGTTACTAGAGTCAGTGGGACACGTCCGATTGATTCCAGTGGGCTTTTGGAGGAGGCTCCTACTCCATATATTTTAAACTCTGATTCAGTTGTCCACCCACATTCAGCAAAACACTTAAGAATGTGCTTAACTTTAGGCACACACTTGATCCCAGATGTGTTCAATGGAACTTGAGCCCATGCTTAAGGGCTTGTCTTCACTGATGGCAGCAAATTTGCTGTTGTCAGTTCAAACTTCCTGATCAACTGATCAGGAAATTCAATCCCTGAACACCACCCCGACAACTGAGTAGCACTGAATCGAAAGGAGGCCCTCTCCCTTCGACTTGGCATAGTAGACATGCCGGGAGTAGTGGAGGTGAACATAGAAACGCAAGTTATTTTAGGTAACTTGCATATCAATGTTCGACTGCCACTGAAAAAGACAGGCAGTGTAGATGTGCCCAAAGAGTTTTGCTGAATCAAGACCATAGTGCAGAGCAGAGTGCAGCCTCCTGGCCTTAAAAAAAATAAAATAAAATAAAAAAAATCAGCCTCCCTCAGCTTCATGCTCCTAGCATGCAGTACTCTCTGTTGATCTGGCTAGCCTTAATTGCATGAAGTGACCAGTATTGTCCTTAGGCTTCAGCTGTTTGTTGAAAATGAGAATTGTCATGAGCTGTAGCCATCGCACTAAATAAATGAACAGTTATCCAGTATAATAATTTACTGGACAATATAGACATTATTATCAGCCAGTTGGCTACAGAGATTTAACATTGCCATGATACATGCCTCAAAATTTGATGTGATTTCTTGCTTGAAAAAAAACAAAATGAAAGAAAAAAAAAGTCTTTGCCTTCTAAAGGTTGTATACTAAGTATGCTTAAATAAGTAAGACACTTTTCTAATACTTAGTTTTCCTTCCAAGATGGAAGCTGTAATTGACTCTATTTATTGTTTGTTTGTGGTAGCTTGAAGCATACCGCTGTCCATTTATTTGTAACTGTAAAATATGTTTGCTAGTTTCAGCAGCACTTAAAAAGCCAGTGTCTGGTTACACATTTCAGTTTTGTGTTTTGTTTAGTAAGCAAAAGAAAAAAAAATGTTCTGCCAGGGCAAGCTGTTTCCTATTTAATAAAAGGTACTATATTTGTACATTATTTGTTGTTGCTGAGAAGGGCTTTTTAAGGTTTACTGTATGCATAATAAGTAATTTTTTAGGGGTGCTTTTGTGTTGAAATGTTGTTAGAGTGGCTGCAGGCAGCAACCCAGAAATTTTTTCTCTTACAAATTTTGTTGTAAAATTCAAGCACATCATTTTATTTCTGGATAAATCCATCATAGACCTGATTTTTGTTCCGCTCAGTACCTGCATCACATCAGTGTCATCACATTGTTAAGCTGGACCATTAGGGACAGAGTTGCAAATAGCTTAAGCACCCAGTTATGCAATGTGGAATGCGTGCCTAATTTGTGCACTTAGGCTATGTTTATACAACCTGCCACAGCATACCTCCTACCAGCGAGTTGAGAGATTCACCCATGTGGGGCTCATGCCTTTGCACTAAAAATAGATGTGTAGCCTCATAGGCTGTGTCTGCATCTAAAACCTTAGTTTGGATGTGCTTAGTCCAAATTAATCAGTGCCTAGTTAGTTCGAACTAACTGCGGCTTTTTAGTTCAAACTAACTTTTTTGTTCAAACTAGCTGCACTTTTTTTAGTTCAAAGTAACTTTTTAGGTTGAACTGGCTGCACTTTTTTTAGTTCGAACTAATTTTTTAGTTCAATTGGAAGAAGCACGGCTAATTTGAACTATAAGTTAGTTCGAACTAAAAACCAGTTACTTTGAACTAACCACTTAATTTGAACTTATTTAGTTTGAACTATCATGTCTACATTGTGCTACTTCAAACTAAAGTTCAAACTAAGTTCAAACTAAGCTCTAAGTTCAAACTAACCGTTCAAACTTACTAGTTCGAACTAAGCTTTTAATTTTTTTTCTTTAATTTTTCAGTTTGAACTAGATAAAGCCTCGTGTGGTCAGGGTCCCAATTAGTTTGGATTAAGGAAATTTAAACCTCCTTAACCTCCTTAATCCAGACTAATTTGCTAGTGTAGACATGGCCATAGACTCTAAGGTCACAGGGGACCAATATGATCATCTAGCCTGATGTCCTGCACAATAAAGGCCATAAAATCTCATCCATCCACTCCAGCAAATAACCTCTAACCTAAGATGAGTTATTAAGCTCTTCAAATGATGATTTAAAGACTAAAATACAGAGAATACACCAGCAAGTGAGCCATGCCGCATGCTTCAGAGGAAGGCAAAAAAAACCCAGCGCTCTAGTCAATGTACTCCTGGGGAAAATTTTCTCCTAATCCCAAATATGGTGATCAGTTAAACCCTGAGCACGTGGGCGAGTCTCATCAGTGGTTGAGTTGTAAAGCATCTCCCCTTCTCTAGGCCTCTGAACTGCAACTTCCAAACACTGTTCACATAAATATTTTAAGCACAGTAACGTCAGCCCCCTGGTTCCCAGGTCTGTTGACCAGGGCTGGGAGGCTTGCTGACATAGTTTGTGTAGATATGTTCTCAGCTACCAGGATCATACAGACAAATGACTAATTCTGCTAATGTTAGCAGTCAAATATTAAGAAGGAGCTTTTCAAATCACCTAAGGAATTTGGAACACAAGTCCCATTGGCTTTGAATGGAACTTGTGGTCCTAAACCCTTCTGGTGCTTTTGAAAAAATCTTGCCCTATATCTGTGCTGGCAGTTGAAGTATCTATACAAACAAGTCAGTGCACAACAGCGTGGTGGTGCTTTCTGAAAATGCTTCCAAGTGTATTCGGAAATGTCCTTGATTCAGGATGTCAGGAAAATGTCTGTTATGAGCTAATTTTATAGTATCAGTTATATTATGAGATGTGCTTTTCATCTAAATGGAAGGAGCGTTTCCTCAGGAACACAAGCACCCTTTACCTTCAAGGAGTGGAAAGTTGGCACAGTTCATAAAGTTATAAAGAATTGCCTTTGTTAATCCTCAGCTCTCTCCGATTCTACCAAAGATTCATTCACATCCCAACAGGTGTGATGTCCTTTATACAAAACAGAGGGGTAAATCCAGCTCTCTCTACGTATGTAGTAAGGCCTCTTGAAGTCAATGGGGCCACATGTATGAAGCAAATGGGATTTGACATAAAATGTCCTTAGGGTGGCATTTATAGATTCTTTTACCAGACCAGCTGCTGCGTATTTCATAGCTGAACTTCCTGGCAGCAGTCCCCCAAGCAAAGTTTATCAGTCTCAACATTTTGAGTGGGGAAACTTTTGCACTGTCATACTTACTGGACTACGGCTCTGTCTTGATTACTGGAGCCTGCCATGGAATCCAGGTGACACAATGTGCCGGGATTCAGAAAGACAACAAGCCATGAATTAAAGCAATAATTATAACCTGTATCAGCCATGAGTACAAGATCAAAGAAGCCCTATTCTCTGAATCCCTGAACTTCTGTTTTTTTTAAATATAATGCATTTCATTTTAACATTTTTCTGAAAACTTTTTTTAGATGTTTGTTTACTTCCATGTTTACAGATAACTCTTTGCTTTTTAAAAAAACTGCAGTACTTAAGTATATCAGCCAAAACCATACTTTTACAGTAACTTTGTCTTAGGTTATACAAGTGACATTCCTTTTTGTTGATAAACATGTTTTACCAGTCTTGAATTTCTGCTGGAACAAAACTTTTGTAGCATTTCTTGTAAATACCAGCTTTAATTTTTTTATTTTTCATGCACATATTGTACAAACACATTCTGCTTTGTGCCACAGACAGAGATTGTGGATGAGTTTACTTTAAGTTCAAAGGGACTATTTGTATTGTATGTTGCAACTGTAAATTGAATTGTTTGGCATTTTCTCATGATTGTAATATTAATTTGAAGTTTGAATTTCATTTTCAATAAAATGGCTTTTTTGTTAATGTTCTTAATGACTTCTTATTGTTTGCTGTCTCTTTATTTATCCATGTCACACTCACGAACAGGGAAGAACTGGACTGAGTTTATACACCATGGGATACTCTACAAAAAAATTCAGTGGGTATTCATTCAGCTTCTGCAGAATGTAAGCTTTCACTTAAACATCAAGGTAAGTTTCCATGGTTGCAAAGAAAACCTTTCAGATGTGACCTTCCCACATACAGCTGTTTTCCTGAGTCTGCAGTAAAGCTGATCGGCAGCATGTTAGCAGTTCATTTTGCATCAGAAATGTTTTTTTTTAACTGGATGACGAGAATGAAGTATTAACCCCCCATTTTATATTTGGGGAAAGTGAGGCACAGATGGGGAGGTGACTTGTCTGAGGCTACTTGGTGAAGGCGGCAAAGATGTGATTCCCCAACTCCAAACCCTGTGTTCATTGCACTCAACCTTACACGTTCTCAAAAAATACAATTAAATGGCTGAAGCTTTTAAAAATTGTAGTATTCCCAACAGGACTAGACACCTAAATACATCAGCTTTGTGATAATATCAGAGCCTAGCAAATGAATCTAGTAAGTCAAGATTCATTGTCCAATCTATGTGAAGGGGAAAAATTAAACAGTACATACAGTGAAAAATAAATAGTGTTAATTTCTTACGTTTCTGTACAGGATCATTAATAACAGAAAGATGTTTTGGAGGCATGTCATTTAAGCCTAAATTTGCAAGTAGCTAGTGTTTTTTGGTTTTATTTATTTATTTTCGAGGAGTGGGTTTGGGGGGTGGCCACACGCACTTTTTTTTTTAAGAGTTGAGCCATTTACTCTCTGAAAATCAGGTCAGTTTCTGGTGTTTTAAGTTAGGCACACAAAGAAAATCAAGGCATTAAAGTGGTCTGGACCTATCTGTTACATGATGATGATAACTCACTGTTCTAGGAGGGTGCTGTGAAGGGCTCAATTTTAAGTGTGTGTGTGTGTAATTGTTTTTGAAAAGAGAGATCAGGTGCAGCGTTTAAACAACTGGGTTTCTGGATGTCCGGCACAATATACAGATTATCAGTGGGTACAGAGTTTGGTTTGAAGTCAAAAGTACAAGGAATGAATAATGTGGTATCCCAGATGGAAGAAAATAGGTTTGATGGTTTAGGATCCAAGCAATCAGGTAAGAGTGTACGTTGCTCATACCAAAAATTACATTTAAGTGTACTTTGTAGATAACAGTAATGAGAGTGGGTTGACCCTCACTGAGTGAGAATTAAAATATAGATAATCCTTCAGTACACATGATCTAGCGGAGAAAGGCTTCCTATTCTGATCTTGTTACTACAGTAAACTGTGGCCATTAAAGGACCGCAGATAGATAGCGGGTTTTTTTGGAGATAAACCCTGTTCAGACACTACAGCAATGAAAAGCGGTTTATAATGATAGTGTGCCAGTGAGAGCTCATCTTGTATCCTATGTATGGTTTTTAAACAGTTTTTCACTCTAAACTCAGGGCATGCTAAAGGCTATTTCTTCCAGGGTGCTGAATAAAGCTGCTCACACTATTCATGCAACCCTTTTATCATCTGGACTCAGGCTCTATCCACAAATCATCAGTGAACAGCTTGTTTGCTATTTGAAATTATCCAACATGCTTTTTACAAGCAATGCTCAGCCCTTTGGTTGTTCTCAAATTGTACCCTGCAAGAATTATCCAAGGCATTTGCTCAGTGAACAATATGATCGGTTTCTTGAGTCACATGGCATTTTTGCTATTTCCTCATTGTTATTAATTCAGTGTTAATCCAGGGCATGGTGGGTAGGGGGGTGAACTCCACCCAAAAACTTGAATAATTGCTCCACTAGCCTACATCTAGTGTTTGGAGTTGAAAGCCTGCAGACTTCTACTGAACTTAGCACATCAATTGCTTGAATATAAGACTCCGTTGTCTCTTCACCTCTTATGAAAATGTTTTATTTATTTTTTGTTTGGTGCTATCAGTGCTGAACATTAAAGACAGACCGTGTCTCAAAGGAAGTGTTTTAAGGCACTGAGAAAGCAGCTCTAGATTTTCTGTTCTCCTTCATGCAACAACAGCAACAACAAAATTGGCTAATCAACGACATTAGAAGTTAGCAAATTCAAAACTGATAAAAGGAAATACTTTTTCATGCATTGCATAGTGAAACTTGGAGCTTGCTGCCATGGGATGTCAGTGAAACTAAGTCGTTTATGTGGATAACAGAAATGTCCGGTTCAGAGGGGTAGCCATGTTAATCTGTATACAGCAAAAGCAATGAGAGTCTTGCAGCACCTTAAAGACCAACAAACTTCTTCAGGCATAAGCTTTCATGGGCTGCAACCCACTCTGTCAGATTTAAAAAAAAAAGATCCAGAGCTCTAACAATTAATACAAAGAAGCAGTTTTTGGAAGGGATAAAAACATCATGGTTCAAGGTTTAAAAATGGTCTCTAACTACTAAGGATTAGGATGAGATATTCATGGTGCAGATTATCTCACACCTACCTGTTGTGCAGTTCTTGCAGCTCGGGCTACTGATCTCCGGTCTGAGCCAGTCTGGTGAGTCCTATGTTGTAGTCTAGTAAAGCACACGAGCTTTCTGTTCAAATCCTCTGTTCCATGAAGCCCACCTTCTTTACTTTGCATGGTAGCTTGAGGATTAATTAATATTTCTATGGTACTTTGAACATGTTATTTGCTATTTTAATGTCCCTTTTTTATTACAAGTACCTAACCCACTAGGGAGTAGCTCTTCCATGTATTTCTGAACCTCATGATTACAGAATGTTAACGTGGTTTGCAAGTTGCTGAGCTAACCAACAGAGCCATAAGAACAAATACTGAGATTCACTCTGGATTTACAAAGGGACCATGAAGAGTGGAATACACTTCGGGCTGCACTTCCTGAGCATAATTCTCAACCTCTCCTTCTCAAACAGAGAGAATCATAAAGTAAAAGATAATAGAATGAAAATACTGCAAAGTTTAACAGTAATAGTTTAAAGCAAATTGTCAGCATGTCTATGGTTAACTGGGCTAGATTATAATTATAATTACACCACAGTATGTCAGTAAGAATCCAGCTGAAGTCATGATCCAGTTTAATGCTTTATCATACCCATCAGGTTTTTTAATGCACCTTTTTTCTTTAATTTCAATGGTGACTTTGCCAAAATTGATAGAACCATGTGGCCCTTTGGGGTGTAGGAGAGTCTCAGGAACAAAGACATAAGGTGCTCAAATTCCTTTAAAAATCAGTGGGAATTGGGTGCCAAACTATTGATGACTTTGAAATTCTCACCTTTGGATAGACATGCGTGTGCGCTCTCACACACAGACACACACTTTTTCAGTGTTGTTAAAAAAACAGCAAAAATAATCAACCAAAGACTAAATCCTTGGTAGTTTGATTTCATCCTCTTTCATCAAAGTGCTACAGGATCAACTTCTTGATACAGCTTCTCCCAGAAAGAGAATGATCCGTGTCCCAAATTCTAAGAAAGGAGGCTCACAGCTCGAGCTAAGGAAACATCAGGGAATACGGAAGGCAAGCAATGAGCTTCATCCATTGAGGGAGAAGGGAAGAGAGAGAAAGAATAATTCAGGCAAGTCTGAAATCTTGAATGATCTTTGTGCTTTTATTGCTGCGGTAGTGTTCTCCTAACAGAGCAGGATGTTCTCGTTTTTTAACATTAGCCAGACCAGATGCTAAATTTTATCCTGCAACATACTGGCTAAGTGAGAAGGAGAACAGCTGATTTCTGTTAAGATGAACAACAGGAGAATAAGCCAAGAAGTATGAGAAATCTTCAGTCTTTGCTTTGTAAACCCCTGTTTGGCAGGGAGATCACAGAATCAGGGCTGAAAATTCAGATCGGCCTTCAGCTTCTATCCCTGTTCAAACCAGTCACTGTGTGCATCACATTACTCTTCGTGCCTTTCAGGATTTTTTACACAACACTGAGTCAATGAGACTTAAATTTTCCCCTGTGATTTAAAGTTCTTAAAAACCCTTGGCTCTGTGGCCTTTATGGAACTGTGGAAAATACCAGTTAAAAAGGAATTTCTTGCTTTATTTCTTGTCCCAGAAAATAGGAAGATTCGGAATTAGAGTCAGTGATTTAGAACAGTTCTTTTGATCCATCCCCTTTATTTCCCCTTCCCCACCCCCTTTCTTCTTCATAGTCTATTCTATTGATTTGCTTATTATATTGCAGTAGATTAAATGTAACAGATGGAAGAAGGATGGTCTTTTGGTTAAGACAGAAGCTTGACTGTCAGGAGATCTTTTCAGTTTCCAGATCTTTGACAGACCCTCTGTAGTACTTTATATGTCACTGAACTTTGCTGTGCTTCAGTTTCCTCACCTGCATCACCACTTCCACTATATCTGCCTGGCTGGGGTATGGGCAGATGTTGGGAAAGCAGGGGTGCACTGGCCATTTGGCAATTCTGGAAAATGCCAGAGGGGCCAGTGCACTCAAGGACTGCTAGGCCACCTGAGCAGTCCCTATTAAAGTTGGGGAAAAGATTAGCCTTCACAATAGATATATCTTGAAGGGCCGGCCCACTCCTCCTCCCCAGGCTGGGAGCTGTAGCTGGGTGTCTGAGCCAGCACCAGGCTGCAGGGCTGGAGTGGTAGATAAGTGCGGGTGGAGAGCCGGCTAAGGCTGGCCTGGGCTTTCTTCGGGAGGCGGGCAGAGGAGGTGCTGTATGGACACCTCTCTGTGCCTCCCTACATGTTGTGAAGGGCTGTCCCACAGTCCCCCCTCCTCGGCTGGTGTTGAGGCTGCCTCATTGCAGTGGGGCTGCAGCGGGAGAGGTGGGCACTCTGTGCTGGTAAGAGCAGTGGGCAGTGGCAGAGCCAAATCTGTATTTTTGCTCCCACCCTCACCCCTGCAGGTACAGGCTCCCACTTTCCCAGAGCATCTGGAGCATGGGGCCAGGATCTCTCCTGCACTGCACCATGGGAGAGGGGAGCAGGATAACATAGAGCCCACAGCCTGAACTTGGGCTGGCATGCTTTAACTGGCCAGGGCTGATTTTTAGTCCCAGTCCATCACAGGTGGAAGGTACTAGAGAAGTACAGCATGTATTTCACAGATGGAAAGTAAGACCTTTTTCTTGGGCATGGTTACATCATGCCTTCTACTACTATGATCTGACATCCTGGCCAAGAGAAGAAGCTGACCCAGATTTCTGTGCCTCAGAGTTACATGTTCTGTCTCTACCATTGATAATCTCAGCTGATAACTCTGGTAGATTAATAATCTTTCTGACATGACAGAAAGTTTGCCTCTGATTTTTAGAACCGCAGAGTCTTAACCGCACGTCTTCAAATGTGCACGTAGGATTTGTGCACCCATTTAAAGCGACTCCATGAGCATATATTTTTTGCATGTGCAATTCTAAAACAGCTATAAGACCGACCTCCCGCTTACCTCAGAATCAGGGGAACATGCAGATAATGTAAAGTCACCTTTGCCTCCCCATTCAGCCATACCCAAGAATCAGGGCTCATATACTAAAAATATGTCTGTGGATGCTCACGCAGTACTCATTACTGAATTATCCAAGTGTCACTCAAGTATTTAAGGAAAGAAATAATTGCCTTTCTCGTTCTGGTTTCCATCCCAGGCTGTAGAAGAAATAGTTTGAGTAGTTTACAATAGCTGGTTTTTTTTTAATCATTATGTTCCTGTGTGAATGTGAGCATGTGTGCTGTAGGACTGTGTGAGTGTGCGAAAAACTTGTTGTGGGAGAGCTATGGTAAAGAGATGAGATTTGCATTTAGGTCTGAATGTAGACATGCCATGCTTTCCTCTTAAAGGAGTAAGTTCCTTACTCTAGGAACAGCTCTCCTAACAATTTTGCACTGACTAATAGATCATGGGCCAGAAAGGCCCTTTAGCCTGATCTCCTGTGTAACATGGGCCATAGAATTTCACCTGGCTACCCCTTTGCTGAGCTCAATACCTTGTATCATATTATAGGGCTGGAAGGGACCTCATGAGATCATTGAGTCCAACCCCCTGGGAATTGAACCCAGGACCTTCTGCATGTTAAACAGAAGTGTTAGCTACTACACTAGACTACCTTGTGCAGAGTAAGGCAGATTTTCCCAGAAGGCATCTTGTCTTGGTTTGGAGACGTCAAGAAACAGAGAAGCATAAAACTTCCCCTTATTGCTCAGCAGCTTCATTGCTGTGGGAGGTCATAGTCACAAAGAGAGGTGATCTCTGTTGATGGCTGGGGCTGGGCCTATGGAAAATTTGAATATCAGGATAGAGCCCTTGAACTAGATTTTGGATTCAATGGGCAGCCTGAGCAAAGAGTGGAGCACCTGGGGGATGTGATCACAGCAGCAGGTGTTGCCTCATATATTGACTACCGCTCTTTGTGCAAGCAGGAGCTTTGGCAGCTGGGCAACTTCAATCATAGATAAAATAATTTGCAAGCCCAGAGATTGCAAATGCATAAATCACTGTGGCCGAGCATGTGCCTGCATATGGGGGCATAACCTTCTCCCATGTGCATATGAATACAGAATTTTGTCCTTTTCTGGCTTCCAGAGCTAAATGAACATCTAGGAGTCCAAAAGGATCTGAAGGTGGTGAACCGGCTTAAGGCTCAGAGGGAAGCTGAGACTATAACTGAGGTGGCACATTTTCTCAGTCTTGTTAGGGTTCAGTTTTTGCCACTTCCATGTTCGTCTAAGGAAATTGTGCTGTTTACCTCTGATGTAAAGGAGATGTATTGCTGAGTGCCCCCATTTACGTATTGCAGCCTGGCCATTTCACTAGCTGTCCAGCTTCACGTAACTGTTGAATAGTTTGGGGGAAGAGGACTAAGCCATGCAAGTCCAGTCTTGTTATTTGCTTTTACAGTTCCCTGTAGCATTACCTCATCTTTGGCAGTGGCCCTGGACCCGTCTGTCTCACAATGGTTTAGAATGGCTTCCTGGAATATTTTTATTGATACTCATTTATGCAATGCAACAGTTGAAACTAGCACTTGACAGACACAAAATGCAGGTAAAGTGGCTTGGTTTATAGGGAAAAACCATGCTGGCTTAGTCTGAGTTCAGAGCAAGGGAATGTTTAAAGCTTTTGTTTTTAATTAATTGAAACATTAGCAATCGCAGTCCATATTTTACAAAACCTAAATTCTAAGCCTAAACTAAGGTGACAAGAACTCTGTGCGATTCATCGTCTAGCGTTTTTGTTCCACTGCCTCGTCTGAGAGTATCTCTCTGCTTCAACTTGCACCAGTGCTCAGCATTGCTGCTAGACAGTCCTCACTGAGTTGTGGGACTGGAAAGAGGGGGCAGGTTAAGATTAGCTACATTCAGATAGTAACCGTGCCCCAAGAACCAAAGCACACACTGTCTTTCTCAATATAAGTCATCCAGAAATTTTATTATTTTCAAATGGCTAGCAATTATAAAATGTGTCCTCTATGTAGCTTTCAAATGTTGACTAACTTTCAAAGCCTTAGTGTGTGAGTTTTATTTCTTTTAAAAATGGACCTATAGAAGCAGTTGCTAATTCTACTCTAAACTTCTCATGGGAACTTAGACAGTGGCGCTAACTTTCCAAATGCCCTGGAACGCTGAGTACTTGGACTCATTGAATGAACCATGTATCATTTTATTCTAAGAATGCTGTCACATTGATCGTGGTCCCTGCCAAGTTATTAATTTAGTCATGGAAAACTCACAACTGGAGATAAGCTTGAACCAAAATTTGGGTTGCAAGCAACCCTGATCTTTGGATAAAAGGCAAACACATTGTAGAAAAAGTGGGCCTACAACTAAAGCAAACTGCGAAGAAAAATACTGTCTGATAAAAAATTCACATCTTTTGAGGCATCTCAACATAAGATCTCCATGTGCTTTACAGAGCTTAGACCACTAATCTTCACCACACCCCTGTGCTCGGCTAGACAAATATCATACATATATAAGTTAAGAAACCTGAGGCACAAAGATAGCAAATGACTCACCCAAGGTCACACAACAAGTCTCTTTTTGCGCTTGGAGGATAAATCAGAAATTTTCTGATTACCTGTCCCTGTATTTACCAGTAGAATAAATCCCCTCACTCAGAAAAATAAACTATTAGCAGGACTTGGATTCTGTGGAGCAAAGCCTAAAACACTTATCAGACTTGCCTTAGGCTTAGCTTAGTTTTAAGATGACAATCTTGTTTTCATATCAATAAACTCAGGATGTGATGGCTAAACACTGTAAGGAAATAGTTTTGAAAAAAAATAAGTAAATAAAAAGAAGAAGAAGAAGAAGAAAGTTAGCTCCAGAAACCAGAAATGATGAGCACTAAGAATTTTGCGTGACAGTTCAGAGCACCAAAACAAGGCATTAAAGCACTTCGTTGTTACACTTTTGAGTAATCAGAGATTTCAGTTGGTTCCAGGGACTCAGGGTGATACCCTTTCCAGGGAAAATGCCCTGCTTGTGTCCCATCCACAATAATCAGCTAACTGATAAACCAGGCACTATATAGAAATCAGGCTACGCTATTCTCCAAAGGGTTTTACAGCACCCTAACATAAGAGATAGGAGAGGCAGTACCCAGCTAGGACTTATATATTTCTCCCATGGTCAAGCCTACCACATGGATGAACAGCATCTGGTCCTGAACAGGACCTTTAGCTGCTACTGCTATACAAATAAATAAATAATAAATAGAGTACAATATGAGACTGGGTGACTATTATGTGGTAAAAAATATACATTTCCTATGTAGCACATGATGGCAAAATGTCTTAGACATGAGGCAGGTTTGGGCTGTATAAAAGTGAATATAGTGCCGGTAAAAAGTTCCAAATGGAACGGGAAAGCTCTCCATAGTTGACTATAACAGACACTAGATCTTTCCTGGATCAACCCTTCTCCAACCATGTAGCTAAAGACTGACCTGGGGAGCATACCTCTTGGAGCTGGGTCTTTGTGGCCCATTCCATCTTTAGCCTGTTTGGTCAGAGTACGAATCAAAAGCGTTTATTATGCTGTCGTCTTTTTGTAACGTGGACACCTGCCCGCCAAGAAGTGGATCAAGCATGCATTTCAGTGAACTGAAGGCACCACAGTACAGCCAACAGATGATAATGACTTTGCAACAAGTTTCTGGATGGAGAGTTAAATATCCGTGCCTTGAAGCATTAGCACGTCTGTCTTGGTTGTCTAACTTTTCCTTTCACTGGTAGATAAAAGGCTACAGCAAGGAATCAAATGAGAAGGAAGGGGAGAGGCAGGGTTTTTTGGTTTTTGTTTTTTTTGGCAGCTGGGGCAGATGGCAATCCCTCCTATGTTATGGAATGCACATAAATAATGTGACTATGTTCATTAAAAAAGTTAATTAATTGTTCAGACTGTGACTAAGTAGTAGAGACAACTGAACTTCAAAGAGCTCTGCGGTTCAAGTTAAACAAGCAGCCATGATCTTTGAGAATTGCCCAAAATGTAGATGAACATAAGTGGTAAGTCACTAAAGTGAAATCACAAGCGGGGCCCCATGGGAACAGTCTCTGCTGCTGGGTTTTTTTTGGTACGTCTGCTCTCTGGCCTGACCAGAACCAAGAAGTGTGAAGATCAGCAAAAAAATAGTGGGGAAAAATACTTTTATTTTAAGTTTATAGATCTGTAGAGTCCAAAGCCAGAAGGGATACCGCTATCACCTAGTCTGACCTCCTCTCTAACATAGCCATAGAATGTCTCCAAAATAACTTCAAAGAAGGGATTTTATTTGAGATCCATTTGGGTGTTGGGCAAGATTTAATACAGTAAGTTTGCTCACAGCAAGTGGAGAGAACAAACTGAAAAAGAATGAAAAAAAAAGAAACGAAACCAACAAACAAGTGACCCACTTGAGGAATGAAAAAACTCAGCCCAAAATATCACAATGAAAATAATGCAAAATTGAACAAGGTGAGAAAGCCCAGAAAGGGGCAAGTGATCACAAAAGAGAGGAGGCAAGAAAGCTGAAGTAAGTAATAGGACACAAATGAAACGTGACAACTAAGTAAGCATAAGTTGTTCAAAAGCTGAGGAAAACAGGGAAGGGGAAGAAAACTGTATCTGAGATAGGAAAAGCGGAGAGTGAAATGACAGAAGAGTTGAAATCCAAAGAGTGTTAAATTATGAACCAATTAGTGTAATAAATTAAACTATGAGTACTAGTAGGAACGATGTACAGTGGGAACAGGTGGCACCTAAAACAGAGGCCAATTTCCATAGTGCAAATTTTCATAGGCCAAAGGATGCCAAACAAGGACTCACATCAGATTTGGAGCAAATCATAGAAGGGATTTTTTGACAGTGGGAGTCTTGACTGGCAGCCCCTGCTAGTGCGAAGCAGCTGATTCCAGGGCAGCTCTTGCAGAAAACCACCACTGCTTCAGCTGGTAAAGGGCCTAAGGCGTATAATCAGCCTGCCACCATGGCTCCCCTCAAGCTGTCGGTGGCAGGCTGATTTCAAGCAGCACACACAGCCACAGTGTGTGACACAATTTTGTGTTGCGACACAGTATTTCATGGCACAGTGGTTGAGAACCACTGGAAGGCAGCATGGAGATTTGTGTATATAGCACATTCTATACAATTTCTTTTTTTCCATCATGATATGAAAAATGCATTACAACATTTGCCATCAATAAAATACAACTCTTTCCATGGGAAAAGCATTACAACCACAGTGTAGTTATTGCACGTGATATCTGAATGACTGAAGTACAGGAGCAGGAAAGTGTAGAAAGGTAAACTTCATAAATGATGCCACGTTCATAAATAAAAGCACCTGAGAGCAATACTGAGAAGGTTTACATAATTTAGTTATTTTGTATCAAAACCAAATCAAGAGGGGAAATCAGCATGAACTGAATGGGGGGGAGGGAATAAGGCTAAAGAAATAGCTTTGCAGATGAATGAGTAGCTGAGAAGGCTTGAAAGCAGTGAATGAATGAGCGTCAGGAATGGATTCCATGCCTCTACAGTCACTGGAACAAATCTAGCTCAAGTGACTAAGCTGTCAGTCCCTGCACCACACAGAAACTAGCACTATAATTAAGTTTCAAAGGGGAGCCGTGTTAGTCTAGTTCAGCAAAAGAAGCAAGGAGTCCTGTGACACTTGAAGACTAACAAATTAGAGTCCCTTGTCGAATGGTCCAGAAAAAGCCTGGGAGCTGACTGGACCGTCCGGTTAAGCTCTTCTTGCATTTCCTCCAGGTCAAGATTGAGGACATCGGTGGGAAGCCCGCATTGCGTTATCTGTTCCATGGCCAAGGCACAAGGCCTGAGCAAAAGTCCCTTGAATGGAATGACTCCCATTCACTTCGATGAGACTTTGGATCCAGCTGTCAGCCTGAAGGACTGCCAAGTCTCGATCCTTCCAGCAGCACTGAATTTACTATTGAAAAAAATATTCCCCCATCAGCCCCAAAATAAATGCTCATTGTGTTTTGATTTCAGCAGAAGGTTAAGCCTCAACTAAAAACAGGCTTATTACATCATTAACCAAACCCATTCAGTATACGTCTTGAGACTCATAAGAAAGTAGCGTGTGTCACCACCCTTTAGGTTCCCAGGAAGCAAGTCAAGTTACTTGACTCTGGAATGCATAAACAGTTAGTGGAAGAAATTGTGTCTGTAGAGAAAGAACAAACAAAGCAGCCTATTTGTTTGTGTAATGGGCTCCTGACAGGAGAACAACTAAAGAACATGGGAAGACTTGAGAGTGTCTTCCACAGTTCATGTTTGTATCTATGATCCAAAGGACACAGAACAAAGAACCGGCTATTAATAGCTGAGGGACTAAAACCAAAAAGAACTCAGTGATGAGAAGACACAATCTACTACTGTCTTTCTTTCTCACTTTTGTTCTTTTGATAGAATAGAAAATTAATGATGCCTTCTCATTTAGCCCACCACATCCACTAAATATTTACTCCCCGCTGGAATAATTCCACTTAGGGCTGGTCTACAGAATGGTGGGATTTCAGCAGCAGTCAGAAGAAGACACACAAAGTACTTAAAATACGTTGCATATTTCCCTTTGACTGCTTACTGCCTTCTTACCACACTGTTGCCAGTGCGCTGAGTTAACGGGAAGTGCCCTCTCTTCGACTCAGCGCAACGCCACTTACTGGGATGGTCTTCAGTGATTGACTTCTTGATTGGCTGAGCATGTCTTCACAGACCCAATCAGATGACTGGGGAGATCGCTCTGATGATGGCGAATTTGCTGCCGTCAATGAACAGCGATCCTTAGTGGGTGTACTTACGTATAACTTACACTGCATAACACAATGAGACCTCGATCACTGATTGGGGCTTGTATATTCTACTTGAATGTATGCCGTATTTGGGAAGACGACTCTTCTTCTATAGACTCTGTTGTGAACAGCTTCACAGGTACACAAGTGTACCTGTTCCCATTTACACCAGCCACAGGCCTGGCCCTGATATTGTAGCACAGCATTTCCAAAATTGCTCAGTTTTGGCTGAACTCCACTCTGCATTAAATCAATGGGAATTTTACCATTAACATCGGGGGAGAAGCAGTAGGCCCAGGCTAAACGCTTCTGAAAATGCCAGCCCCAGATCTTGTATGCGTCAGACCTTTGAAGCACATTTGGAGGTTGAGGATTTGGGGATAGATTACAAGACTGAAAGTTCCCCCATCTTCAAAGCATCTCACAAAGTGGGATTTTCTCCCATGAAAGCTCATGCGATAAATAAATTTGTTAGTCTTTAAGTGCCACACAACTCCTTGTTTCTTTTGCTGAACTAGACTAACATGGCTGCCCCTTTGGAACATGGCAAGACTGAAATATGTGCACTGTTGAAAAAAAGTATTTTCTTTTCTGAGCTAGAGGTATTGTGTTACACATGGGTGTGCCCTAACAAAGGTTATCTTAAGAGACAAACACTAAATTTCCTGCAAAACATGCATCAACATATCACTAGTACATGCAAATTACATACAGTGCAGTGCACTCTTCATTCCCAGGTCTCTTAAGGGGTTTGTGCAGGGACATGTTTCCAAAGGGAATTGTGTGAATGGCCTCAGGTGTGATGAAAGGACGCTTCAGTCTTAAGGGACCTCCCTACACAGGCAAAGCCCAGGCCAAATGACAAACCCAGAGATAATTTCTAAAAAGCCAGAATTACTTCTTGATAAGCTTTCCAAAGAGACAGATGGCACTAAGGAAGATTTTAGAGAAGTGAAGAAACCCTAGCACTGTGTTCTTCAAAAATCAGTCAGTGCATTGAAATGAAGAAGTTTCACATAAATAAGCCAACTTATGATAAAATCATGAAAAAATGTATAGGGCATTAATCATCAGTCACACCCCATGGACTTCTCCTGAATTCAGTCTAAGCCCATACCCTTTGACTCCAGCTTGGCTACATTGAGTACTGATGTATCTGGCCTGAAAGGTGACATACAAGCTTGCAGATTCATTTGTGGCTACCACTGTTGTTAAAGAGAAAGCGGGGAATAAGCTTGGCCATGTGTTTTAATGAGGGTGTGAAGTGTTTCATCACACAAACACATTTATAGTGCTTGAAAGGCTTCATGTTATACAGTGGCAACAGACTAAGATGGCATACTAAAAAGCATTTAAAAAACAAATGTAATTCATATAGCAACATCTAGAGAGAGCGCTTACTTTGTTATTATTTATCAAAGTATTTATGGCCCCACCCCACCCCATTTCTGTAGCATCTGTGCACCTTTATAATCTTTAATGCATTTATTGTTTCAACACCCCTGCAAGGAAAGGCACCTGAGGGACAGCACAGCAAGACTAAGGGCCGGATTTTTAGGAGTTAACTCCCATGGATACACTTCTAAAATCTGTCCCTAAGTGACTTGCCTAGGTCACACAGGGAGTTTGCAGTGGAGCAAGATGTTGAGCAGAGATCTCCCTTATCCAAGGCTGGCACCCTGACCACCAGGCCTTCCTTTTCAACTAGTTAGTGGGATTATTAACTAACGTATCTGTTCAGCACCATCAGTGTGCTCATTACTGTTAACAAGAGAGCAAGAAATAGGCCCTAATGCTTCCCTATACCAGTACCAACCATGAACAACTCCCCTGAACTTCAGAACTGCCTGCTTGCTCATTAATGAAAAACCCTGCAACAGTTCAAGAGGTAGAGGATTTTTTTTGCTCAGGCCCCTATTCTCCTAATAAAAGGAAAATCCGTTCCTTTACTGATTACGGATCTGAGGCTTGCAGCCTAAAGGTATCTGGAAAGTTGTCATGTTTAACAGCACCTATCAATTCCTGCCTGTCCCTACCACACTCGCAGCTAACTCCCTTTTCTCCAACAAAACTAGCCTCCTCACTTTGCTGCTCGGGAACGGCTTGCTGAGTTAGCTATAATTTGGAAAATTAATTGACTTGCCTGCTGCCGAAGCAGAACACCCAAGGCGCAGCAACAGCAGCAGCCAAAAGGTCAGAGGAGGTGGGAAATTTAGCAACCACTGTAACAAGCAGTAAGCAGAGTGGAATATGGGCAGCAGTGAGGAAACATAAAAAGGAAAGCATTCAGATCAGACACAGCAAGGGAGGGCGAGTCAGAGACCTCAGGAGAATTTCAGGTTCTCTGAGAGAAAAGGAGGCAGGCTGATTATGTCTATAATTGGGAATGCCTCTGGCTCGCTAGGGGACATGTTATGTCTGGAGATACCCCTTTTCCCTCTTCAGGCATGCAAAGAACACACCAAGGATTATCTCTGTGAATCCAGTGAGCAAATCCACAGCATCCTTGCCACGTAAAGAACTCTTAAATTATGTAGCTCGTTCACAGACATGCCGTCTGTTTGAGAATACGCCCCTTGACAATCATTCTGGTAATAAAAACGAACAACAGTTAGGTATCTGTCATCACCATTTTCCTCCTGCGGCTTCAGTAATTTTATTTACCACTAATCAGTCACTCCAAATAAAACCAGCTCCCTTATTTTCTCTTATTGTTCTCTATGGAAAAAACATCCTAAATGCATATGATCCTTTGCAAACATTGGAATACAGTCCCTGAACCCAGTTGCTTAACGCCTGAGTGTGTGTGGCATCTGGGAAGTCCCTCAGGTTTTCCACATCTGTAAATTGGGGCTAAAAGCAGCTAACACAGTCTAGCTGCTCAAGGTGCATGTGTATGATGATCAGTTAATGTCTGTGAGGCATTCTGTCAGCAGCCCTGCAGCAGGAAAAAGCAAGATGAAGCAAAGCGAGAATATACGACAACATCAGCTATCTTGGTTTAATCTGAATTGCAGTCATTTTTGCTTTTAGCCCTGTTGAAGCAGACATCCCAACTGCTGCAAAACTGATGTGCTGTGTATGGTGCAGTTGTTTAACATGCTGAACGGAGAATGGCCAGCTACTCCTCTATAAAAATATTGATTCCAATATATTTGCAACCTTTTTTTAAATGTGGCTGCTTTACTGTGGTCCTGATGTCTGAGCATCTCAAAACATCTATCAGTGCATCCTCACTACACCTGTGCATGGTCCAGATCAGCATCCTCATTTCACAGGTGGGAAACTGAGGCACAGAGTGGTGAACTGATTTGCCCAAGGTCTCACCATGGGTATTTGTGGCAGGGCTAGGAACTGAGCCCAAATTTCCTGATTCTGAGACCAAGGTGGATAAGTTCCAGAGGGGTAGCCATGTTAGTCTAGTTCAGCAAAACAAGCTAGGAGTCCTGTGGCATTTTTAAAGACCAATGCATTTATTTATTTATTACTAACTGGGAGATTATCCCACTTTGTCAAGCACCTGATGAAGTAGGATTTTCATATGATAAATACATTTTTTACTCTTTAAAAGTGCCACAGGACTCCTTGTTTGTTTTGCTGAGTCCAATATGTAAACCATAAGGCCATCTATGATGTGAATATTAAGAAAAATTAGCACTTATGTAGCATTTTCATGCCTCGGTTTCAAAGCCCATCACAAAGAAAGGTGGCGATCCTCTTCCCCGTTTTAGAGATGGGGAGACTGCTACACGGTGACTTGCTCTGAGTTTAAAGATCCGTGTGCGAAGAAGCCGTGATTGTGCAAAGATGCTGGAAGGCAATGGCCTGAAGGCAGCCAGAGCCTGCTCTTCCCCCTCCCCAGCCTAGGGCAAGCAGCAGCCAAGACCATGGGCCACCAGCCGACATGCAGCCCTTAATCCACTGCTGGGGACAACGAGCAACCAGAGAAACTAGGAGCCCCCAGAGTTACCTGGATGCTAACCCATTTCCTGCGTTCCTACGGTTCATTCCATGCTGCAGAAATCTTTGCCAGGCTTAATTTCAGGTAATCAGCACATTTGTTCTCAAGTATGTAAATAAACCAAACTGTGTAAATTAATCAAAGATGCAAATTAGGACATTCAACTATTTGCATAAATCCTCCCAATTTTTAAAATTTGATGGTCTAAGGTCACGCAGCAAGCGTGTGGCGGAGAAATTTAACCCAGATTTTGGAAGCACCAGGCTAGTGTCTATTCATTGCTGCTGTTTGCTTGCAGCCATGAATAGCAGAGCTAAGGGACTTTCTCCTTGTTTGCTGCAAGAGGCTTTTATTTAAAAAAAAAACAAAAAAAACAAAACAAAACACAAGGTAAAACAGCAGCCTCCTGTTATTCCTGGTCTCTCTGCAGCAACCACACCACAAACAATCATTGCAACTTGCAGGTTTGCTTAAGCGTATTTGCACTCCACAGTTGCTTTGCGCTGTGTCCTATTCTACATCTAAATTTTAAAGCAATTACCGTCAAGAAAATAAATCTGTCTCTTCAGTTTTTCCTCATTTTTACATCTACAGTCATTATGGTGGGCTAATAAATTGGCCATGTGTCTGAACAAATTGCTACTCGCTCTTCCAGAACGATCTTCCTCTTGTGCTTCTCTCCTTGCTTGCCTCATAAGCAGCCTGTGCCCAAAGCCTTTATGAAATTCAAGCCCAGTTTCACATTTCATTGAAAAATCTTTAAGAAAAGCCATTTTTCATACTTAAGACTTTCTCAAATCTCCTCTAACCAGTTACAGTCTGCATTGTATCTTTTGGATCTGGCCACTGTCCAACGACAATCCTTAAGTCCCTTTACAGTTTTAAAGGAAAATACAAGCCCTCATTTACCACTGGATTCAGCCTGAAAATAAAAGCTTAATGCCTTGACAGGCCTGGATATTTTTTTGCATTCTAAGTCTGATTTATGATAGTAGCCAGCAAACCAGGCTGGTGAAATATTTGCTGCTGCTCGCAGGGATCTGGAAAAATGAAGTGTGAAGTTCTGAAGAGAGCAGGCAACAGTTCTCCAGTCACTAAACACTTCCAACAAGTTGGCAGCGGAACAGAGCTGTGGTCTGAAAGATGAACCTCAAAGGAATAGGAGGGGTGGGGGAGAGCAGTGCTGCGCGCAGTGTCAAAATACTGCTGCAGCTTAAAGCTTTCCATACATTCGTTACATCGGGAGGGGAAAGAGAAACATTTTCTTCATTATTTATTTATCCTCTCTCTCTTTTTCCCCTGTGCAGTTACCCCTGCAGGGGTTTCACCCAAAGTAGGAAAAAATTAAAAGCAACAACACGAACATAGGAAGTTGCTTAAGCCCACCATAAAAACGCTCAGATTGAAAAATACGACCCGGATAGGGGAAAGTGTTGCGTTTGCTGCAGGGCTGATTAGTCTCTATAGCCTTTCAAAGTGCCAAGGCCCTGAAATCTGTGGGCGTGGGAGCTGTGATTTTCATTCCCATGAAAAGGGAATTTCCTAGAGGTAAAAGTGAGGTGGGCAATTTTCAGAGTGTTCTTGGAATGAATCACCCTGAATATGTCTGCCAGGTAAAACATGTGGCTGCTTCAATGTTCTTTGAAGAAAATTAATATTCATCTCTAATATATATAGCATAAAATGACTTGACTTTATGTGAAATGCCATAATCTCTCTAAGATCTGGCCTTCCTCCAATCACTCACTAAATTCACAAACAGCATCGCATGCTCTTTGGCTGTGTCACCAAGATGGACAAGAACGCACATCGTACTCTCAAACACTATTGATGCACAAAAGGACGCATGTCTTGACCCTACCTGCATCACTCATGGGACCACCCATGATATTTGTGGATTTGCAGGACTGAGCCAGTTCTGGGAACTTTACTCGAGAATGCCTGGTATGATGTCACCAGGCATGGATGTGCTGGCTGGCACAATGTTTCTGAGTAGACTATGTGCATTTGTCTGTTAGAGAAAGATGGGTTGATAGATTAGCCAGGTGTATTTCGAAATCCAGAATTAAGAGACTGTTTGCTGTTTCTGTGCAGAAAGCTACTGCTTGGCACTCAACCTTTCTAATGGGACTGAACACCGGGGAGGGAAATGGGAGTTAGGGACTAATCTTTCCCATCAGGCATAGAAAACAATATGCAGGAGCTCCAATAAGCTTTCTCCTGCCTTACGGTGTTAAATGGCCTCCATGCGCTACCTCAACCCCAGGGCAGATGTAAGCACAGAGTGGTTGAACCACTAGTCCAAAGTCAGGGGCAGAACTAGAATTGAAGCCAGATGTCCAGTATACCAGCCTGGCTGGTTTAATCAGGCTATCCCAGTTAAGAACAGTTTGCACTTTTCAGCCATAATCTGTGCTCTTCTCTGTACCAGCCTACCCCCAGACCCGTGCCATTTGTGAAAGAACAGCCCAGGACAGCCTCTCCAAATACTGCCCCCACGTACAGCAGAACAACATCAGTGTCTGACGAAGTGGGATCTTCTCCCACGAAAGCTCATGCGATAAATAAATCTGTTAGTCTTTAAGTGCCACGAGACTCCTTGCTTTTTTAGCAGAACAACAGTGGTGCTGAAGGCACAGAGCCCCTGGAAGGCAGAATGGAATCTGCCGTTTTGCTGAACGGGTATAAATCTAAGCAACGCCACTGGTTTCAGTGGAGTTACTTGAGATTTATACCAGTAGGAAAAGGAAGAATTTGTGCCAGCATATATAAAAACAATGAGATTATTATTTTGAAAGCAAAAAACACATAAAAAGTTTTGGTTTCCGAGTCAGTGTTTAAAGCTGTCAGAGGTCAGAAGCTGAAATGATGCAACAAAGCTTTTGTTTTGTTTTAAACACAAGCTATTGGTTTTGGAGGAGCAACTGCCCGTTCCGATTCTATTTAAAGTTTTGAAGGCCAGCAATACAAGCCAAGCTGGGGCGCTGTCTCAAGAACTGCATGGAGTCTTGCAACCGGAGCGTCGGAATCTTTTTTGTTAGGAAACAGCTTAAGAATCCTCTTTAACAATAGAAGCATTTACGGGACATGCCCTCACACAAACTCGCACATCTCACAATCACACAGCTTCAGACCACATTGTCTGTCACACAACACGCTATGCCACCCACGCTTCTAAAGAAGGTACAGACTCACACAAACTGAAACCCACATTTGGTATTCTACACCCACACAAACACCCCCCCATCCCCACGCCCCCTTTTAGCTACTGCTCTGCCAACATCCCTGCATCACAATTGTGAAAAATAAGTTGAACCACTTTCAGATCGGAAAGGCTACCCTCAGCCAGTGACTGCTGAAGAGAAAATGAGCAGTAAATGCTTAACACCAGGTCATTAGAGGGGCCACTGTCTCTGTTTGGGAAGAGATTAGCAAAGGATTAGATGGAGCTTCATCCACCACCGCTAATATGTTCTGGTCATTGGTATTGTACATACGGCTGGTCCCAGAGCTGACAGTGGGATAGAGAGCCTTTTTTATCCTTACGTCACCAGCTCAGTGTGACTCAGGTCGGTGGTTACCAGAAGTCGTTACGATCTGATTATTACTGTTCAGTGGTTTCTCTGAAATGAGATGGGTTCTCAGTTCCTAGCGAACAGGTGTCTGCGTCACAGTGGGCATCCTTGTGAGCAGCCTTCACAAAGAGGCAAGAAGTCAGGCAAGTGACTGGGCTGAGCCACCCCCTTAAGCACCGAAATGACCTCGTGCAGAGCAGTGGGGGGAAGCGGCTCTAGAAACGTAGGACTGGAAGGAACCTCGAGGGGTCAGCTAGTTCAGTCCCCTGCATTCAGGGCAAAACTAAAAATTATCTGGCTTTGCTTTGACAGGCGGGTTGTCGAAGCTGCTCTTAAAAACTTCCAGTGACAGAGATTCCACAGCCTCCCTAGGCAATGTACTAACTGTCCTGATTCTTAGGAAGCTCTTACTAATGTCCAGTCTAAATTGTCCTTACTGTAGTTTAAGCCCATTGCTTCATGTCTTATCTCAGAGGTTAAAGAGAACAATTTTTCTCCCTCCTTCTTTTAACAACCTTTTATGTACTTGAAAACTGTTATCTCCTCTCCTCTGTCTTCTCTTTTCCAGACTAAACAAACCCAAGTTTTTTAATCTTCCCTCATAGGTCATGTTTTCTAGACCTTTAATCATTTGCGTTGCTCTCCTCTGGAGTTTCTCCAATTTGTCCACATATTTCCTGAAATGCAGCTCCCAGAACGGGACACAATACTCCAGCTGAGGTCGAATCAACACAGACCAGAGTAAAAAAAATTACTTTTTGTATCTTACTTACAATGCTTCTGCTAATACATCCCAGACTAATGTTTGCTTTTTTTGCAATAGTTACACTGTTGACTCATATTTAGCCTGTGCTCCATTATAACTCCCAGATCTCTTTCCACAGGACTCCTTCCTAAGCAGTCATTTCCCAGTGTGTGCATGTGCGCAACTGATTGTTCCTTCCGAAGTGGAGTACTTTGCATTTCTCCTACTGAATTTTATTCTGTATACTTAGATCATTTCTTCGGTTTGTCAATATCATTTTGAATTTTAATCTTATCCTCCAAAGCACTTGTAGTCCTCACAACTTGGTGTCACCCACAAACTTTATAAGTGTACTCTCTATGGCATTATCTAAATAACTGATGAAGATATTGAACAGAATCGGACCCCAGACTGATCCCTGTGGACCAGGGGCATCGCTGTTCCTGGACCTGTGGGGCTGCAGCCCCATCTATCTCTGGTCCAGATTGGGTTCTGGCTGCCTGCTACTGGCCAGCAGCGGTAGGGGCTGGATCAAGCCCAGGCCACCTCCTGCTGGCTGGCAGGGACCGGATCTGGGGCAAGGCTTCCTGCTGCTGGCCCACGGTGGCAGTGACAGGGGCTGGATACAGGCTAGGGCCACCTGCTGCACTGCCGCTGGCTGGCAGGGGCCAGATATGCGCTAGGCTGCTGATAGAAAGAGCCCAATCTGGCTTCCGGATTGGGTCCAAGGGCCAGATCTAGCCCAGGGGTCAGGGCCCGGGCCCTTGATCCTTTCTTCAGGGCAGCAATGGCCCTGTACAGGACCTGACTTGATATGCCCTTTTAGCTTGACTTTGAACCACTGATAACTACTCCATGCAATGGTTTTCCAAACAGTTATGTACCCATCATACCGTAGCTCCATCTTGGTCTTATTTCCCTAGTTTGTTTACAAGGTTACGTGACACAGTACTAAAAGCAAAACAAACAAGGAGTCCTGTGGCACTTTTAAAGACTGACTTATTTATTTATCTATCACGTGAGCTTTTGTGGGCGAAATCCCACTTCGTCAGATGCATAACAATAGAAAACTTACAGTATGGGAGAGAAAAATAAATCCAATGACGTTTAAATGACAGGATCAGGTCAAACTATTTCAGCAAATCAAACAAGTTGTTTAGATTCGAACAGTGTGGAACAACATATAAGAAGTTAGGGTGGCTGAGAGAGGTGAAAAATCACTTTTTGTAATGAAGAAGCCAGACCATATTTCTGTTCTAACTCAAGCTAACGGTGTCACATTTATATATGAATTCTGACTGTAGTTTCTCTTTGAAGCTTTGATTTAGCATTAACCTGTTGAAATACTGTAATGAAAATGTCTTTCACAGAGTCAATAGGAAAACTTAAGTGTTCCCTTATTGGTTTTTGAATGTTGCCATTTCTGATTTCACATTTGTGTCCATTTATTTTTTTGTACAGAGACAGCCCACTTTGTCCAATGTATAAGGCAGAAGGGCATTGCTGAAACATGAAAACCTTCCTTAAGGCAAGATATACCCCATCTACCACTTCCCCTCATCCATAAGCTTGTCACCCTGTCAAAGAAAGCTGTTAGATTGCTTTGGCATGTTTTGTTCTTGACAAATCCATGCTGATTCATTATCTTTTAGGTGTTTGCAAATTGATTGAGTTGCTTCATTATCTTTATCGGTACTGAAGTTAAGCTCACTAGTCTGGAGTTCCCCTGGTTGTCCTTATTGCCATTTTAATAGCTAGGTACTATATTTGCCCTCTTCCAGTCATCTGGAATCTCTCCCATCTTCCATGACTTTTAAAAAATAATCTTTAATGGCTCAGACATTGCAGTCAGCTTCTTGATTATTCTAGGACAGTGGTTTTTGAACTTTTCCCCTCAGGATTCAGTTGAAAAAAAATCATTTATGCCTGTGGCCCAACAGTTACATCTTTTGAGCAATGCCTTCCAATCTTTTGGAGACACCAGCAGAGGTCATTGCAACCCAGTGCCTGGGGGTCTGCGATCCAGTACGGGGTCCTGATCCTAAGCTTGAAAACTACGGTTCTAGGGTGTATTTCATCAGGCCCTGGTAACCTCAAGACATCTAACTTGCCTAAATCATTTTTAATTTGTTCTTTTCCTATTTTAGTCTTTGATCCTACCTTATTTTCACTTACACGTTGCCTCTGCTGGGGGACTTCATCTTCCTATACTGTTAATATAATTTTTCATGAGCCCTTAACTTACTTTAAGGAGAATCACCTTTATTTAAAAGTAAAACGATGACCACACCACTTGTCCGTTTGTCACACAACAGAGGCCAGCTGCTTTCCAGACAGAGACTGCAACAGCCCTGCTGGGAACACTCCTTGTGTGGGTAAGTCCCTGTGGGTATAGAAAATCAGCACAGCCGGCCCCCTAACCTTTTGTCTCTCAGCCCAGGTATGAGGCATGTCAGGGCATGAAGAGACGAGTCTGGAGAACAATGTACTCTGACTATTCCCAGCTGACAGAGAGGCTGTTGGAGGCTGCTGCCAGCTGCTGTGTAGTAGAGCCCTTCTGGTCCTCTTTCTGACCTTCTATCTACCTACCTGTATTGCACTCCACGGCACTCGCCCCTTTCCCTGAAACCTTCGTCACAGTCCACGGAGTTCCTGCGTTTCTTCAAACTTTGCCTTATAATCTCTTTGTTTGTTTTCAACCTCTGACTCCATACACTTTATTCTTCCATTATTGTCATATCCCCCTGTCTCCCCCTTCCATATCTGGCCTGTAGGAATCCTCATCTCTGCTTTATTGCTTTTGAATTACAGGGTCTTTTCTTCCAGCACATGATAACTGCAGATGAAAGATGGTCCCAGTGGTTAGGCTGCTAGCCCAGCTGGTAGGAGAAAAGGGTTCATTTCCTGCTTCGTTGCCAGGACTGGAACTAGATAAGTTGGTGCCCAGGGCTAGCAGACCCAGACGCGCCATCCCCCAACCTGAGGCCTGATCCAGCCCAGGGCCCGATCTGGCCTCAGCCACCGCCAGGAGGTGGTGCAGAGCCGGATCCAGCCCCTGCTGCTGCCTGGAGTGCCCCAGCCAGCCGAGTCCCCAGGCAGGGCCCCTTCCCCCCTGGCCAGCCGGCTTCCCCAGCTGAGTCCCCCCATGCGGTGCTTTCCCCGCCAGTCAGCAGGGTCCCCCAGTGGGGTGTATTGGCCACTGGCAGGGTCCCCTCGCGGGTTGATTTCCCCACCAGCCCATCAGCTGACTTCCCCGCAGGCTGGGTCCCCTGGGCAGGTGCCTTCCACGGTTCCCTCTAAAATTTGGTGCTCGGGGCTTTGCCCTGTTTGCCCCGCCTAAGTTACCGCACTGTTTGTCACAGACATTCTGTGACCTCTGAGGTGCGTCACCTAGGGCTAAATTTAAAAGGTATTTAAATACTTAAAGAGGCAGATGGTTTCAAAGGGAGTTAGGCATCTAGGCACTTTGGAAAATCCCACTGCTTATTTGGGCACCAAAGTACCTTTTAAAATCTGCCCTTTAGCACCTGTGAATCTGCATGACCCATCTGTAAAATGGAAATAAAAGTATTACTTCAATTCATGGAGACTACATAGATTAAAGATGGTGACATCTTGAGATGTTATAGCATTAAGAGGCCAAATAAATACCAGCAAGAGAAAATTCAACGCTGACACATTCATTTTCTACATCACCCCTTTCTATAAAGTATGCCTGTGATTCTCTGATTGACAAAAAAGCATTGTAAATAAATCCCTTTATACTGATGTACAGTTTTGAAACTGCATGTCCCAAACTGAATGAGTCTATGTACATGCAAACTTCTGACTTGCCCCTTTCATTTGGTAGGGTCCCAAATTGCCTTATAAACTTTGCCAGTTTGGGAGCAATAGGTTCACCAAACACTAAAATGTAGCCATCTCTGGGGCAGAACACAGCAGAAGTTTAAGAATAACAACAATACCATATAGCAGCTCCAGAAAGGTAGTGAAGAATACAATGTACAACTGAAATTGCATGAATAATTCAGATAGGGAGATTACTCAGTGCTTTGGATAGCAATGTATCTGTGCATTGGATGATGATGATGATGATGATGATGATGATAATGATTTTATCTCTTTTGTGTGTGGTGTGGTTCTATTTTGTTTGTTTTCCTATGGTTATTTTGAAATTAAATTTTGTTGCAGAGATATTATGCTAACAAAAAAATTTACAAATAATTTAGCTCAATATGCCTGTATGTTTAATTTGCAGATTTTTTTAAAGCTGAAATCAATTACATAAAGAGCAGCAGACTGGGAAAATTTTTCTCTTTTTTTGATGTTTCTACAACATGCCTAGCACTCTGTGACGTATGACTGGGAACCATAGGCTCTACAACAATACTTACAAAACAATATAAATGTAGACAAACAAAATTTAATTTCTTAGAATGCATCAAAGTCAGATTTCTCGATGGACAAGGTCATCATGGTAAAAAGAGACACCGTATATGTTTATTTCCAAAGGATAGCCATGTTAGTCTGAATACAGCAAAGCCAATGAAAGTCCTGTGGCACCTTAGGCTATGTCTACACTTAGATTGCTAAATCGATTTAACTTAAATCAAACTAATTAAATCAAACTAATAATCATTAAATCAATTTAAGTTAAATTGATTTAACATATCCACACTAGAAAACCAAATCAAACTAGCATGTCAGTGCAGAGGACTTACTAGTTCGATTTAGGAAAGGGAGGTGTGGGAAGATGGCCCTGAAAAAGGGCCATGCCCCCACCCAATATATTGAAAGAGGAGGGCACCCTGGGAGGAAGAATGTCAAAAAAAGGTAAAATCAAAATAATGTTTAAATCAAAATAACATGGCTACACTGTATTATTTCAATATAATGGTTTTGATATAACTTTCATTTTGATATAAAACCAGGTTTTATTATTTCCAAATGACCATTTCTTATTTTGAAATGAGGGCACGCCTCATTTAAAAGAAGGAAAGCTAGTGTAGACACACACTACCTTAAATCAAATTAATCATCATTATTTTGATTTAAAGTGTAAGTGTAGACATACCCTTCAAGACTAAAAAATGTCTTTGGGCATAAGCTTTTGTGGCCTGCAGCCAACTTTGTCAGATGTCCACTTGGTCAGTGTATGTTAGAATTACAACTGATCAGCACTAGACTTTGTAGGGAAATGTACCTGTGAAAATTTTGAAGAAAAGAAAAATGTTTCATTTTCATTAAATTTTTCATTTGTTCCAATTCATCACTTGGAAATTTTGGTTTTGAAAAACTTGTTTACGAACACCAGAAATTTCATTTAAAATAGAATTTTTCAAGCAAAAGATCCATTTAGCTGAAAAGGTATTTTTCTCTGCAGGGAATTTTTGATAATTTTTTTCATCTCTAAGTAGACTTCAGTTTTATATTATGTCCCAAAGACAGTATTTCCTTTTATGCAGCACCAAGTGCCTACCAAGGGGAGAGAGTCAGTTCTCACGAAAGGGAATGGCATTACCTATTGAATTGCTTGTTTTCTGAAGGGGTTTCCATCCCAGTCGTGACCCAGTGCAATCCTGTTTTGCTGGTGATATTTTTATAAGATTATCTGCTAGAACTGAATGGGTCTGAACATACTTTTGGTTACCATCCTCATAAGAGCTAGCTTCCTGGCTGACTCTCACTTTAGATGCTAAACACTTTGGCACTTTACAGTACTACCATAATTAGGTCTAGATTCCAGATTAGGATTTTTAGATGCTATTACTGTACACATAAACAATAATCCTGTACATCCTGAATTTTTATGACGGGGCAGTTTCTAACCCCCAGGTATAGTCTACAAGAGTTTTGCAAGTACATCAATATGACCAGCATTGGGCTTTTACAGTGAGCACATGGAATTATTTGACCAGCATTGAAAAAATACCTTCAAATTGCATAAAAATACCTTCAAATCACTTTCATGCAATCCACTTTTTTAAATTGATTAAAGATATTACTAAAGACCCCTTTCCTCTCTCATAAGTGTATATTAACATAGCCTACAGAACATATTCCCTTAAAATTGCTGTGTACATTATCACCATTAGGGAACTCTATGCTTTGAGTTTCTCTAATGCACAGTAGTTTTAAGAAGCAGATTGAAGACTATTTGTTAGCCCTTCTGAGAGTTGATTGTTGCCAAATGGACTTTCTCAATGGCTCACATGACAATTCTATGCCAGATTTGGGGTCTATTAATCTGAGGCTATCACTGTATACAACAAAATGCTAAATATTTACTGGTGAGCCAAGCCACAAGCATAAATATTTACACCATGCACCGTATAGGAAATACCATAAAACTTATAGTCTTTAAAAAATAGATATGTTAAAAAAAACATAATTTTTCCAGAAGATGTGCTATTTCATCATTATATTAGGTGCAGAGACTGCTGTATTTAGGTGTTTAATTTATGTTTATCTGGCCTTTGCTCTCCACTCATTAATCTATCAAATGAAAGGGTTTTAATTATATTTGTAATGTGGTGAACTACAGAGGATCACAGTCGTCCAGGGAATAGGTCCGGAAGATTTACTGTGTTGATCTGATAGGGCTAGAAAATGGAAGACGTACTCAGAAGAGTAGAAAATGTTTATAAGGAAAATCGGTTTTCCTAATTACTGTACCAGGATAAGAGACGAGTAAGCAGTCATTTATGGAAAACTATATTCAGGATATCTTTGAGCTGGTAACTCACTTCACCCTTTACTTATCACTAAAACAAACTAACATAATATGCTAGTATTTGTTTTCATAGTTCAGCACTGCAGGAATAATAATGTTCTTCACTTACATATAATACCAGCCACTTCTACCTTGTATTTAAATTCCACTTAATGTTGATGGTTAAGCATTATTACACCCTGTAATGACTTGACCAATGTTCTAGAGTGAGTTAGCATGAAAGCTCCTGGGGTACATCTACACTGGAGCCTTAGAGTGACTTAAGAAAGGTTAAGTCAACCTACAGACTCCTGTGGCCACACTGGGTTTTTATTAAGTCAACTTAAGTGCTTCCTTAAGTCGACTTACTAACACCACCTCTTAAGGTTGACTTAATGCTTAAGATGACCTTATGAAGTCGACTTAAGCCAGTGTAGACAGGAAGGCCCTTAAGTCAAGCTAATTGGCCTCCAGGCTGCCTCCTCACAACCCTCCTCCGTCAACCTAGCACCTGCCAGTCTAGACGCTGGCAGTTGACAGGAGTTGTCAATGTGGACTCTCTAAGTCAACTTAACAAGGTCAACTTCAAGTCGACTTAACGTTGACTTTGTTAGGTTGACTTAACAGAGGGATAGCCACGTTAGTCTAGTCCAGCAAAAAAAGCAAGGAGTCGTGTGGCACTTTAAGACTAACAGCTTTATTTTTCACATGAGCTTTCGTGGGAGAAAATCCCACTTCATCAGATGCTTTGAAGATGGGTGAATGTAAGTTAAGCTAGATAGCTACCCTAGTGAGGAGCTGATTCCAGGAAGATAAATGGTGGAATTGCTTCAGACATCGGTGAAATGGAGACACCTTTGAAATGGTATATATTATCTGCCAAAGGGGTAAACCACCACCTTGTACCAATGGTGTCTCTAAATGAAAGGGCAGATTGTCTATAGATGACAGAATGTAGCCATTACCCCAGTGAAATGCCAGCTAGGACATCAGGAGTAATACCCCAGATCCTCAGAAAATTGCCATCAGAACTTTAACACCAACCAGGTGTCAGAACCATAGTTTTACATTTTATTGTAAAGACAGAACTAATAGTAGCAGAGTGCCATCTCCTATTTCAGGGCTTGGCAAATGTGTTATTTATTCTACATACTGAAGTGATTTATTTATTTAGCACAAATAGGCCCATTGAAGACAAGTGCAAACATGTCTGTCCAAAGCTCCAAATACTTCTCCATAACATAAATTGGAGAGTTGAATTTTATATTGTCTAGGATACGTATCCACTCTAAATGCTGTCTCTATAAAGTCAGATACTCATCTGATGTAAATCAAGGTAGCTCCATTAACTTCTCCAGTTTACATCGGCAGAAGGTCTGATACCATACTTCTATCTTTTCAAATAATTTAATTCATGTTCTGCTTTGACTGATTTGATTAATATCCTGGGCAAGCCCATAAAACAGAATTCAGGATTACAAAATGTGACTTGTTTAATCTGTTTGTCATTTTTATTGTGAATGAATGAACTGCATAGCTATTGATTTAATGTGGCTTGTCTGCCATCCCCAGGAAGGCACAGGAATAATTTACCACCTCCAGCCCCAATTCACCTGGGAGGATTTTAAATGGTGGTATCAGTTAGTTAAGGTCCTCTAAATATTTTAACTGAAACCTAGAATGAAATGCCTTTAATATGAAGAAGTATGTAGAAAATATGTAGAAACATATGCTGACATTTACTCAAGATGAATCTCTGGGAGTCCATAGCATCATGTTGGCTTTCACAGGTATTTATAGAGAGAGACATTTCTCGAGGGCCAAATTCTGCTAACCTCGATCTGAAATAACTCCCTAGATTTCAGAAGAGTTACTCCTAGTTTACACTTGTGTAAACAAGAGCAGGCTGTTGCCCCTGAGCTTCACTTCTAACTCATTGCTTTATTAAAAAAACAAAACAAAACAAGGAAGTCGTATGGCACTTAAAGATTAACAGATTTATTTTTCGCATGAGCTTTTGTGGGAGAAAATCCCACTTCGTCAGACGCTTTGAAACATCTGACAAAGTGGGATTTTCCCCCACGAAAGCTCATGCAAAAAATAAATCTGTTAGTCTTTAAGTGCCATATGACTCCTTGGTTTTTTTTTTGCTGGACTAGACTAACACAGCTATCCCTTTGGAAATTGTTTTTGTAGCAGGTGTAACTGAGGAATTCTCTGTTAATCTGTAACTGGAATGACAATTCATTCTCTTCTGAGTGAACCCGTGTTAAAAGTGATAGCTTTCATGGGACTCTGTTGTAAGGAGAAGCAGCATGAATCTGGGAACCTGATGCACCTAAATAGAGAGGTGGGAAGAAGACACACTGGAGATGAAAATGAATGAAACTGGAGAGGCAATGTTGCCTCATGGACAAGGCACAGAAATGAGCGCTGCCTCATGGATGAAGCCTTGTCTACGCAACAAGTTTGCAGCAGCCTCTGGAGGAGCACGCATCATTTGGTTTGCCCCTCATGATGGGGCACTTTGTCTGGAGTCCCCCTGATGATAACTACCCTGACTCTACACTAAATTGCTTCTTCTCATGTCTTTGCTTTCTGGCCACTTCTAGTTTGCTTCTTTCACCATCATGGAACCCAATAGTCAAACAGCTTCATGCCAAGTCTGTGATCGAAATTTAGACTCACCAGTCCTTCCCACCTCTGCATTTCAGGGTGTTCATACCACTTTCGTCCCAGTGGAGGACTGTAGGTCCTCCCCGTCCTCTGAGTTCCAGCCCTGCGATATTGTAGCAAGCAGGTGAGGTCTGTCTGTTCAGACTCACCAGCCCATTCTGCGCCTGGACTTCTTCCTACCTTAGCCTGTTTGGAGGCCTTTCCTACATCTCCCTTCTTGGGCACACAGAGTACCCATGCCCTTCCCAGACTCTGTGACCTCTTCACATTTGTTCTTCTTTCAAGGCAGGGACCCACGCGGCTTCCCCTTATACTGTTGTATGTCTCCTAACAAATCACAAACGAACACATAAATTAAAACACTTTTGTTCTCTTAAGTTTCCCCTGTGCACCATTCCTCAGTTGAACACCTCCCAGAGCTTCTTCCCCTGGAGATCAGTACTGCTGATCAAAGCTTGCTCAACCGTAGGGGCTTCTTCATATCTCTCCTGGTGTCCTGCCAGAATTGTCTACTCAGGAAGGCTCCCAGGGAAGTCAGCACAGCCCCTGCAGCCTCTTTTTACACTGGGCTTCCTCTCTACTCTAACCACAACTCCTCCCCATCTTCATTTGGCCTTAGGCCATCCTTCTGGTGCATCCCCTGTGCCCAAATGGTGCTCTCCAGCTCTGCTTAACTTTTTCTAAGCAAGTTTCTGATTTTTAAATTGATTTAGTTAAATCCATGTAAAGGATGTGCAGACATTTGGTTTCAAACTAAGCATATTTCGGTTTGGTTCAAGTTGATTAAGAATCAGTTTAAGCTAAACCGAAACAATCTATTCTCAAACCAAAATAAAGGAGTTTGCTCAGGTTTGCACTTGTTTACCATTTAGATAAAGTAAACTCTAGGTTTCATAGATTCCAAGGTTAGACGAGACTATTGTGATCATCTAGTGCAGGGGTCTCAAACACACAGCCCATGGGCTGCATGCAACCCTTAAAGCTATTTCCTGCAGCCTGCAATGACGCTGTCATTGTTGATATTCGCAATATTGTTGTATGAAAAGGCTTCAGGGGTGCAGCCTTCAGGCTAATATACGAGTCCTCATGCAGCCCTGTAGTAGTCCTCATGTGATGATTTGAGTTTGAGACCCCTGATCTAGTTTGACCTCCTGTATAAAACAGACCACAGAACTTACATAGATTCTACAATTAGAAGGGACCAATATGATCATCTAGTTCAATGCATCTCAACCTTTAGTGGACTGGGGAATGCCTAAAGGTATTAATTCCTTTACATGGAACGCCTAATGCAAATGTTCTCAAAAAAGCTGGTAACAGTGCTGGGAGATTTAAAAGGACCGAGTCACAGCAAAAGCTTCCAGATGTGTATCAATGTGCATTGCCGCATGCCTGGAAGCTTTGCTGTGGTTGAGGCATTAAATTGCTCCTTCCCTCACCCCACTCAGTCCTCACCCCCGATGGGGAGGGGTAAAGGGTGGATCATGGACCTCCTGCACTGTGTTTGAGGAGCACCAGTGTCCCAGGGAACACCAGGAGAGAAACACAGATCTAGTCTGACCTCCTGCACAGCACAGACTACAGAACATTACCCACCTAGTCCTGTAATAAAAGTGTAACCTACAACTTAGTTATTAAAGTCTTAACGTCATAGTTTAAAGATTTTCAGGTACAGGGACTCCACCAGCAAGTAGGCTATGCCCCATGCTACTGAGGGAAATGAAAAACCTCAGAGCCTTTGCCAATCTGCCTGGAGGAAAGTTCCTCCCTGACCTCAAATATGGTGATCAGTTAAACCCTGAGCATGTCAGCAAGACTCATCAGCCAGACACCGAGGAAAGCATTCCCTGTGATAACTCAGAACCCATCCTCTCTAATGTCCCATCTCAGGCTATTGACATATCCTCCACAAATAGTCAAAGATTGGTCAACTGCCAAACTCGGCTGCCCCATCATACCACTCCCACTCCCCATAAATTTATCAAGCTCAGGTTTGAAACTAGCTTTGTTGCCCCCACAGCTCCCTTGGAAGGTTATTCCAGGACTTTACTTCCCAGATGGTTAAAAATCCGTATCTAATTTCAAGTCTAAACTTCTTGATGGCCAGTTTATATCCATTCGTTCTTGTGTTCCCATTTGTGCTGAACTTAAACAATTCCTGTCCCTGCCTGGTATTTATCCCTCTAATGTATTTATGGAGAGCAATCATATCTCCCCTTAACCTTCTTTTGTTAGGCTAAACAAGCCAAACTTTCACCATACAATTCCTAAAGAGCTGCTCTGTGTCCATGGGAAGTCACTTCACTTCTCTCTGTCCATTTCTCTTCTCTACCCTTCACCTGTCTCATCTATTTAGACGATAAGGGCATTGGAACAGGGACTGTCTCTTGCTATGCATCTGCAAAGTACCTAACGCAATAAGGTGCTGTTCACAGGCAATAAGATAAATTAATAAGACTGAGCAGTAAGAAAAGAAGTTGATCTAGTAATTACAGTGCTTGCCTGGAACTTCAAAAATTTGGGTTTGAATCCAGCTGTCCTCACAGGCTGGTGCTTATTTAAATCAGCAGTCTCTACAGTGGATGCAGCTATGACATAAAAATAATATATACAGACATCACCTTTTTACCAGTGTACCTGTCTCTACTTTTGGGCGTAACTGATAACAACTAAATCATTTAAAGCAGTGTAAAAACCGTGTGAACACAAGCTCTAAATCACTCAGTGCTTCAGTTTTCCACCTGTAAAATGGGGATAATCACAGTTCCCTTCCTTACAGGCATATTTTGAAGATAAATAAATTAAAGAATGGAAGCTGCTACACCACTACAGTGATAAGAGGGCCCATATAAGTACAGCAGCTAGATAGATGCTTGCAATTTGAGTTTTATTTACTTTTAGTTGTGAACCAGAAAATGGCTTATTTTACCTCAGTTTACCCCCTTTTTGTTTTTGTATGAAGAGAGGCCTCTTTTGCACTGAGCATGAGTCTATTTCTAAGTGGAGACCATCCCATCCCAAACCAAACACAGATTTGTAGCTCAGTATTCAGTTACAGGTTTCACACACTTGCATGTTTTTCATCCAGACATAGACATTTTGTTAAGTTTCATAGGAAAAAAAAGTTAGATCTGAGAGATGTCAACTATCCCCTAAGGGTGAAAAATTGTGTGTAAAAATTTCCACTTGTTTCAATTTGATTTAGCGGTGAGTTCTAAATGCAGTTCTTTCCGTGGCCTCAGACAAATAATCTCTTAGCTGCTATTTCTTCATCTGTAAAGCAGGTATGTTATTTTACCTCCCTTCCGGGCATGCCACAAGAATTAATTAAAACCTTAAAAAAATCTACGTATTAGCCAATATCCATAGGTCGATTTGGAGATGAAAAGTGTTTTTTTATACTAAGTGTTATTATTAACCTGCAATCCTTTTTGGTTCAAAGCTCTTATTCCCCTCCAATGGTAGTTCCTAAAGTTAAACTATTCCAGAGTAAGCCCAGAAATAAACCAGGCACTTGGAAGCACAATTCCTATATTTTTATCGCCTTTAACTCCTACCTTTTTTGCTCATACAATTTCTTTCCCCTTTACACGACACCTTAATTTATGGCTGAAATTATTGAACAATCACTGATTCATGAGACTGGAATAAATCTTCCTCTGTAAGTGCTCGACTTTGCTAGTTTTGCTTACTTAACGTGTTCGCTTATTTTCAAAGATCAGCAAATATCTCAGGGAGGAATACTAGTCAAGAACTACCTAGAAACGGATAGTAATAGCATACTACTTTGCCACTCTGGGAAATAGTTTTGGCCAATGTAACTGTAACTGTATTATTTTAATAAAGAAGATAAATTGCTGGCTGATAATAAAACATTGTATGTGTGCTTATTTGCTTTGTGTGCATTGTAAGTTAGCAACATTTAAAACCTACAGCATGAATAGAATATGGGATCATGCAGGTGTTACAAAGATTTCATTGCCACTTATTTGGGGCAACTGCATCAACATGGTCAACCCAGACTAAGGGCAATAGAAGAGTCATAGAACCCCATACTGTCGCATATTTGGCTTATGCCACTGATTATGATTATTTCCTTAGTCACCCCCTGAAGTACCAAGGGTTAATAGGTCTGTCAGCCCTTACTCACAAGAGTAATCATCCTCCCATACATGTTTCTACTGCAGCTGGTGGAAATACTTGGGAAGAAGGATTGATTAAAGGACGGCAAGATCAGATGCATCATTCTTGTGGAATTAATGTTGTGAGCTAAGCAACTTCCAGAAGTGCAATTTAAATTCTATGTACATTGCAGTTTGACGCGTATAATTTAAGTTTGGAAATACTGGAGTTCACGTGGTACCTTGTTGGCCATGCACAAGACACAGGTGCCCAGCCTCCTTGCTCAAACAAGCAGCCACAGTTATGACAGTGGGACTCTGACGGCAAGTAAGGACTTGCAGTTTCATGCCCGTCATGTAGGCAGCCCACTGCAGTTGAGTATTGCCCTCACTGGTGCAGGGTTTTGGGACATCTCACTGTGTAGTGCTCTTGCGTATGGGCAGAAAGTGTTGGCCTCAGGAAAGGAATAGGAAATTCAGAGGGTTAGGATGTTGGTGTAGAACAAGCAGGATATCCTTATGGGACTCATCAGTTTGACAAAACAGTGGACAACTTTTCAGGAGGCCAGGCAAGATCCCTTCTAGTCTCAACATCTATTTATCTGGAGCCTAAACAAGGAAAGGGAATTGACAGTTAAAAGGATGGACTGATGGGTAAGGTTAGCACCATCTCTCCAATCCATCAGATGGCATTCCAAAATTTCAGAGTACTCCAAGAATGTTAATTTATTTCTTCAGTCATCAGGTACTTCACTGTAAATGATCCTACCATTTCTATTGGTAACCAGTTCTCACTGAGCCCTTCATCTACCTTTCATGCAGCCCTTCTTGCAATATGAAGATTTTCCAAAAGCAGCAGGCTAACATATGCTGCCTGCATCTCTGTCTCTCTCTTGGACCCTCATTTTCTTAAAACTGAACGGAAGTCATGTCTTTTGAGGCCTACGTCTCCAAAAGCCATCTGATGCTCTTCCTTGTCCACTAGGATGATCCAAAGAAGGGGTTCACTACCTCATTTTTGGCTTTGTTAGGCAATGTTTGTTAGTCAAGGCCTCAGGGCAGTCACCTTGGCCTCCCTGTCACTGGAAACCCTGGTGGTGTGTCACAGGCAGCAGAAAGTCCTGCAGAAGGGTTGGCTATGGCAGTGTAAAGCAGCCACAGTCTCTTCTCTGGAAAACAGGTAACACAAACCAAAGAGAGGTGTTGTTGGCTGTGATGGACTTCTGGCTGAACCAGCACATTCCTTCAGTACCTTACATTGACCAATGGAGCTCTGGCCATGAACTAAACTTGCCATCTCCTGGCAGTAAGTCTGAGTGAGAGATGGTGGCATTAAGATGGCTAGCTGAAATCGTCTCTCTTAGCATGCTGCAGGCTCCGTTGCTGTGCGTGGGAGGGAAGTGCACTTTCCTATGCCGGCATGAATGAATCACGCCTGTGATGTCTGTTGATTCACACCTGTCCTTATAGCGAATGAAGACGCAGAGAGCTTTCTGCAGAAACTATTCAATTTCCCATTGTTGTTTGGCAGGTAGAACGTGATGTAAACTGGCTTGACGTAGAGTCCTTTTCCCTTTTAATGGAGGAGGGCATGCCCGTTTTCGCCACTGCCAACAGACACAATTGTCAGTTGGTGCAGTGCTTGTTCTATCAGGATGTTTCTCACTGGGTCAATATCGGATGGAGAATATTTGCAAATCTACTCCGACGTTTGCAAGATGTGAGAGTGTTACTCACTCCTGGAAATTGTTCCATCTGTTCTGAAATATCTTGTATTAAAATACACTCTATTCTATTCATGCAGATGTCTCTTCTGCTCCATTACATCTGCTACCTATGTCACATGATTTTATTTTAAATAAAAGGACTTATTTCACAACTTTCCTAGAAATCATAATAAAATTATCGCTTACACTTATTTTGCTCCTTTTAGCAGAGCTTCCCAAAGCACTTTACAGATATTCATTCATGAAGCATCACAAGACCCTTGTGAGATTGGTATCAGGAAACACTTCCTTTTTGTTGGTGGCAAAACTGATGCTGTTTGTTACGCTTCAACCCAGGCCTGTTTGAAATGAGAAAAACAGCTTGAGACACAGGAAATGCTTAGTCATTTCATCTTAGCCACCCAGCCACAGTTGATTATCCCTTTGAGGCAATTTAATACTAATTGTATGAACCCCATCAGTTTAAGATCTTGTACTACCTCTTATCTTGTTTTGAGTCTCTGTCACATGTTGTTTCGATTTCAACCAATTAGGAGGTGAGAACACCACAGGGCAGTTCCAGTTCCCACCCAGCATAGTCTTTGCAGTTTAAAAGAACATAAGAAAAACGTGTTCATGAAAATATAGTATTTTCATTTACTTGCAAGCCTGCTATTCTATAAAAGCCACTCATTTCAATAACTGTGTTCAAATGGAGTGGCCAGTATGTGGGTTGCATGCAAAGTTCTTAACTCTGCTCAATGCTGAGAAGCTCCTAACTTCATTTGCAATAAATGGCAGTCAGCACATCTGGGAGTTACTTAGCACCTTGCAGGATTAGTCCCTGCCTTGCAAGCTGGTATTTGATGCCTCCATTAGATTCAACTCTATTGTGTTCTTATGTGGCCTTCATAACTGTAATATCAATGATTCTGTATTGCCGATGATGGCAACAGCAAATTTTTTGCTCTTCTGTGCTGTCTTTCACAGAATTCTCATAATCTGCTACTCTCTGCAAACATTTTGGTTGTGTAAGTGAAGAGCTGAGGAATATTTATTTACCTATCCAAAGTACTTGCTACCAAACTGTCAAAACAAAACCATCTTTTGAAAAACAATGCTAGAGTTGATTCTTCTCCTGAAATTTGGAGACTTGTTTATTGAATAACTCTGGGTCACATCATTTCCACACTAAAATGAACCATCTATATAGCAGTTTCAGCAATAGCCATAGAAACCTTTACAATAAGTTGGGATTTTCAGAGGAAACTAGTGGATTTCATCTCCCAACTCTTGTTATTTTCATTGGAAGCTGTGCCGTTAAATCCCCTAGTCAGCTTCGAAAACTGTAACCAGTTACTCACCAAGATGTGCAGATAGGGGGACAGATTCTGATATCAGTTACAGCAACGGTTCTCAGTCAGGGTACACATTCCCCTGGGGGTATGCAGAGGTCTCCCAAGGGGTATAACGCATCTGGATATTTGCCTCCTTTTACAGCAGGCTACATAAGAAGCACTAGCAAAGGCAGAAGAAACTAAAATTTCATACAGTGGCTTGCTTATACTGCTGTATAATCTGAAATGTAAGTACAATTTTTTTATTCCAATTAATTTAATTTATAATTATGTGGTGAAAATGATAAAGTAAGTGATTTTTCAGTAAAGGCATGCTGTGCCACTGCTGTATGTTTATGTCTGGTTTTGTAAGCAAGTGGCTTTTAAGTGAAGTGAAACTTGGGAGATACACCAGGCAGCGCGGACTCATGAAAGGGGCACAGTAGAACTGCAGAGCTTCCAACCTAGTGATCCAAGCAGAACTGGCTTCTCAGATAGTATTGGCTTCCTCTCCTCTTTTCTCGCTCTAACACAGCATTAGAAGGCATCTAAAACATATTAAATTATTCCTAATGTGACGTTTTCCTGGAACCAATTGCTTTCATTGCCATATGTGCATTATGGGACAGGAGATGGGTCCATGGCATAAGAACTGTTTTAAAAGGTGCTGCACCATGAACACACTGGAGAACCCCTGGAACAGCAGAATCACTTCACCAGCTTGTATTTGGTGGAAATTAGCAGCCGATTAATAGACAGCAGCCGCAGGATGCACACACAGGATGGAAAGTGAACATTATTGCAATATCTGTTTGAAATTACTCAGGAATATGAATTAGTCACAGAATGTAATCACAGAATTGGAATTTGACAGGCCACCAGGGTGAACACTCTTTATCTTGCAAAGAGCATCAGCTTCTTAAATACATCTCAATTGGAAAAAAAAAAAGCCATTCCATAAGCACAGTGCCCCATGTTAGGCCATATTGGGTCAGTTCTGGCTCAGAAGAAAGAGTGCTACTTCCAAATCACAGGGATAAGGCTCTCCAAGAAAATCAGCTCTCCCAAGAGATGTCAGTTATTGGGATATGAAAAAATAACAGCCCAAGGTGAAATACATACGCAGCTTAAATATTCTGATAAAGACGTATTCATGCAAATCCCTCCTGCAACTTTTGCTACTGGGTCTTTTATGAAACTGCCAACGGAAAATGAAACTTCTCCACACAGCAATCTTCAGTGGTGGGCAGAAAAAGAAAGATCATTGCCTCCCTGTGGGCAAATACCAGCTAAGAACAGAGGACCTTGCTGATGCAGAGAGTGATGCAATTTACACATTCTTGTGCCGGCCAGAGGAAAAGGGGTCCACTGGGTAGACAGACTGCTTTCAGTTTCCCACTCTGATGAAAACTGCGTGACACTTAGCCGCTCATCAGTAGAATAAGGAGAATAGCACAGCCCTACCTCACAGCAGTGTTGTGAGGAAAAATACATTAAAGACTGAAGAGCTCAGTTGCCATGGTCTTGGTGGCCACATCAGTATCTAAGATAGATTCTGAGCTGGCATGAATTGGGGTAAATGGGACTAACGCTCTTTAATATAGCAGTCTCCCCTTTCCTGTACTTAAACAGGGCAAATTTCTTCAAATCTGCAATCTTCTATATAAATTTTTCAAGAGACAACACTAAATCCTGTCCCTCCACCCCCTGCAATGAAAATGAGAACATGCCTATAACCCAAGGTGAAGACTGTCCTTTGCTGAAGAGTGACCCATTTCTTTCTAAACAAGACATAAGCCCTAATGAAGTTCAGTGGGATTAGGGCAATTGACATTTGTGTCTGAGAGCTTCCCCGTAAATGTATTAAATAGATCAATCTGTGACTTACATAAAATCATTTCAATTAGTTCAAATAATTCAATTTCAAATAATTAATACTAATACTTTGGTCCCAGGCTTCATTCTTTGCAATATCAGATGGGACCAACCCTGAACTGCCCTGCTGTTAAGCAGGAGGTTGTTAATGGCTGTCGCCAAATTAGTCCTTTGATCCAAATATGATCACAAACCTGGATGAAGCTGATGGTTGTGCTAAGTACTCTCGTTTCAGAATAAATGGAAGAAGCAATTAAGCCCCTTCTAGTTGTGAGGCAGCTAGAAACAATAGATACCACCACCCATGGTAACGGGCACAATGGTGAGGCTTAAGCAAAAGTTAATGCAGGTAAACTAAGAGGATTAATAAAGGCAGGGACTGAGATTTGATTTGGGTGGCTTTGTATGTGTTAGAGATAGAATACCAGTAGAAAGCAAGACATTCAATGGTGAACACATGCCTGATCGAAAACAGAGGTAGACCTTCATAGGCACAGAAGTTTCTGGAGAGGCAGGCTTAGGTGTTTCTGAGCAAGAAAGCAACCTACTGCTATTTGTTTCTACTGTGGTAGAGGAAACGGGGCTCTTTGTACATAAATAGGATCGCAACAAAGAACGTATTGACTCATATGACAAATTTCTCCTCCCAGTGGAAATAACCCTGCAAACCCCAAATTCTGGCTAACCGCCAGGACCAAAGAGGAAATGTTATCTTTCACAAACAGTCTGTGGGCCTGATTTTTGACGCGCCAAGCACCCACTGCTCCCATTTAATTCAACCTCCTTTTTGGAAGCTCCTCAATGGGATTGAACATTTATATAGACAAAAAGTCAGCAGAGTTATCCAAATTGATTACAACAGGACTTTGGGAAGGGATATTGAATCTAATTGTCAAGGGCTTATTCCAGCCTTTAATTGTTTGAGATCAGGATGAATGCTAATATGAGGGCAGGGCAGGTTACCTCAGTCTGCCTGCTGTGGGGTTCGCATGCCTTCGTCTGATGCATCAGAGACAGCATACTAGATGAGATGGACCTCAGGTTTGATTCAGTCTGGTGATTCTTAGATTCCTTAAAAGCAGGCTGCATGTGTCAGATATTCAGACAAACATATTGGGAGAATCCTGTTTTCCTAGTGAGGAGTTTTCAGTGGAGAGGATGACTCCTGCCTTACTGCCAACCTTCCTTTCAGCAGTTATGCTCAGAAATCCTATGAGTCCACAGAAAATGAATCATTCCAGCCTGGAATTCTTTGGTATTTATAAGTCTCGATTACATATCGTAGTAGTAATCAGAGAAGAAAATCTCTGCCCATATACAGCACTGAGCTTCTCCTTCTTCAGTACTAGTTCACACCTAAAAGTGTTGATATTCCATATTAAAAATTATCCTATAGGAACAAATAGTCCCTTTGTGGCCAGTGCTTGATCTTCCCCTTATGCACTTCCTCACTCAAGAGCTTTCAGGATACTATATGCTACCTCAGACAAGCTTGCTGTATCTGGGAGTGCCAGATCAGCATGCATCAGAGGAGTATATTATTTGACAGAGTGCACCATGTGATTGCCCTTCATCACAGCAACTTATTCCTATTAGTTAATAAGGAGCAGATGTGGGGTAGCCTCATGGTCCTTCCTTGGCCCCATTTCTGCTGCTAGCAGCTTACATCCCCCACCTTCTGAACCTGCCCTGAATTTTCAACTTTACTTTAGTCTGTAAAATTTATTTCCTGGTGATAAACAGCAATGTATAAGGACTTTGGGATGGTGGTGAGGTGAACATAGGAGTGCTGCAGGGATCATTGCCTAGGGTAGTGTTATTTCATACTTTTATTAATGACCTGAAAGGAGGTGTATAAAGTATGTCATCTAAATATGTTGATGACACAAGACTGGAAAGTATTGTGAAGACAGAGAAATGATGCAAATGGAAACAAAGGTTAGCCATATGGGTGGGAAACAGAATGAGATTCTGTCTCAAGAAATGCAAACTACTAAATCTGGGACCAATAATTCAGTCTGGGAGAGATTTGGAAAGCAGTGATGTTTTAAAAAAAACCCTAGGAAATGTGCTTGAGAGAAAATAGAAGATGACCCAATGTCATGACATGGCTGAATAAAATAGCAAAGGCAGTTCTGGTTCTCTAGGATAGCCAAAGCATCTTGTCATGGCATAGACCAATCTTATTCATTCTGTAGGTCTGATCCTGTATTCAGACCCCTCTTTTTCCACTGAAGGCCCTATCTGTTGACGGGTGAAACCACAGCTAAAATATATCATCCACTTCTGACACTTTAAAGTCAAGAGCAAAAATATGTCGACAAGCAGAAGATAGATCAGGTAAGATCAACAAAGATGAAAAAAAGGAACTGACTTATATAGACAGATTCAAAGAACATAATGGACTAAACCATAGTCCAAATCAATAGGAGTTTTGCCACTGATTTAATTGGGACCAAGACTAGGCTTGATAGACTGGAGTCTCACCTCATTTATGCTAGTACAATTCCACTACATTGCTTAAACTGAAAGAAAGAAAGAAAGAAAGAAAGAAAGAAAGAAAGAAAGAAAGAAAGAAAGA
>ML682040.1:20025280-20456033 GCA_007922195.1 Podocnemis expansa | reverse complement strand
AGAAAGAAAGAAAGAAAGAAAGAAAGAAAGAAAGAAAGAAAGAAAGATAACAGCCTATTTCTAGTAAAAGAGGGTAAATACCGAAAAAGGTGAAAATTGGCCTGAGGGCTTGTCTTCACCACCATCAGATGGATCTCCTTAATTGACTGAGTGGGTCTGTGAAGACTTGCTCAGCCAATCAATCAAATAAGACCACCTCAACATAGATTGTAGTTCTGAGTTGAAGGGAAGGGGTTTTGCTTCACCTCAGCCTACTGAAGACACTGTGCTAAGTAGGCTGTAGGCAATGGGAAGGAGGTACTCAAGGTATTTTAAGGTCTCTGTGTATCTCCCTTCGATTGCAATTGAAATCACCCCATGTTGTAGACAAGGGCTATGAAGGTTCATGACAGTATTGCTAGGAATGTTGGGATAAAGCAAAGTGAAGGAAAGGGTATCCTGAACACTAGGAAAAGTTTCTGAATGATGATGCCTACTAACCTGTGGAATAGTCTGCCAAGGGATGATGGAAGTCCTAAAGCTTTCTGTCCCAATTTAGCAGGAACCTGAGTCATATGGTTAACTCTAAGTATATAGTCCATCATCTTAGAAGGACAAAAAGCCATAGGAAGGAAGTTCACAGTGGCGGAGGGACCAGTCTATGTGATCAAAGTCTTATAGAGTGTGTCTACACTGCAATTAAAAACCTGCAGCTGGTTCATGCCAGTTGAGTTGTGCTACAGCAGGGTTCAGACTAAGGAACTGTTTAATTGTAGGATAGACATTTGGACTTAGGCTGGAGTGCAAGGTGGGAGAATCCCATGGCTTGGCCTGAGCCTGAACATCTAAGCCAGATGTGAGGAAACCAGAATTCACAGGCTGAATATAGCCCACCGGAGCCTTTTGTCAGACCTGCCAGCTGAGCCTGCTATAGCCCCCCCCCCCCAGCCCTCTGGTCCTGCCCCTCTTCCATCAGGTGGGCCAAGCAGTGCATAGGCCAGAGTGCAGCAGACTCCTACCAGCCGCCCAGCACCACCCCTTCCTCCCATGGGCCCACTAGGTTCTGGCTGCTCCTCCCTGAGCCCAAAAGCATCCTGGCTGGAATACAGTAGTTACTCCCTCCTCAGAGGCAAGGGCCCAGCCACATCAAGCTCTTCCTTCCCAGCATCCACCCCTTCCCACAACAGTACAAAAAAAAAAAAAGTATTAAAACAAAAATACCAATGCGAGGGAAAAAAGCCTGCCAAATATGAACAAAGCAAAAAACAGCACAGAAAAAAAGTGAACAGTGAATAGGTTTTATATTTATTTATGTTTACCTATTCATATTTATGTATGCATACTTTAGCTTTAATAGAGTGTCCTACCCAGATGTCCAGCTGGGGGTGGGCCTGGGCCTGCCCACTTTGCCAGCAAGCTCACCCACTTCTGCCTGCTGTGGTATTCAGCAGTGGTGCAACCTTTGCTGCCACGACCACAGGCTGGCCAGCAGCAGGCAGCTGCAAATAGGCGTGCTGTGGTCAGATGGGCAGGGATGGGCTGATCTTTACCTGGACTGCCTTGCAGCTCCAGCCCCGGGCAGCCATTGCAGGCTTGACACAGCAGGAGATGGGCTGTCTCTTCGCCTCCCTCTTTCTCCCAACACTCCAGTTGGCAGACAACTGGAAGGTTGTCAGGAAGCTTCTAGTCATGTGAGCTGGCCTGGACGGTCCCACCCTGAAGACTCAGAAGGCCTGGTCAGAAAAGAGGATCCGGCTATGCCCTGGTGCCACCCGTCACAGCTCCACCCCTTTGGCTGCTCCCCAGTCCAAATCCCGCCCTTTCCTTTGCTTTTCTCCTACCATGTGTGGCCAGCCATGTAGTGGATGTGGCCCTCAGGCCAAAGAGTTATCCTAACCTGGTCTAAAAGGAGAAGAGGGATGATAGCACAGAGCATATTGTATATAGATTGTTGTATGGAGCGCTGTAGTGAGGTTGATGACAGGAGCTCAAATAAATGGCACCAGGAATTCACACCCAGTGGAGCGTGTGCCATTTCTGCAGGGCAAGAAGACAAGAGCAAGGGCACTCCTTGTTGCAACACTTGAGAATGTTATTAGTCTTTTTTTGCAACTCTAAAACATTGTTGATTCATATTCAATTTATGATCCACTATCACACTCAGATCTTTTCTGTAGTGCTGCCACTTGCCTAATTATGCCCAGTTTTGCAGCTGTGGATTTAATTTTTCTTTCCTAAGTGAAGTACTTTGCATATAAATTCAGAACAATTCTTCAATTTATCAGATTCATTTTTGAATTCTAACTCTGCCCTACAAAGTGCTTTCAAGCCCTGTGCAGTTGGTGTCATCTGCAAATTTGATAAGCAAAGTCCCTATTCCATTATCCAAGCCACTAATGAAAATATTGAACATGGTGAAGGACCCAGGGCTGACCTGGTGGGGCCCCATTAGATACATTTTCCCAATTTGACAGCAAACCATTTCTTCAAGCATCTGATGAAATGGGATCTTCCAACGACAGCTCATGCAATAAATAAAATTGCTAGTCTTTGAAAGTGTCACTGGACTCCTTTTATGTTTTCTTTGATTGTGATCTTTTAACTGGTCATACATCTACCTTACCAGCCCACAAAAGTTTACGCCAGAAGAAATTTGTTAGTCTTTGGTGCCAGGACCTTCATTGTTTTTGCTACCCCTCAAGAACTTATCTACCTTCTAATAATTTATCTAGACCATATTTCATTAGTTTACTTATCTAGACCAATTTAGCTAGTTTACTTATGTAGGACAGTGTCAGATGCCTTACTAAAACAAAGGTATATCATGTATACATCTTCCCCATGATCTATTAAGTCAGTAACTTTGTCTGTCAGATGGCACAAAGAGGTCTTCTTCTTGGGTGCAGAAAATATTCTCAGTTGAAATTGGTTCCTCAGCTGCTATAGGACTGCCAGAATATCCCTTTAGCCCTGCTTTTAGTCCCTGGTATAAGGGCATATCAAGGGAGGGAGGAACAGTTTTGAGACCGCTTTGATTTACACTGATGGCCATGCTTGCTGCAAGATGACTTTAGAAGAAAAGGCACAAAGCTGGTTTAACACCAACTTCATCCTATCCTCTCACAGTTGTTAAATAGAATATAAACATTTTTTTGGCTAATAAATAAAAAGGCCACACTCTAATAACAAATAAATATATTATATTCCCACACTGTGTTCCTCCATTCAACATGAAAGTCCTTTACAGAATGCTTCCCAGTTACATTAACATAAACCCAAGGTAAGTCCTTTAAATAAGTGGAATTTCTCCTTCATGATACTGGTACAAAGGAGATCAGAATCTGGCCCAAAATAGATAGCAATCACTCACTTAGTCACATAGTGAAAATACAGCTCCCTCTAGGGTAGGACACAGAAGCCATCCTGTGCTAGGAACCTTACATAATATTCTCTCAAGGCAGTAAGTTCCAGAGGGTAGCCACGCTAATTGGTATACAGCAAAAATGGGAACCCTGTGGCACCGTAAAGACTAATAAATTTCTTTGGATACAAACTTTTGTGGGCCGAAACCCACAGCATCTGATGAAGTGGGTTGCAGGCCATGAAAGGTTATGCGCGAAGAAATGTGTTAGTCTTTACGATGCCACAGGACTTTTGTTGGTTTTTTTTCCTATCAAGGCAGGAACTTTTCATAGCATCAATTCACTAACCTACTATTAAAAAAACTCACTTAAGCTATATGGAGCTGTAGGAGTAAGAGAATGCAATTGCCTGAACAGGAAAGTCTTTGTTAGAACACTTTCCTTCAGTCAAACTGCGTTCTTAAATTTAACCATCTAAATGCCGTTTGTAATTAGGTTATCATTTCTGAGTGAAAAACGCTCATTTTTTTCTATCTGAGTAAGCAACAGTACTAATCAATTGTATTTATAATATTAACCTTTATCACTTTTTCTTGAATCTTTTCAGTCTGCTGAAAACTTGAAAGCAAGATTGATCAGAAACAAACACGTTTATGAGTCCAATATTTTACTACAAGAGTTAAAATAACCACCTATAGCGGTTTCCCTGTATGCTTATTTGAAAAGTAAAAAAAAAAAAAATCTGTAATAGACAGTGAAAGGAACAAGGAAAGTGAAAAGCATCACATAATATTCTGCTGGCATCAGAACAGTGGATGAAGTGATTGGCTGAGGTAGGTTTATATCTATAATATGGAAACTACTAATCCCTGTTAAATCTCTTGAGTGGTAGCCAAGCATCACAACATCACACAAGTCAGCAGCGTCAAACTGGAAATAAAGTAAGCAGGAAGCTGTAGTGTAAGAAATCTTAAGCTATGTTCCATTAATTTAATAAAATGCTATTTTCAGGACATCTTTTCTACAGGGCTATGTCCACACATACATCATGATTTTGAAATAAGTTATTTCGAAATGAGTTATTGCAAAATAAAGTCCTTATTTCAAAATAAGTTAATTTGAATTAAGAAAATGTTAATTCAAATTAAGGGAAAAAGCTCAAAGTGAAATAGCATGTCCAAACACAGGACTTGCTATTTCACTTTAGGAGAGGGGCACCATGGGAGGTGTGGCAACATGGCGCCCTCCCTGGGCCATGCCCCCACCCAATATAGGCTAAAAGGAAGGCAGCCTGGGAAGGAGAAGGGAAAAGGTGTTATTTCAAAATAATGGTTATTTCAAAATAACACATCCGAACGGTATTATTTTGAAATAGCCATTTTGAAATAACAGCCGTTTCAATTTAAAGAAGGTTTAAGCTTTTTCGAAATAAGAATACGTTGTGTGGACCTAATCTCTTTTATTTCAAAATAACCAGTTTTATTTTGAAATAAAAGAGCTGTGTGGCCATACCCCAGAAGTCTACTTTTTGCTGTTGAAAAGGAATCCCTATAAAATATGGCTACCATAGCCAGTTGAAGGTCCATTCATGCCAACACTTATGCATCTAAATAACTCTGTGCATGTTCAAGTCAATCATTCATGGTTGTGAGCATGAAGTTAGTGGAAGGATAATCAGCAGCTCTCAGGAGTCCTTAGCACGTTTCCACATGAAGGCCTACTGAAGTCAGTGAGAGTTCATTCAGAGCAGGGACAAGAGAATAAAGACTTCAAGTCTGGGCACTCTACACTACCACTCACCATTTACGAGGGGTCACATTTTTGGAAGACCCGCTAATGTTCTGCACCAACAAAGGCTAGATTTTTCAGAAGCACACAGCACCTAGTTGCTGCTCTTGCTGTGATACTTTTGGCCAGATTTCGAAGGCTGTAGCACTCAGTATCTCTCAGGCTTTTAAGTATGTGCCTGCTGATTTTGATCCCTAAATGGGTTCTGAGCTCTTTCAAGAAACTGGTCCTGAGTGTGGGGGCTATACTCTTTTGAAAGTTCTGGTTGCAACGTTTTCATCTTCAACATGTTGTACAAACACAGACTAATCAGTCCACTCGACATTCCTGTAACAAAAGCAAATTAGCCTTATTATTAGCAGATTGCAGATGCAGATTAGAAAGAGATGCCAGAAGCTGGATTCCAGTTCAGAATCTCTGCTGCATTGTAAATTCAGAGTAAAACCACTTAAGTCAAGGAGTTCAGTGTCTCAAGCAATTAAATGACTTGATACATTAAATATATATAGATGTAACGCAGGTTATCTTGGAAGGCCTTTTCCATAGAACTTCTAGTCTCCAACGCTTAATCCTCCTGGCCTATAAGGGTCTGCAACCCTCTGAATGCCTTAAGTCCAATACAAACCTCTTCTCTCTCATATGTCCTACAAAACAAATCCAGTGGCCTTGTTGAAAGGAACGATCTGTGGTTGGCTCCCAAGCAGGGGAAAATTTCTGGGCCAAACTCTGTGGACCTTCGTTTAACAATGCTTCCATTTAGGACAGCAGAAACTGACACATAGTCAGGTCTGTGGTTATCCATAAACTGGGGAAGAATAAAGTGGATACGGCTTGCTGCAGGGACTAGTGTTTTCAATAGAGCCCAGTCAGATTCCTTAGAGTCTTTCCAAGACTGTCTGGCACAAGAAGCATTGAGATACATGTCTAGCCCATATATGATTCACACCGAGATCAGGTAGGTCATAGAAACCCAGGTCTGCTTGTCTATCCCCAACAGGGGCAGCCAAGAATAGCATCTGCACAATTATTTGCTTCAAAGCATATACCACTGGGAAAACATGTCTGTGCTTCACATAGAATTTCACCATTGTCATTCACTGCATTGCTCATTTTAATAGGATTTAAATAATAAAAAGCATAGTGTACTGAACAGATGGAAAATAAAGCTCAATATAGCAGTACCAGGTTTCATAAACTTTCAGGTTCCCTTCATTATTATTTTTATTTCATTGCTAAATTCAACACAAGAGCATACGGGAGTCACCTCATGCTTCCCGCAGAGATGACTGTGTAGGGAAAGAACGTTGTAGCTTGCCATCAAAGACATGGGGAGACAGCTGGAGAACATCCCCAGACTCATCTGTGTGTGCTATTGTTTATTGCATGTTGCATTCCATATCAATTTCATATGGAGTCTGAATCATTGCAGAACTGCTATCCATTTTTTTTGTTTGTTTGTTTTGTTCTCTTCTGGAAGGAGAGCTGCAGTCCAAGCACCCTGTTATGGGTTTACAAATTTCTGTGCTGCTTGTGCTTTGTGAGTTTCAGGGCTTTTGATTCACTTTGGGCTTTTTTAGGGAGCTGTGGGGGGAGGAGTAGATGTGCCCTGTAAATACAATAGTTGCAGAATGTCTCTCCAAAAGAAAAGCAAAGTGGGTAAGCTGGAGCTTTTTTGTGAATGAGACACTAGATTAAGTTTTATAAAGTCTATGTAGTAAACTAAAAGGAGCCTATCAATCAGATAGCAGTAGAATTCCACATGAAGTGGTTCAATATCTTCAAGTTGTTTAATCTACAGACGCAATTTTAAATCTGCAGTCTAGTGGCCAGATCCTGGATTCCTCGAATGTCACATGCTCAAAAATGGGCAAGAGAAAACTCCACAGGAGTTTAAAATGCTTACCAAAAGAACATATTCAAAGGGATGGCTATTTACAATCTCTGCCAAATTTAAAGGGCCAAGCCCATTTCCCCCGATTGGAAAAAATTCCTATTACAGTGGAAATCTATAATGTGAAACAAACAAGGAATCTGGTGGCACTTTTAAAGACTAACACATTTACTTATCGCATAAGCTTTTGTGGGAGAAAATCTGGACCACTGCATTGATTTGCTGTTACAGTCTGACCTGATCCTATGACTTACACTTCCCTGCATTTATTTTCCACCTGTTCTGTGAATTCCCCCATCTTCAAGCATCTGGCAAAGTGAGATTTTCTCATACAAAAGTTCATGATAGATAAACGTGTTAGTCTTTAAAAATGCCACCAGACTCCTTGTTTGTTTTGCTGAACGAGACTAGTATGGCTACCCCTTTGGAGCTCGCTATAGTGTGAAGTGTCAGTAGGAAGAAAACAGCAATGTGTTTGGGTCGGGGGCTGCTGCTGTTTGGTGCAGCTTTCCACAGTGTTACAAGTCCTTACATGCTCCTAAAGCTAGTAGAAGTTTTGCTTGAATAAGGATTCTGTAAAATTGCTAAGTTCCAAATGGGCAGCCATGTTAGTCTAATAAAGCAAAAAAAGCAAGGAGTCTTGTGGCACTTAAAGACAGATTTATTTACTCCATGAGCTTGCATGGGAGAAAAATCACACTTTTTTCCCACGAAAGCTCATGAGATATATCAATCTGTTAGTCTTTAAGTGCCACAAAACTCCTTGCTTTTTTTTGTCAAATTGCTATATCTGAAGTTTAGCTCCTCCAGTCTGAACACGTAGTCAGCTGACTAAAGCTAAGGCACTCTGATGTAGCTTTGAGTCTTAGGCCCTGTGAACACGAGACAGTGTTGTTGGCACAGGTTTCCACAATGATCAAAACGTGATGTAATTATGATTGTGCCAGTTCGCACAGCACTTGTGTTGCCAAAGCGCAAACCCAGTTGATGCTCTAGCATCAAGAATGAGAATGATGCACTGTGGTCAGCTATCCCACTATACAGCTTGCCACTTTGTGCTGCTAGGAACTGTGGAAAGTGGAGAGGATCATAGTGCATGATGGGTATGGGCTCAACATCCCATGATGCAATGATTTCCATTGTGTTATTCCATAGGTTTCTGATTACATTTCGTGGCATTTTACATTGCCCCAGTTTCCTGCATGCCTACCATCTATATCTGAAAGGATGGATCCTGAACTGCTTTCCACTGTTTTCAGTGGGTTGGATACACTGCGGCTGCTCATGCAGTGTATCATGAACTCCCAATCGGAATAAGAATCCAAGGGTACCTGACCAGCTGTGTGCCATGAAAACACACCATGCTGGATTACTGTTTGCATTCACAGAGCATCTACACACAGTCAACTGCTGCTTTTGGGTCTGTGAAACAAGTATTGAATGGTGGGCTAACAGTGGGTATGTCTACACTATGAGCTTAAGTAGACTTATGGAAGCTTAGGTCAATTTAAGCAAAGCCCTGGCCACATTTGGAGTTCATTAAGTTGATATAAGAGCTCCTTAAGTTGCCTTAATAACTCCTGCCATCAAAGTTGACTTTAAGGTTTAAGTCGACTTTATAAAGTCGAATTAACACAATGTGGCCATTACAGTTGACTTTATAAAGTCAACAGTGCAGTGGGGCCATTTAAGTGGACTTTATAAAGTCGACTTAAGTCAGAGTACTGATTTAAATTCGACTTTATTAAGTTGACTTTAAATGGGTCCGCTGGCTTAAGTCGACTTTATAAAGTTGTCTTAATGCAATGTGGCCTCACTAAGTCTACTTAATAAGGTCTACTTAAAGTCAACTTTCAGTAAACTTTATTAAGTCGACTTGACTTTTGTACTGTAGACATGGCCATTGAGAGCTACCCTCTTGCGGGAGAAGAGCATGGCAATTGCCATGGTGAAGATGGCAACTGCAGACTGATAGTGGATGGTCACCAATTAGTTTGGAGGGAGGAAAAATCAACATTGGGGCTGGTTAATTGAATTCTGTTATGAAGGATTTTGACTCTCTGAAATGTGTTTGAAACAGTGGATGGCTTCTCAGTGATGGGACTTCCTAACTGTGATGGGGTGAAAGATGGCACTCGTATCCCAATTTTTGTTCCCAACAGAGAACATCGATGGAAAGGGGTTTTTCTCTATGATGCGGCAGACGCTTGTGGAGCACCTTGGGCATTTCACTGATATCAGGGTTGGTCAGGAAAGGTGCATGATAAATGCATCTTCAGGAACACTGGCCTATATAAAGCTGCAAGAAGGGTCATAGAATCATAGAATCATAGGGTTGGAAGGGACCCCACAAGGGTCTTTCTTTCCAAACCCAAAGATTCCAATGGAAGAGCTTGAAATGCTCATAGTGACCCTAGCAGACCCAGCCTATACTTTACTAAAAAAAACAAGGAGTCACGTGGCACTTAAAGACTAACAGATTTAGTTTTTGCATGAGCTTTCATGGGAGAAAATCCTACTTCATCAGATGCTTCGAAGATGGGTGAACTTACAGAATGGAATGAAAATAAATGCAAGGGGGTGTAAAACATAGGATCAGGTCATACAGTAACAGCAAATCAAAGCAGTTGTTAGGTTTAATGCTGTTACTGTATGACTTGATCCTATGTTTTACACCCCTTACATTTATTTGCATTCCATTCTGTAAGTTCACCCATCTTCGAAGCATCTGACGAAGTGGGATTTTCTCCCACGAAAGCTCATGAGAAAAATAAATCTGTTAGTCTTTAAGTGCCACACAACTCCTTGGTTTTTTTGCTGGACTAGACTAACATGGCTAGCCCTTTGGAAACTATACTTTACTGTCATGGTTTATGAAGCCTTATATAGGCAACCTAGATAGCAGCAAGGAGCACTTCAATAACAGGTTGAGCAGCTACTGAATGACCACTGTGCGTTTGGCAGATTAAAAGCTCACTGGTGATGTCTTTTTGGCAGTTCAGCTCTAAATGCGGCAAATAATTCCCTGGATTATAGCCATCTACAGTGTGCTCCATAATCTCTGTGAAGCTAAGGATGAAAAGTTTTCACCAGGATGGAACGCAGAGGCCGGTCATGTTGTGGCTGACTTTTGAACAACCAGATATCAGGCCTAGTAGAGAGACACAAAAGGGGATCATTTGAACCAGGGAGGTCTCAAGGAACCATTTTGACAATGAGTGCCAATAATGTGCACTCATGAATTCAGTTTTCAGCATCATGAGTGACTTTAATGGCTTTGTTTGCCCCTCCATGGTTGTCATGATGCTCTTGTGACCTCCTACCACCCACTCCTGGTTTTCTCTCTTCTCCTGCCTACCAATTTTTTGATTTTCAGACAAACTGTGTCTCCAGGAACATTTGTCTTCTTTTTTCTCCTCAGAGCTGTTATCTGAGTATCTCAGAATCTTTGATATACTTATCTTCCCTATACCCCGTGAGGTAGGGACGTTTTATTATCCCATTTTACAGATGGGCAATGGAGGCACAGAAGATATGTCTATACTGAAAAGATTTTTCAAAATAAGGAGGCTTACTTTGAAAAAACTTTGTCATGTCCATGCAGGCATTTAGTTATTCTGAAATAAGCACTTTGTTTTCTTTGAAAAAAATGAAGCACTTTCTCGAAATAACTAATCTAGGATTCCATTTCGAGTTAGAGAGTCTAATATAGACAAACTCGAAATACTGATGCCTACTTTATTTCAAAAAAGGAGTTTTGTGAAGACTCACTATTTCAAACTAATTATTTTGACTTAATATCAGCATAGTTATTGCAAAATAACTATTTCAAAATAACAATGACAGTGTAGACATAGCCAGAGAGGTTAAGAATAAGATTTTTACAGGTATTTAAGTTTTGCTGGGCTCAACACTGATTTAAGAGCCTATCTCATTTTCAAAAGGGATTTGGGCACCTAGGACACAAAATCCCACTAAATGCCAAAGGGATTTAGGCTCCTAAGTGTCCAAATCACTTTTGAAAATGAGACTTAGACAATTCAGTGTTGAGAGGAGTAATCTCTGAATACTTTTCAAAGATCTTAGCTTGAATTACTGATTCAAGGTCATACAGGCAGCCTGTGGTAGGGAAAGGAACTGAACTTTGGTTTCCTGCACCCCCAGGCTAACAGATGTAATTACTGCATCATTTGCCCTCTCTGCTGTCATGCTTTTGTGCTGGTGCAGGTGCAGCACCGTACTGTATCTGTTTGACTGATATAAAAACTAAATTGTCTTGTTTTCTCATGCACAAAGACCACATACTTTCATTCTGAATGACTTTTCTGGTAGGTTAAAGAAATCACAACAGGAAACCCAAAAGAAAAGAGCACTGGGGGTGTGACACCTCTCCATCATATGTCATAGTGTCTACATCCCCAAATGACAGTTGCTCCTGCAGACGCATAGCTATATTTGAAATGAAGGAGTCCAGCAGAGAGCAAATAAAATCATAATACTTGCGTCGTTTCATGTAACACATGCACAGAAATCAATGCAAGGCTGGGTTATTGCATATAGGACTAATGGAGGTACAAGTGCACAAGCATAGATCTCCCATTTTGATCCTGAATAGGGTTAGACATAATTTCAGTCTCTGAACACCCTGATTTCAAGACCCTTAGTTGTCCTGTCCTAAACATGCCAACTAAGTCAGTGTGAGCTGGAGCCATGCTTGGTGGTTTGAAAGGATGTAGTATGGCACTACCTGCTGATTTGCAGGCTTTGACCTGTCACACATGTTTTTGTGGGGTTTCCTCTAGACTCCTAAGAATTCTTGCTATGGAGGCATCAGGGCTGCAAGCCCCACAAAGGGGAAACTGACAGTGGGTGGAGAGATGAGGCCATCCAAAAGACAGCCTCAAACACTGTCTCTTCATGACAGGCATCCTGCCCAAGAAGAACCACCATGAATCACTCCCAAGGAATTGGTAGAAGAATTCCAACTTAAATTTCGCAGTATTATGAATGTTGTATAGTTCCATAGGTCTTTAAAAGTGCCACAGGACTCCTTGACTGTCGTATAGTCACAGAAGACTCTTGGGGTTTGTCTACATTTGCAAGTTAGCTCGAATTAAGGAGGCTTAATTTGAATTAATTTAGCCCCTGTCTACACTAGGCTTTCATTAATTCAAATTAAGGAACTCAGTGCGAACTACTGAAAGCTTAGTTTGAATTAGTAAGACCTGCCGGTTAGGTCAAAATAAGCCCTTACTTTGATCCTTAGTTCAAACTAAGGATGGTGTAGATGAGGATTAACCCTTAGTTCAAACTTAATAAATTAATGTTCAGTCAAATTAGTCTACTTTGTTAATTCAAACTAATAAGTTTGAGTTTAGTTCGTACTAAATTTGAACTTACTAATTAGAATTAACAAATTTGAACTAACTTTTCTTACTATAGACGTAGCCTTGGTTGCTTATGAACTAAAGTCTCATGCCGGCACCCGCTTTGAAGGGCTGGACTGCCTCTGGGTCGATGTATAGGGTGCTAGGACGATGAAGCATCACTTGTAATTCTGCCCCTCCCTATAAGATTTTATCAAGCAGGACCCCATTGAAAGTAAGTTCCTGCTTAGTTTGAAGCTTATAACTGTCTTCAGTAAAGCTGGGATATAATGAATGCAACTGTAAATAATCATTAATTAGAAACAATAGTAATGACAAAAATCACAACTTGCAGATGAAGGGGAGGTGAAGTGCTCCTTTATTATTTATTTTACTCATTTAGGTGTAACTTGAGTGCACATATGTCTAGTTATGCTCTAGTTACATGCTATAGAAATGAGATACTGGAAAACTTTCAACATAGGCATATGGCTGCCTTTACCAGGAAAGTGACAATGTAATGCTGGTTGCTCTGTAATTTAAATATGCCACACACTTAAGGCACCACACACTTACTTGTAACCATCGTTAAGACCATGGAAAATCTGATGAGTGGTATTCTGTGGTGAGATAAAAATGCAATGTGGAAATTACTAAATGCCATATTCTTTAAGGAGCATTCATTAATTCAACTAAATTTATATCTAATACAATGTCTCACTGAGTGATGACATAAAACAAGTTTGCTAGTTACAGAGAGACTTTGATTGGCTCCATATTGGGTGTAAACAGAGGACAACATCTAGCCTCTTTAATCCAGATTGAATTGCTAAATCAATCAAATAAACTTAATAGTAAGGTTAATCTGGCCTTTTCTGTTTCAAGAGAGAAATGCACAGATATGGAACTAATTTGAGTAATAAAGTCAGTCTGCATTTATCACCTTGCACATCTCCCCTGTACAGCCCTGGTTTAGAATATACAAGGCAGTCCTTTCTTGGTCTGAATGATTTAAATCTGGGTCTAAAACCATTCAAGATTTGTTTGAACAAGAAAATCATGTTTTCTTTGGAGCATTTTGAAGTAGGCATAATTACAGAGTTGCAGATGCGATGCTCTGCTTACAGAACTGTCAGCATTTCCATAATAAACCTCTATTTTCAGGGGTTAACAGTGTTGCCAGAAGAAGGGGAACAAAAATGCCCTTATGGGCTGAAACTTGGCATTTAGAGTTTTAATCTGGGAGGGAGTTTTTCTAATGAAATTGTGCAAAATAAATTTGCAACATACCTTTGCAAAACCAATTCAGTTACTTCTTTAACATACAAAATAAAACAACAGTTGACTATAAATTCATAGACTTTAAGGTCAGGAGGAACTCTTATGTCCTCATGATTTTGACTACTACATCCCACATTAAAACAGACCTGATTTTTTTGTATGATAACCCCAGTATACTCTGCAATATAAATTGACTAAGTGAGGTGGAAGTGGAGATTCCAGAGTTATTAGATTCCAGCCACTGAGTCACTGGGTGTGGCTTTGAGCAAACCATTTAACTCTCCTGACCACGTTATGGTATGGACTCAGTTTATCATTGTGTTGCACAGTATGTAAGCCACTATGCATGTATACAGTGGGTATGTAAGCCATTCTGCCAGTGTACAGTAGGTGTGTGAGCCATCACGAGTGTGTGTTACAGGGCCTCTTCTGTGCCAATCCACAGAGGAGCTGAGTTTGTTATAACCCCAGTTAGGTCCAGAGAGCCCAAATGTGTTGGTTAGGATGGTGGCTGTCAGAGGTGCACCAAACGTACACTTCTGAGGTGGTCCTTCCCCCTCTAAAATGGGTATGGATTAGCTATGAAGGACCATGGAGCACAAAATACTATAGTGTGTTGATTCTCCAACTGAGTGTCTAGAAGAAAGTTGGCTCGAGGGTTTCCTTTTTTGTATTGCATTTTTGCACATAATTTTTGCCTGCTATGTAGTCTGTTTGCCTCTGTGTAACGCATCGGGTCACCCTTCCAAGACAAATCTCCCTGCCTGCTCCGGTGAGAGCCACTTAGTTGGTTTAGGTAGGCGATGTGAAAAGGAGGGGGAAGATTGGCAAAGTGTCTGGGAAGAATAGCAGCTGGGGAGGTGGGCTTCTCAACAGCCAGCTGGTGCTTGTCAAAAGCAAGACAGGCCTTTATGCAGACTCTTCTGTAAATAATGCACTAGGCAGGCCTTGGGGGAACTTTACAGCATTTGTGTCATGAAAATGAGAGCTTACCTAGAGAAGCATTTTCCTCTAGAGATATAGTAAAGATTTGCATTACAAATGGCTTGTACCTATTTTCAGATACAGCCAACAGAGGTCTTTTCCCCCTTGTGCTACTCTCCAACTTCCCCATGCTGCAGTGACAGGGGCCATTGCAATACCCTTCTGAACTGCTGTGGTTGCTACTGCAGAAACAATAGAGGTGCAGAGGGGAAAGGGTATGTGGCTACAGGGCCACACCCAGGAGAGCTCCAGTCTGTGTTTATATTTTACTGGTGTAGAATAAAAAAAAAAAAAACAAAACCAAAAAACCCTGGGTGATTTAGATGAGTTGCTTATTCAGTTACGCCCACATTACCCATATAAGTGCAGCCACAGCTTTCATTTACAAATGCAGCCCAGAATCAACCCTTGCTAGGACATCATTTTTTAAAACTGTTTCCACAAATACAAGTTAAAGAAATGTTAGGCAGGCTGGTGTGGAGGATAGAAAGCTCTGTTAAAACTGATTTTTCCAAATCACTTTAATCTTTCCTTGCAAAAATCCAAAACCTATTGTATTCCTATGTTTTAAGAGAGTCTCTTCATGTGTATAAGTTCCAAAGGGATAGCTGTGCCAGTCTAGGGCAGCAAAACAAACAAGGAGTCTTGTGGAACTTTTAAAAACTTACAAATGTATTTATCATATGAGCTTTCATGAGAGAGACCCTACTTTGGAAGTGGGATTTTCTCCCACAAAAGTTCATAAGATAAATAAATGTATTGGTCCAGTGGTTCTTAATCTGTGGTCTGTGGACCACTGGTGGTCTGCGAGGGTACTGCAGGTGGTCTGTGGGTGTGTGTGGGGGATAACTACTGCTGGTAATGTAGTGCAGGTACATGTACTGTGATGAATGCAATATGTTTGTGAGTAAGCACAATAAATTATTAGAAATAATGGTGTTTTTAATAGCCCTGGATATACAAGTTTGACTCCTGTCAGTGACAGGCTATGTTAAAAACGTTTAAAATGGTTTGTTTACATGGTGGTCCACAAAAGCGATTGATGACAATGTACTGGTCCACAAAAAGGGAAAGGTTGAGAACCGCTGTGTTAGTCTTTAAAAGTGCCACAAGTCTTCTTGTTTGTTTTCCTAATATAGAGAATGTCCCATAGATGAGGTCTGAGTCAGGTCATAGCTATCTACAAAATAAGGCTGACAATATTTAACAATATCTAATGTCACATTCACATTGCATAGTTTTAAGACATCCCTATATGGTCCAATACTCCCTGTCAGTCAACAGACTTAGTTTTTAAGCATAAGAACAGATTTGTCATTAGAGCTGATTGAAAACAGAAATTTCCATCCCACAAGAAATTCTGATATTTTGACATTTATTTTCATCCTAAATTGGGCTCCAAAATCAAAATATCAAAACTTTCTATTGAATGAAAAGCTCTACAAAGGGCTGATCTGGCAAAATCAACAGAGTCCAGCATTCTTGAATCAAAATCCAAAGAGGGAGCCTTGTCAGTCTAGTTCAGCAAAACAAACACGAAGTCTGGTGGTACTTTTAAAGGCTAACTAATTTATTTTAACAAATTGGTCTTTAAAGGTGCCAACAGACTCCTTGTTTGTTTTGTTAAATCAAAATGTTTATTTTTCAGTTGATTAAACGTTTAATTGCAGACGGGTGAGCTGCCCTTGCTTGTGGGAGTTCTTCTTTGGCTGAATTATGCTCCCATTTCATCCCAAAGGTTAGGTTTCCTGGTCAGGCAGCATCTGCTTTGATGCATGGTAGTTATGGGACTTCTCTAATGCATTGTGATAGCCTTCAATAACGTACATGCCTTACTCTTTCCCCCAACCTCTCTCCCAGTGCCAGCACCTGTTGTTGGGGGGGGGTCATGAAGCCTGGTGGCAGCATTGTCAGTGGTAGTGGGGGATCTGCAAGGCCACCCTTGCCATTTCCTGAAAGATGGGCCTGCATGAGAGAGGGGAGAAGTGGTGCCACATTGACAACCACAGGGGATGGGGGAGAAAGTGGCACTTGGAGCTGGGAGTGGCACAACTCTGGCCAGGGCTCTGTGTGTTGATCAAACTGGGCAAGTATGCCATCTTCGGCACTTGTGTCGCAGGTGGCTGACCCCCCCCCCCAGGAAGATGCAAATTAATGTTGAACTCACAGGAAGTTAAGTATTTTCAGTTCAGGAAGCCTCAACTTGAACTAAAACAAGCAAGGAATCCTGTGGCACTTTTAAAGACCAACTACTTAATTTATTGCACGAGCTTTCATGGGAGAAAATCCCACTTCGTCAGCTGCTTGATTTTTTTCCCACAAAAGCTCATGCAGTAACTAAATTTCTTAATCTTTAAAAGTGCTACAGGACTCCTTCCTTGTTTTGCTGAACTGGACTAACGCAGCTACCCCTTTGGAACTTGTTGACTTGAACCATTTACAGTTCGGACTGGTTCAAAATGAAATGCTTTGTTTAATTTTCCCAATGGAAAATTGAGACGTTGCCAGAAACTGGACATTTTCCTGTGACAGACACTAATTTTGCAGAAACTGCATTTTACATCAAAGACACCTTTTAAGGGCAAGTTCCTAACCAGTGCTAGTTGTTGTCTTTCCTGATATTATGAAAATTATCACAAAGTTGTTTTGCTGCATCAAAACTTCCTAGAGCACAGCCAATGTGATAAGATATTTTAACTCAGTGTCACAAAGCCACCAAGCAGAGGATTTTCTTCTGCCAACTAGTCTAAATTAGCCAGCCTGCCAACTAATCTAAAGGGGGTGAGACAAGCCTTAAGCAATACCCACAAATGAATGGCCCAACACAAAGCTGGGTGGCCAATGGAAACAAAAGTTATGCTTCTTTCTGCTGGAAAATGTGTAAAATTGACATCAGTTACCAGATATACCAGTGCCATATGGGACTTACAAGGCTAACTATAAGTAACACTATAATTGTGCTACAAGCTGAATGCTTTGCAATGGGAAAGGATTTCAGGAACTGTAGCACACCTGTCCAGAATGCGGTCTAGTGCTTTGCAAGGGCAGCAAGGCAGCAAACTTTATCTGGGGCTCGACAGAAAGCAAAGCCAGTTGTGATCTCCCAAAGGAAATGACATGGACGACACAGGGTTTAGTAAGTTTATAAATAAAGACGGTGGGGCGGGGACGAGGGAGATTTTTAATGTTTTCATTCTCATGAATGTAATCCTGGGAAGAGCTGAAAGGCTGTGAAACTAAAGTATGGGGACTCCAAACCATCAATGGCCTGATCAAAAGCCCACTGATGTCAGTGCATATCCTCTCACTGGGCTCAATGGTCTTTGGACCAGGTCCCAAATGAATATTTCTGCTGGTTGACTAAGAAAGTTTATTTATATAAGAGCAGCCTTTTTTCTGTATTAATTTCCACCCACACAGTAGCTTTCCTCATCTGGCCTAAGTCTGACCAATGGCATTTCCAGAGAGGACCCCTTTCCTTCAAGCAGAGAGATTGCCACATTATTCCCAAACTAAACGCTATACTTCTTCTCCCTTGCATGCAGATAAACATAATGCAAATCTTCCAGCATTGATGTGTTGATGCTAGCATGTCTGTGAGTACCAGTTGGAAGGAGGTGCTGATGCCGGAAACATTGCTCTTCCAATGCCGCAGCCTCAGTGTTCTGCTTTTGCGACATGTCTGAACTCTGCCAGTCTGGCGGTGACAAGAACCAAAGGTACTGCCGGACCGGAGCCTCTCTCATGGCTGCATGGCTGCCGCCAAGCCACCTGGCTGGCTATGAAAAAGAAGACTTTCTCTTTAATAACAGATGGTGGTAGCGAGACATGAAAATTAGGACATATTTTCATTTGATATTGGAATATGATGAGCATCAGTTATTTTGGGAAAGAGTCCAAAGAATACTTGGATGGAGTCTAAAACTGCAGATGAATCCACAGGTTTATTTTATTGGGTGATTTCAGTTCTGCCAAATATTTGTAGTGTAAAGAAATCATAAAAATTGCTGGTGGTCCTAGCCTGGCGGATACTTTGCACATATTTGAGACAGTTGTATGAACTGTTACAAGAATGTTTGATCTATTAGCTTAAAAACAAATTAGAGTCTGCAAGAGAAATAAATGAAGTATAGACGGTAGAAATACATTTCTCTTATCTTAGGGAGACGAGGAATTTTCACCCCAGGGTTTATTTGCATTTAATTATTGCAGTTTGGATTTCCTCTACTGTTTGCAGGGAGCTTTAGTCTGTCCCGCTCCATTCTCTGTGCTGAAATAACATTAGTACCTGCTAATGATTATCATTGTCAGTTATGCATTCTGGTTACATGCGCATTTTAAGAAATATCAGTTTGTTTTAATAAATCTTCAAAAGGCAGCCTAAGCCTGTTCCTTATCTCCATTTTGCTTTGTAATTTTTTTATGGTTATGATATATGGAAAACATCACATGCTTCCTAGGATCAAGAACGGGCATTTCCCAAGCACTTGAATATTCTTGCACTAGATAACAAACAGAAGGATTCTGACACAGCTTTCTGAATGCACCAAGAGGCCTTAATAACTAGATTGCTCAAAAGTACATAAGCAGATAGGAAGAAATGTTATATAGGCCTAAACAAAATCAGATCCATAACACTCAGTTCTGACTGTAGTCAAGTATCATGCACGTATAGGAGGGTAGCCTATGTACAGTACCCTGGATATACGGTTTATTGTGAAATATATTGAAAGTTCCAGGTTACTTTCAAAGCACTGTAATGTACAAATTATATTTCTGATGGGTTTTTTGTTTGCTTGTTCGGAAACTTTGTTAAGGCAGAGTTACAATGAAACGTGAGCACACTGAAGCTTATATTACTTATTTCTTATTCAGGATCAAGTTAAATTAAAAAAAATGCCTAAAGATTCTGCTGGCTGGTGAACCCTCCTCTTCTCGGTCTGCTAAAAAGGGTGACCAAATTTCTAAACCACTAACCTTATTTTGGCACTTCTCTTGTGTAACTGCTTAGTGTGAAAGTGTTTTCATCACAAGAGCAGTCTATCTTTTACTATACCACAATTCCACAGGTGGAACCATCACATTTTTCCAACAATGTGCCATACAATGTATAGTTGCTAATGATAAAAAGGCATTAATTTGTATTTCTGTTTAAAATGTGGATCCTTTTACATTTCTGTTTCTAAGGAACCTTTATCTCTAGGGAAATGATCTGATCTTTCCTCAGCTCCCATAGACTTCTGTGGAACAGGAACAGGCCTATATAAAAGGATTCCATTGTAATTTTAAAAGAAATTTTTTTTCCCCAAGAGCTGTGTAAAATTTATGTTTGCACCTTCTGCTCATGCAAAATCTCAGAATTATTTTCATTCATTGGGCCTGCCCTGAAACGCCGACTCAGAAAGGAATATTTTAACCAAGCATTCTTTATGTGGTCTTCAATTAATAAACAGGAACACTCCTTTCTAAACTTGTGGGAAATGATTTTTCTGTTTGCTGCTACGGTATATAACTTAAATGAATGGGGGCATTTATATAGTACCCTTTCATCCTGGGATATCAAAGCCCTTTGCAAACACAGATCAGCTGGGCTGATGTGCAACCGCTGACCAGCGGCCACCTCTGAGGTAGCATGCAGTTGGCTGGCAGGGCACATGAGAGTGTCAGAATTAAATTTTTCACAAGAAATGGGTGCAGAGGTACTTTGAGACCAGCAGAATTCATTTCCATGCACATATACCCCAGTGAGTAAATGCAATTACACACCTATTTAATATTTTCCCATCCATGCAGTGCATAGATTAGCACAGCAACAAGATCAATGAATCTTCCACCAGTTTGAAGCCAGTTCCAGGGCAAGTCATTACCTTATTGAGCCTCTTGAGTGACCCACAGAAAATGGTTCTGATGGTCTCAGTCCAGCATTGTGTGGACAGGCGTCTAGAGCCGTGGTTTTCAAACTGTTTTTCTTGGGACCCAGTTGAAAAAAATCATTTATGCCCACAACCCAACAACTACATCTTTGAGCAATGCGTTTCAGTCTTTTGGAAGTGGCAGCAGGAGCTGCTAAGACTCAGTGCCTGAGGGTCTGTGACTCAATACTGGGTCCCAACCCGTGGTTTGAAAACCAATGCTCTAGACCGCAAAAGCACCATCAGAAGTGGCACTGGTGAGGTCTTAGAACAAAGGTCAGGGGCTGAATGGGCTATAGGGAATGAAGTAATGTTCCCACTGCTATAGGTTAGAGTTAAGGATAGTGTGGGGCAGTTCACTCCAGAACTGTCCATATTTCACTTATTCAGTGTAATAAGAGGACTTCAGTTTTCAGCACTGTCAATTCAGAAACTCTTTGCGTTTTCAAAGCCCTCGGGGGGTAATATATGAAACTTCTAGAGTGCTCCCTTCCTTTACTTATGGAGACAACTTCTTTTGACCTATGAGGTAATCCTATTCCTCTCCTGCTTCTGTCATTTCCCATTAAAATGAAAGTCACAAATAATGTCAATGGGAAGTTTGTTTTGAGAGTCTTAGGTCTGGACCCTGAACAACCAATCTTTAACTTCTCTAGAACAAGGTGGAATAGAGTCTATGTATAGTGGTAAAATTCAAAAAGCTTTCTATATAACCAGGGTGGCACTAATATTTTGCAGTTCTATAATATTTTCCATCCAAACATTTCACAATCAATGAATTAAGCACCACTCTCCCCAGAGCAGTAAAAATGATCATCGTCATTTTACAGAGGGGGAATGTGGGCAACAGAGAGGTTACACATCAAGTCCTAATTTACACAAAACTCCCAATGAGTTCAGGAATTCAGCCCTAAGCAACATGCTCAGTTCCTGGCATGTATTAGGAAAACAGCTGAGACCAGCACCCAGATTTCCTGACGACCAGCTGTACGTTTTAGTTGCAAGACCCTGCAGGACTTCTGAATGTTTTAGACTGTGAACTATTTGGGTCAGCACCATCTTTTTGTTCTATATTTGTTAAGTGCCTTGCCTAGTGGAGTCCTGATTTATGATAACATAACTACAAGGTAAAGGATAATAATAATAATAATAATAATAATAATAATAATAATAATTCATTCCCATTTCCTTACTAGGAATCCTGAATGAAATAGAAATAGGAACCTTGAGGACTTAGGAACAATCACATGTCCACATGTCTCTTTTATTTTGAAATAACACGGGTTCTGTCATTTTGAAATAAGAGCCGTCATTTAGAAACAGGCTAAACCTTCTTTAAATTGAAATGGCTGTTATTTCAAAATAACGCCGTTCAGACGTGTTATTTCAAAATAACACTTTTGCCCTTCTCCTTCCCAGGGTGCCTTCCTTTTAGCCTATATTGGGTGGGCGCATGGCCCAGGGAGGGGGCCATGTTGCCACATCTCCCATGGTGCCCCTCTCCTAAAGCGAAATAGCAAGTCCTGTGTTTGGACACGCTATTTCGCTTTGAGCTTTTCCCTTAATTCGAATTAACTTATTTCGAAATAAGGACTTTATTTCAAAATAACTCATTTTGAGATAACCTATTTCAAAATAACGATGTATGTGTGGACATAGCCACTGATATTTATTCTTTAAACCATTATCATTAGAGCTGTCTCCAGAGTAACAAATATCTTGGCTTGCATCTGACGAAATGGGTTGGAGTGCATGAAAGCTTATGCCCGAGGGAATCTGCTAGTCTATAAGGTGCCACAGGACTCTTGTTGTTTTTGCTGTACACAGACTAACATGGCTACCCCTCTGGAAATGTCTTAACTAGATTATTTAGACTTCTAATGAGAAATTGTGCATGGTAGCCAATGATCCAAAGGCTCTATCTTTACGCTAATATCTTTTTAATAAAAATGCAGAAGAAGATGGGTACAAAAATATGATCTAAACCAGTAGTTCTCAGCCACTGTGTCTGGACACATTACTGTGTTGCCACACAGCAGTAAGTGTGTCACAGACAGCTGGGGAGATGGCTGGATTCAGCCTGGGGGATGTGGGCTGGTGTGTCCTGTAGGGTCATAATATACCGCCAAGTGTGCCGCAACCTGCAAAAGATTGAGAACCGCTGATCTAGACACAGAATTTTTTCCACATCTGTCCATGCTGTAGTCCTATACTTGTGAGTCCTCAGTTATTTTGTTGTATCATCAGTGAAATGCATGACATTGGTATTTCAGTGCCTAAGCAAGTGTAGCTGAAGTGAGTACATTTATAGGAAATGAATTTTCTCACCCTGTAGTCAGTAAATTAGAGTGATTTTTCCTGGACCAGGCATCAGATCTGAATGCTGTTTACATTGAGAAAGAGTAGACCTGAAGTTAGATTAACTCTGAAGATCAGGTTGAGCCCTGCAATGTATTAAAATCAGATTAATCTCTGTAAAATATATAGGAAGCACAACTTCATACTATCTGACCCATAAGAGAATTTTAAACTTTGCACAAGCATCTCAACATTTACTAAAAGTGGGTATATTTCTACATTGTTAGTAATGCAAGCATTTGTTCTTAAGTCAAGGAAAACATTAAATTTGTTCCAAAGAAAGAAGGATGTCTAGCTGGCACACTGATCTATCTGTATTAGTGAAACTTTTTGCCTTAAATCTATAGAGCCAACTTTTGTTCTCAGTTGCACACATGAAGACATACTAACTTTTAACTGGATCTGATCTATCACATTTGTTGACTCATTTATGGCCTTGTACGTGTGTAACTGACAGCAACATCTGGCTGAGGGTCTGCATTTCTGTCAGCAGTTCTTGGGAGGGGTCCAAGTCCGATTAACATCAACAACAAAAAAGGAACTAGCCCTATGGTGTTAGAGTCTAATACAGAGCTGCTTAGACACTGCTACAGAGAATTATGGTAGGATTCTCTGGATCAGAGGAAAAGGCAAGCTACCAGAGGAGATATGTTGTACAATGTGCAATACAATAAAGCCTTGATACTGATTGTGGGCCCTGGACAATAGTGTAACAAAAATAGGAAATATTTATAAACAGGTTGAAAGAAAGCAACTTCTTAGAACATAAAACCAAATCTGACCAAAACATCACATGCTATTTCTTCAGATTTGGAAGTATAGGCTCCAATCCAACTCCCACTGAAGTCTTTCTACTGACTTTAAAAGGATTTGGGTTAGGCTGCAAGTCAGCCACTAGGGTCTGATTCACACAGTGACCAACATTTAAAGCAGGAATACAAACGTTTCTTATTTCTGGTTCAGAAGAAGCTATATCAATGAGACTTAGTAAAACCATTCCAGCAAATTATATTGCAAAGTATTTGGATGTGAGGTTCAGTGCAGTGAGGGAGGAAAGACTCCAGAGCAGCATAACAAGTTTCACTGGCCATATTTGCCCCAAATGTATACCAGGGAAAAATCCGACCCCTAATGTCTTGAAGTGAGAAATCTGAAGAAAATACCTTCTTTCCCCCTGATGTGTCCCTATTTAGAAAGGAAGAAAGAACAGAAATGAGACACTGACCATGGTGTCCATTTGAGACATGTTTATTCAGGCTACAACTTCCCAGAACACGTCCTTTCCAACAGTATTTCTGCCAGCACCCACCCAAGGGAAGATCTAGAACTGTGGATTGAGACCAAATTCAAACCTGCCTCATCTATTCAATATAATCTGGCCTTAAATGCAACGATTCATTGACAAATCCTGAGTAATGGTTTCCAATTTTTTTGAGGAGATTTCAACAGTGAATCTCCACAGCAAGCTTCGTTTGGTTCTCCAGAATCCTAGGAATGAAAAGAAATGACTCATAGAGAAAGTGCTGTCCTTTTACCATTTAATTGTTTGGCTCTGCTTGGTGCTTGGCACTCCTCTGAGCTCTGGTTTTCCAAGGCAGTCTTGGCTTTGCACTGATGCTTGAAAGAGTGCTTCTCATCATAGTTTTCTTTGCCAGCCATAGGGGATTCAGTTTCTCTCTATTTCATACCCACAGTGCCCCACAGTCTAATCTGGTTCATACTATGGCTCTCCTGGTCACCCAAGTGAATATACTTTTTGGCTCTTTCCTGCAGTTTTCTGTTCCTAAAGTGCCTTTCCCACTTAGACAGCTAAATTACAGTACATGGTATGATCAATCAGTACATGCCACGACCTTCCAGATTAATGTTTCTATTCCCCCACTAAACTCCCTGCTCTACATCTGTGCTGTAGGGGTCGGAAAATATGGGGACTATTCCGTATGACATCTGCTGCATATAACAGGATTTGATGAAAAATTAGCATTTGCCTGAACACAACAAGTGCTGGAACTGTTCAACTTAGAAAAGGGATAGCTAGGGGGAGATATGGTAGAGATCTGTACAATAATGAAGAGAAAGAGAATAAGGAAGGGTTATTTGTCCCTTCACATAACACAAGAACTGGAGAGTCACTCAATGAAATTAACAGGCAGCAAGTTTATAACAAACCAAAGGAAGTATTTCTTCACACAGCACAGTCAATCTGTGGAGTTCATTTCCAAGGGATGTTGTGAAGGTTAAAATATAACTGAGTTCAAAAAAGAATTAGACACATTCATGGAGGATAGATCCACCACTGGTTGTTAGCCATGATGGTCAAGGGTGCAACCCATGACTCTTGGTGTCCCTAAACTTCTGACTGCTAGAACCTGGGACTGGACGATGTCAACAGAGGATGGATCACTCAATAATTGCCTAGTTCTTTTCATTCCCTCTGAAGCTTCTGGCATTGGCCACTGCTGGGAGACAGGCTGTAGATACCATTGGTCCAATCCAGTATGGTTGTGCTCATGGATTTTCTTGGCTAAAGACATAGGTGGATCTTTTAAACATTTTCTTCTGCTTTGTCAAGGCTTTTGTTTTAATTACAACAGATTCCCTCTTCCTTCCCTCATCTAGTCATCATAATTAGAGATGGATCTGAGACATAAAATTTAGCTTTGGATTCAAAGTTTCCCAAACTTCAGGTTGTGGTCGTTTGAATCTGGGATTCTTGTTCAGGCACTTACAGGCTCTGATTCTGCAGTCCGCCCCTACTCAGGAAACCACTTGAGTCAACACTTCACTTGACTTTAAGAGTACTTAAATATGTGCTTAAATTCAATCATTAAATGTGGGTCATACAGAATTGGGGTCAATACCAAATTTGGAGTGTCCCAAAGAATGCAGTGTTTCGATTTCTTTCTCAAATAGAGAATTAATGACAAAGTTCCTCTCTGGATCTGAACTATGGAGTCAGAGGGTTTGTCCACCTCTGGATTTTTCATCCAGGCCCATGTCTGATTATAATGTCAAAGGAGGGGCCCACTGCGATGCTTGCATTTGAGGATATACAGTGTATTGGAGTGCATATTTTACTGCAAACCTCTGCTGTCAGCATGGATGGGTAACATTAGGTGTAGGGAGTGCTATAGAGGGACTTTCTGGAGTCTTTTAGTCATTTGCTAATGTGTATCTTCTTCCACAATGCTTACCGACAACATAAATGGTAAGGTTGTCTTGAAATATGTTCTCTAAATCTCTGCCTTGTTGTCTCTGTGTTGACGTAATGTATGTAGTACAGATATATAGACAGATCAGGGGACTTTTCTTTTTAGTCTTGGAAGACTCAATTCTATCTTTTCTAAGATTGGATCTGGAGTTAGTTTGCCTGTTGACTCATTTATGGACCTCAGCAGCTACACCTCAGTTCTTCCACACAGCCACATTGTCAGACTGTCTCTCCTCACATTCCTGGTGGCGTCCTGGCTTTTTCTGACCGTGGTGTTCTAATAGTCTTGGGTTAGCACAGACTACCCAGCTGGCTGAGTTCCTGACTCTCAGGCCTTGTTAAAGACAAAATGCCTTCTTTTTACAGCTCAGTTTCTTTCCATAAAGTTAATCATGCAGCCTTCTTTTTACAAGGGAGCTGACCCTTTGGTCTTTCTTCCTCTTGGCATGCTCAAGATTCTTCATGCTGCCAGAACCACTCCCCCCCCGCCCCTTCTTAAATCAGTTTAGTAAGTAAAATGATCAGCTCCCAAAGGCAAGAGAGAAGTATGACTTGTGTAGGAGTCAAGCCCCAAGGGGTGCATGTATTGTATCCTCATAAAGCACCCTCATTTCAATAAAAGCCATTATTGGATATATTGATATATTTCTAGTATTAGAGATGGGTCCAAACCAAGACTTTGAATCTAAATAGGTACAAACTTTGGGGCTGTTCAGGGTCCAGACTGAGATCAGGATACATGTTTTTTGGCTGGAGCTCATTGCTTATTTGCATAGCTCAACACATAAATAGCATTATGCTCCAGTCAGAAAAGCTGCTGACACGACTAAGAATCCAAACGGTAAAGTCTTGCACTATAAATCCCACAAACCTAAAGGCAAATTGTAACCTGGATCTACGAGTAATTATGATCTCAACCCATGTTATGCAGAGCATACTTTCTCTATTCAATAATTATTATATTTTATTAAAGACAACACCAATTTCAAATGAGACTCAACATAAACTTTTCTAAGATCCTGTTTATTTTAAAAAATATTCCCTTCCTTCTGATTTCAGCTCAACACTGCTGTCTCCTAAGTTCCACGCAATAGACTGTGGCCTCTTGTTTCATTAGTCAACAAAAATCATCCTTTAAATATTTCCATGCAGTCATTCTCTTTTCTCAGGTTTAGTCTCGGTTCTCTCTGAGGTTTAAATTTTCCCATGCTAGTGAGACTGAGATTTTCAGGCACTCACTGAGCCTCTACCTGTCTGTACAATCTCCCCTCATGTGCAATGGCAGATTTTGATAGCATGCTGAGTCTTTCTGCTCTGCAGTCTCTCTTCAATACCCCAGGTTTTGCTATTTCTTTTGCCCTTTCTTTCTGAGCAAACTGTCAATTTCCCATATGCCACAGAACTTTCTGAGTTCCAACATTTCTATTCATCTCCTTTAAAGGGATTGATCCAACCTAAAGTGATTTTTTCCTTTAAGAAATATTTTACTGTGGTTCTGTAGTCTCCTTTCTCAAAAGACTTCAGGCCACTTTCTCCTCCTCCTCCTCCTCTTCCTCATCATCATGTCATTATTACCCCTATTGCTACTTCATTGACTTCAGTGGAATTTCTCTTGGTTTACCCCAACATAAGAGAGAATAAAGTTCTGTTTCTGAGTCATGGGATGGTATGCAGTGTTCTCCTTTATAAAACCATGACAACAGTAGGTCCAGATTGGTACCTTCCATCTTTCAAAGCAATGGATCCAAAAGTGCTATACAGTCTTAAATAAATATAAATCTATATATAGGATTCATTTCATCCATCTAGGAATATGCAGCCAACTCAGAGATGAAAATATTACAAATAGTTAACAAGGCACAGCCACACTATTTAGGTGAATAATAGAGTGTCCAACGAAAATTATTATTATGACAGCACCTAAGAACTCAGTCAAGGATCAGGTGGTACACATTGTGCTAGGCTAATAACAAAAGCTATGTCTATATTAGAGGCTCTGTCAAGTTGACTTTAAGTCAACTTAAAGTTGATCTTGTTAAGCTGACTTAGAGAGTCCACATTGGAAACTCCTGTTGACTACCTGCATCTATATTGGCAGGTGCTAGGTCGACCATTCCTGGTGGCCAGGAACTCTGGGAGGGGTCTGGAGGCCAATTAAGTCAACTTACCTGATCCTATGTTTTACATCCCCTTGCATTTATTTTTCATTCCATTCTGTAAGTTCACCCATCTTCAAAGCATCTGACAAAGTGGGATTTTCTCCCACGAAAGTTCATGTGAAAAATAAATCTGTTAGTCTTAAAGTGCCACATGACTCCTTGGGTTTTTTTTTTTGTTTTGTTTTGTTTTTTGCTGGACTAGACTGACACGGCAACTGCTTTGGAAATTAAGGGCTATTCCCTGTGTACTGGCTTAAGTTGACTCAATAAGGTCCACGTAAGCATTAAGTCGAACTTAAGAGCTGGTGTTATTAAGACGACTTAAGAAAGCACTTAAGTAGACCTAATAAAAGCCCCTCAGGAGTCTGTAGGTCAACTTAACTTTCTTTAAGTTGACCTAAGGCTCCAGTGTAGACATAACCAAAAAGATCATTGTCTGTGCCAGGGAACTCAAGTGTCAAACAGCTGGAGAGGGAAAATTTTAATTAAGTAGAATGAAATGACCTGGATTGGAATGTGTTGCATATTTTACCACAAAGAGGGGAAGATGTGTTTTCAGCCTTGATGACTTTTATTTCTGATTAAGGAAAACTAGAAATAAACTAAAAGCGAAACTGTCCACCCCCAAAAAGAAAGAGAATGCAGTGAGTCACTCTTACAATTCTAAAGCTCAAAATGGCTGCTGCCTTTGTACTAGGGAAGGGAACCCCTTATATTTAACGGTTCGCTACTCAGAAAACTGAATGACATAATTCCAGTTACAACATAACATACACCACTGTTAGGACGATGACTACTTCTTTTTTTTTTTTTTTTTTTTGTATTTCATCTGAAGAGCAACTCCATCCAGCTGCCCTCCACCAAACCATGACGAGACACTGGTTCAATATTGACATAGAGAGGAAAGTGCTGCCTGTTGAATCACCACTTCCTAGCACTTGGATGTTTCCCTTACCCACATAGTAACCAAGCTCATGCCATAAGATAGAGGGGAATTAGGGTCACAGCACATGGAGATGTAATGACGAAATTACTCATGGTCTAATGGACAGACAGCAGTATTTCTGTCATAACTGTTTATTTAAGAAAAAAAAGAATAACACTCGCCCCCACTCAGTTAATTGGCAGAGCAAAGGTGTAGAGGGCAAGTAGAATTAGGGACACTATAGTGCTGTTAAAACACGTCCTGTGGCATCTTATAAACTAACAGATTTCTTTGGGTATTAGCTTTCATGGGCTCCAATCCACTTTGTCAGATCTGATGAAATGGGTTGGAGCCCAGGAAAACTTATGCACAAAGAAATCTGTTAAGCTATAAGGCGACACAGGACTCTTGTTGTTTTTACTATATGCAGATTAACATGGCTACTCCTCTGGAAATTTCTATAGTGCTATTGTTTCCAACTTCTTATTTCCTCATTATCATTGCATTTGGCAAGATCCTCTCTTCATCCATTCCCACTGTACACCTCAGTTCTGTTGTCCATGGCATGTATTTGTTAAATGTCCTATGAAAGAACTAGCTTATACTAAAACAAGCTCTTTGTGGGATCTCTGGACCCCAAAGTACATCAACAGGACAGGTTATTAGTGAGCATCAGAAATCTGGAATATTTTGTGTGGTTCTGCTTCCCCATGTTTAAAAAAGATTAATTCAAACTGTAGAAGGGCTACTAGGATGATCCACAGAATGGAAAGCTAGCCGTACATGAGGAGACTTAAAGAGTTTGGCTTGTTTAAGATAACCAAAGAAGGTTGAAGGGAGATTTGGTTGCTCTTTATAAATACATTAGAGGGATAAATACCAGGGAAGGAAAGGCGTTATTAAAATTAAGCACAAATGTGGACACAAGCAAAAATGGATATAAACTGGCCATCAGGAAATTTAGGCTTGAAATTAGATGCAGGTTTCTAACCACCAGAGGAATGAATTTCTGGAATAGCCTCCTGAGGGGAACTGTGCTGGGAAAAAAAAACTTAGCTGGCTTTAAAAATGAGCTTGATAAATTTATGATAGGATAGCCTAGTTTGACAATTGACTGAACTTTGTCTACTAGATATGCCAATGGCATGAGATGAGACATTTGATGGGATAGGATCTGAGTTATTACAGGGCATTCTTTCCTGGGTGTCTGGCTGGTGACTCTTATGCATGTGCACAGGCTTTAACAGAGCATCATATTTGAGGTCAGGAAGGCATTCCCCCCCCCCAGCAGATTGAGAGAGGCTCTGGGATTGTTTGACCGTCCTCTGTAGCATGGGGCTTGGCTCACTTTCTGGTGGATTCTCTGTACCTTAAAGTTTATAAACTATGATTTGAGGTTTTTAATAATGCAGTCTTGGGTTGGGATCTATTAGAGGAGTGAGTGGGTGAGAGTCTGTGGCTTGCATTGTGCAGGAGATCAAACTAGATGGTCATATTGGTCTCTTCCGATCTTAGAGTCTATGAGTCACAACATACAAGTGGTAAATGTTGGCTATCCATCTGTTGCCAGTTCAGGACTCTGGAATTAGGTGATGTACTCTAGCCCATTCAGTTCAGAGAGTAAAGTAATCCTGAAGATAGGGGGAACAACTGGGAGCCAAATGGTTATGACTGATGGGTATATCTGTTGGTGGATGGCATGAGGGCCTGATGGATATAGGCCACTACAGTTTTAACCGTGAAAAGAGGAATGATGGTTTTAGGGTGCAGGCATAGATCTGGGTGTTAGGAAACCTGGCTTCTAGGTTCCTGTCTGCTGTAAAATTCTTCAGTGGAATCTCTCTGCCTTTATGCTCCCAAGCTATAGCCTGGGAATGATATTGGCCTATTTCACCAGGATAGCATCAAGCAAAATTCCAAGAGCTCTAAAAATTGCTTTGAGGTCTTCAAAAGGGCAGTGCTATGCAAAATTAATATATATTATTATTATGCTGGCTTAACATATGTGTCCAGTATTCGAAAATATATTGGATGTTATATTTATCTGTTGCAAAACTGGACATTTTTTTTTGTTGCCTCTTCATCTCACAGTATATATGTAGAGGCATCCCAACCAATTTCTCTAGGGATGAAATCTCTCCAGGGTTCATTCCATCTCATTGTGATTGTGCACAAGGTCCTAAAGCAAAGCTTAGTGGCAGTCCTCTGGGGCGTGACATTAAACAGTAGCTCACCTACCTTACAGGATAAGGACATATTGTGTCAATGGAACTGAATCATCATTTAAAAAAAGAACTAACCTCGACTAAACCATGGTGTGAAATGAAAATGTCAGTGGATACATAAGCCTTTGTGCTTGTAAGCATCCCATGGCTCTTGTGTTGCAGCACGGGGCCATTCAGTGCTTGAAATGCAAATTTTAACTGGTTCTTCATCATTACTGCAAACTGCATAAATATGGGAAGAAGTTCCCCACGCATGCAGTTTTGGGGACATTTTCTTATAATAATGGATGCAATGTTCCTCTGGAAATGAAGCATGTGGGGGAAAATATGAAAGTTTCTTGTGTTCCACCAATCAGTTAGCAGTTTGCTTGCATACTTAGATCTAACAAGCAGTCTTTGTCCTATTGGCTTTGAGGCAGAACATCAGTGTAGCAGTCACACTAGCCTTGCAGAGTCTGTAGCATGCTCTCTACTACTCTTAGTCATGGCCCTGCCCTTCCCGTACTCCTCTCAGCTAAAGCATGGGAAGAGAGCAGGGCCTGCCTTCCCCCACCAAGTTGTGGCCTGTGCCTGCACAAAGGGGCATAAGCGGTTTCTTGCACCCCCTTTGAAAACCCGGGGCTGAGCATGGTCTGGCATGTGTCCATTCTTCACCTGTAAAACTGAGAGTGATTAAGGGGCTTTGCGAAGATTAATTCATGCATCAGTTATAAACAGTTTGATTATTGCTAATATACTTTTTATCTCTAGAAACAGTCAATCTGAGATACCTGTTTAGTGCTCTCCTTATTACAAGAAGCAGCAGACATTTAATGACTGAAATCAACAAGAATTTAAAACAGGGGAAAGAAAATTCATCTGTACACACGGGGGGCTTGGTGTTTGGAGCCCACAAGAATGGGATATTGTTGAGTGAGCCAACAGCTACAGTGGTACTAACAACGATAAAAATAAATAAAACCATCAAGATTTATGCTTTGGAGTAGAAACTGATCATGAGCTAGCATTCAGAAGCTGTTCTCATTGTCATAAGTTACATGTGTAGGTGCATCAGGAGCTTCCATTTTATTTAACAAAGAGAAAGTTGAATTTTGACATGACTTCAGTATTTGATAAGGGGTTTCCAGCAGACAAAGATCAAAGAAGATCAAATGATTGGACGTTGAAACTAGACAAGTTCAGATTGGAAATAAGGCCTACATTTAACAGTGAGAATAATTAACCGTCAGAACAACTCATCAGAGGTTTTGGTGACACTTTTTAAATCACTGGCAATTTTGAAATCAGGACTGAATGTATTTTTAAAAATAGGTTCTAGCTCAAACAAGAATAAATTTGGGGCAATTCTTCGGCTCCAAAAAAGGCGGGCTGGCTAGACAATCACAATGATTTCCTCTGGCCTTAGTATCTATTAATTTTTCTTTGAAGTGCTGGTATCCACACTTTGAGACATATGGACATGATGGACCACTGCACCATTAATGTGCTGTGCTAGCAAACTTGTGCTGCCCATTCTGTAGGAGCTGAAGATCACCTTACACACGAGTGCTTGGCAGATTCAAATAAGTGGACACAAGGTTCAATCCCAGTGCATTATAGTTGTGATCATAGACCAACAGTTCATTTTGAGGTTTAATATTTAAACCATAACAGAACTTGGGTTAAAGGTGACAGAGTCCAGATGGTAGTCTGCTTCAATAATCAATGCAAGAACAGACAATGAGAACTAGGTAGGGGAAGAAAGAATACAAGTTACTGAGCAATGTGCCTGTCTGACACTTTGTAAGAACCTGGAATCTCATTGACTCATAGGTACTGTATTTCCAGACTTGACTCACTGGTTATTAAAACCATAAGACTGCACAATGTATCTCATGCTTTCCAGGGGAAAAAGAGCATATGAATATTATTAGGTTTAGTTAATCAAAATTTTAATATTCTTTGTTTGTTGAAAGGTCCAAAGAGAATAAGTAAAGAAAAACACCCTATTCGCAAATAAATAAAAGTCCTATCTGAACGTTGAAGAGATATTGCCAATATAAGTTGCTTCTACAATCTAAGGTGTTGTAGCAAAGGGAAGCACAGTTTTTCATGCCTCTTGTTTCTTTTGGATTCATGTTGATCACTGAATTACTCTGAGGGAGTACATGGGTAACAGGGGTGTGCCCTCTTAGCAGGGAAGATTACCTATGAGCTTACTATGTGAGGGAAGATTACGTATTATCTCAGATGATGGAGCTACAGGATTCTCTGCTGCTGACACCGAACTGTGGCAGCTTGTAGAACATCCTAACACACTTGGCCAAATTGCTCCCTCAGCCTGGAAGCACAATGAGAGCTCTGTGTACCTGGTCAGAAAGTAGCCAGCAACTTTCCAGCTGTATAGAAGTCAAGGCCATGACTGTTGTGGTAGGGATCAAACTTGGAGAGGTCTGCTACAGAATGAATGGCAAAGGGGCAGACACGGTTAGGTAACCTAAAGAGTTAAAATTCCCTTTTACTAAAGCATTATCAAAAGGAGATAGGGTATTAAGTGATACCAAGTCGAAGGAAAAAAGTTACAACTGTAACAACAAACAAAAGTAAAAATATGCTTCCTAGTGACTTAGGTGTAATCCAGCTACTGACTTGGTTCAAGGGAAGTTTCTTATGATATTTCCTTCCAGTAAGATGGCTGACCACCCTGTTAGTCAGGATTTCCTGTGAAGTACAACTGATCTGCTCCTTTCGATTCTTATGTGAAATATCACTGGGTGTGCTTTGCCCCTTTCACTTTTAGTCCAGTAGACCTTTGAACTGTGTTCTTCTGAAGGTTACCCCCCAAAATAAAGTTCATTCAAGCTCTGGGCAAGGGGGAATGGAGTCTGGTGATGGAGGAAGTTTCACGTTGTTTTTTTTCCCCACTGGTGTTTACTGTGATACAAACTGACCCGTTCTTGCCCCCTGCCCCTTTGCCCTGGATGCAAATGAATGTCCATTTTTCTTGTGATTCCCAAACAACATTCATGACACCTGGCTAGAAGCATTGGCTTGCCTGAGAGAAGCCTCTTTAGCTACTCCCAAGACTTGTAAGGAAAATATATTTTAATTCCACATTTCCTTCACAGTTGTATGATCTCTTGGGTATTACATGCACTGTGCAAGAATATTACTGATCTCTCTGTTATTAGTTTTCCAATGATTCTTTACATAACACATCTCATATACCGTTTATGATATTAATGAATTGGAGTGCACCAAATTGGTCAGGCCAGTTGAAAGTCTCTCTCAGATATCAGGGAGCTCCTTGCCCTCTGACATTGGGATGCTCTTAGGTTTCAGGGCCCTGCTGAAATTTAATGTCAGGTGGCTGTAACTTAGATCTTTAAATTGGGTGTTTAGATTACGTATTAAATGCATACATGTCCAGTCTGTTGTCTTACAAATAAAGTACTTATTACACTGAAGTTGGCCTTTGCAACTGGGGACTTGTGTAGTTTATTTTAGTGTCAGTCAAAAGCTTGAAATAAGGTTCTTTAAGTATTACATCTGGTTGAAATACTAGCCAGTTTTCTCAAGTACAACATATGTAGCTATATAAAAGTGTTTTCTGAGTTCAAGCCTTCTAGTATGTTTGTAATCTAATCTCAATAAGTGACTCCCTTGTCCATGCTGTGATTTCTATGGGGACTTCATATTTGTTCTTTCTTTCTGCACTGTTTTTATTAAGCTAAACCAAAAAATATCCAAGCTGAAATTACATGCTTTCACATTGTCTCTGGCAAAACATAACAATAATCATGAATGACCTATTGTTTGTCTGTTTTAGGGATTGCATGTTGACAGGCACACATTAAATATTAATATTTTCTGAATGCTGGTGTGAAGAATTTTGTCATTTGATAATACAGTCAGTCCTTTTTTCAATTTTGCATGTGAATCCTGGTCTAATAGATGCCACAATCATGGCAACCTCATCTAATTAGACCATCTGCGAAAGAAACATGTACAATGAGATATAGTTCAGTCTATCCTCTGAAGAAGAGATATTCCACCTTTGTTCAGTTTCCAGTGGGCTCTGAAATGTCTACCATGAGAGATAGGGTTTTCATAGCTTTCCCCTGAGCAAATTCTCACAATGATCACAATATTTTACCATCAGCCAAAGCAAAGGGGAAAAGAAACCTGGTTTTGTTTCCCACCAAATGAGGTGGGCTCAGTAACTCCATTTTTCTCAGCTGACCTTTCTGTAGCTACAGAGGAGAATTCTTTAAGTGAAAGTTATACTCTGTGGTTACATTCATGTTTGTCTTGAAGCCAGTTTATCCCTGAAGAATAGAACTATTTTACAGAGGCTTTACTTTGGTTAGGGGGAAACTGCTGCTACCTGGTTAATTGGGGTTAAAAGTCTGTGTTGAAAAGGAAATACTATTTCACACAAGGCAATGTTATCTTGAGGAAGTCATTTCCACAAGGTCTAATTGAGGCCCTAGAGTTTAGAGGGATTTAGAAAAGGACTGGACCCTAATAGGCACAACAAGAACTTTCAAAGTTATTCTGAAACAAACAAACAATAACATGAAAACGCTTTAAATCAAGAGTATTTGAAGCAATATAAACTCCATAGTGCAGGGCCTAATTCAATCAATTAGACTTAATACTGAAGTAACTAGAAAAATTTTGCATTGTACAGGAGGCAGAACAAGATAACATAATAGCTTCATAGGCTACTCTGAGTCCCAAAGGACCAGTCACTCACTCCAGGTCAGTTGCAACTCAGATCAGACACCAAAGACAACTCTTGTAGCAGTCTTATAATAAACTAAGAAAAGGAAACGAGAGAGCTATTTACAAGGTTAAAGAACATAAACATACACACACACAAGTGACAGATTGAAGTTCAAAAAAATAACATAAGCTGCTGGAATGAGCAAGCTCTATAGAGCCGCAATGAAGCATATAGTCATATACTGTTACCTACTCCAAAATTACTAAGTTTAAAATTCATTGTACACTTTAATTTTATCATAAAAAGAGGACAAATATTGATCCTACTAATGTCAGATTCTAATCATTACTTAAAGTTACCATGAAAACTAGGCTTTTACACAGTAAATGATCTATTTTCTTCTTCATATTTTCATTTCTTATTATTCAACATCATGTTTAGAAGGACTTGTAAAACATGATTTTATTTTCACAACAAGTAAACCGCATTAGGGCCTATGAAAAATCTAAACATGTTGCACTTCTCCCAGCCGTCCGTGACCCCCTCTCTACCCCCCAGGCCCTGATGCTGGTTCCCCTGGGCTGATCCCCTTCCTGACTGCTCCAGCAACTAGGCACAGGCTGGGGCTTGCTCCCCGTGCTTTAAGCCCTGCCCAGTGTGAGCATCTAATATGCCCACTCCAGCAGCTAGGAACAGGCTGGGGCTCCCCCCTGAGCATGCTCAGAGCATGCTCAAGGCAGGAGATTTAAAAATCCTAGGCTGGGGCTGCTTTCTTCTCTCTGACCCATGTGTAAGTCAAGTTCTTCCACGAGCCACACGTCTTCATTCAAGGAGCCGCATGTGGCTCCCAAGCCACAATTTGTCAACACCTGCTCTATGGCTCTGTCTACACTACAAAAGTTAGTTTGAATTAACAAAGTCGAACTAAAAAGATTGACCTTAATTAAAACTAAACCCGACCTTAGTAAATTGAATTAACAGAGTGCACTAATTCGACTTAAATGTTAAGTAGAATTAGAGCACTGTGTTAATTCCAACTAACTGCCCTAATTCAAACTTATTTAGTTCAAATTAAGGCTTAATCCTGGTCTACACTGCCATTCATTCAAACTAAGAATCAAACTAAGTGCTTAGTTTGAACTAAATGCAAGTGTTACTAATTCGAACAAAGCTTTCATTAGTTCAAATTAAGAAACTCCTTAATTCGAACTAGTGAAAGTCTACGGTGGGTGGGGACTAAGTTAGTACAAATTAAGGCTCCTTAATTCGAACTAACTTGCCAGTGTAGACTCATCCAATATGTCCTTCAGGAATAAATCCAATATAAGTAGCATCAGGATCTTTTGCTGATGCCTAGAAATATTGCCCACAGCATATTATAGCAAGTGCTTCTTGAAGGGGATTTTTATGGGCTTCCCCCAGAGTTCAGGCTGGTATAGGATGAGCATTTGTGCACATCCTTTCTTCATGGGTGTGGGGGAAACAATCAGCAAATTCTTTTCTATGAGTCTTCTTTTATTGGGCCAGGGTTTGACACTGCTCGTGATAAACTAGTATTTCCTGGGAAATACATTTATAGTTACAGAGCAAACACTGACTTATAATATGAGATACAGTTATGACAAGTGAGATCAGTGCATATAACATCTCATAAACACATCTCTATGAATCTAATTTGCATTTTAATAACACTAACCCACGAGGGAGGCGGACTGGTGTCTAGATCTGCAGACATCAATGTTCAGTAAGGCCACCTAGGGGCACTTGGGATGAGCTGGCCCCTAGTCTGTAAGTGTCACACTAGCCATTGTTAGAAACAAAATACTGGACTCAATGGACTTCTGGTTTGATCCAGTCTGACATTTCATGTGTGCGTTGATTTACTCTTTATCACTGCTGATAACTGTCCAGCGGTAATGAGCAAACTTATTCTAGTGTTGAGTAGGCCTGAAGAGTTTCTTCAGCCACTAATGTACCCATGCTGGCAATTTGTTGGGAAAATGGGCCAGCCACAGCATGTGTGACAGCTAGGCCTTTGGCTTCCCTAAGCATGGGGCAGGGGAGTGTGCTCTGGTCCGCTCTCTGGACTGCACTGAGGAACTGCAGGAAAGGTTAAAACAAACAAGGGCCATGTCTCTGGCAAATTAGTCCAGATTAAGGGGTCTTAGTCCCAACTCATTTAGCCCATAGCCGTGGTAGGCTTTCCCTAGTCCAAGCTAAGAAATTTCTTAGTTTGGACTAAGGAAAGCTTAGCTTAAACTTGTAAGTATTGGGGGTTAGACCAGATTTATGTGCTTAGTTCAAACTTTTTTCTGTGATTTAGTTCAAACTAGGCATGGGGAAAAACCCAGACTAAGGTTTAGTTCGGATTTAAGAAGCCAGTTAGTTCGATCTAACCACATGTTCTAGTTTCAACTAAGCGTTAGTTCAAGCCAGAATGTGCAGTTAGCTCAAACTTATAAGCATGAGGTTAGCTCAAACTAACTTTGGGTTCATTTGAACTAAGCTCGAACTAAAATTACCTGATGTAGACATAGCCAAGGAGTCCTGACAAAGTGGGATTTTCTTCCACGAAAGCTCATATGATAAATAAATGTGTTAGTCTTTAAAAGTGCCACAGGACACCTTGTTTGTTTTGCTGAACTAGACTGACAGGGCTGGAACCTGTCAACATACAGGGAAGGTGTCACCTTCCCTCCCACCAAGGTCTGCACAGCCTTCCAGTTGCTTGTGGCCTTCTTCTACCTCTACACAAGCAGACCTTGGCGGGAGGGAGAAGTAGGTAAAACAAGCCTGGAACAGACGTGTATCCTGCTATCTCTGTCACAGTCCTGCTGTCTGACTTCAGGAAAATCATTTCATATGTCTTTATGCTTCAGTTTCACCTTCTAGGAATGGGGGCTGCTATGGGCTGTATAAATGGAAAGTCTGAGATCGCAGTTTAGTTTTATCACGCAAAAGGGAGTAATGCCTGCCCAATGCATCCATCTGCCTATCAGACAATTCTCTTCTTGAGAATAAAAGCAGCAGCTGATCACTTCAGAGAATCAAGCCATTTCCTGTAAGTGCCAAACTGGGAGCTGAGGTATTTTTGAAAATGTGTCCCAAATGGACACAGGCTCACATATGTCAGTAAATGAATCAAATCTAATTGAAATTAAGCCAGGCACAAAGATGAAACAGTGGCTTGCATATGACAAACTGTGAGAACAAATTCATTCGCATGAAATGGGAACGAGGATTTACTCATAACAGACTGTTACTCAGGGGATTTTGAAAGAGCACCACTCTGCAGGAGTCATAATGTGATTAGTCACATAAAAGACATCCCAGTTAGGCCTCGTATACTGTACCTGAAGAAAGAAAACCAGACAGTGGACCACAGCTTGTTAATGAGGAATTCAAACAAGCCACTCTGTCATGCAGAAATGCACAAGCAGTGGGCTGTGTTTGAAGACAGACTAGCTTGTTAAAAGGCTGCTTGAAAAACAGAAGAGAGAAGCGATCCCAGCTGAGGTACTTCAGTGAATCTAGTTTAAACAGCAGAGAGATGGAGGCAGAGCAAATCTGGTGTAGAGTCTTGGACTCTGGTGCATGCTTCACCACGTGGTCCACCACAGTATGGATCTGTGATGTTCGTGTAGCTCAACAAAGGTTCTCTGTTTTCTCAGCTTTCTTTTCTTGTGGGGATGACGGGAGAGAGTTAGTTTTAAAAAAAACCACAAGAGAGTGTGTGTGCGTGTGCGTGCGTGTGTGCGAGAGAGAGCAAAAGAGAGAGAGAGAGAGATTTTTAAACATTTGTCTATGTGGCATGGATTTTCTAATATTTTGTCCTTTTTTCTGTAGTTTTGAATGGGTGCTCTTTAAATATATACAATTATTATTGTATTAAAAATCTCAGTATTTTGGCATAAAGAAACACTTTTTTAAACGAACATGCGTCCCTGGGTGAATAAATGAGGGCCTGCCTTGTTTGAAAACAGAAGTTAAAGCGAGGCTACTTTATGTTAATGATACTGCACTGCTTATATGCATTACCCCCAGTGTTGAAGAATATTCATAAATGGCATTCTGGTTTGATGCAATGTAGAGGTAGGAGCCAGATCAAACTTTGGAGTTAGATCCAAGTTTCAAAACCACTTATACAAGTCCAGGAATGGTCACATTCATGTTTTAATTCAGACATTTTACTGTACGTGTCGCATACAGCTGAGAGGCAGCCACAGTTACTAGTGTGACACAGCACCTCTCACAACTTTAGCAAAAAGCTGTATTTCAACTGAAACTGCAGAGGGGTGGGAATGGATGGGTTTAGAGACGGAGCATGTAGATTCCCATGTTGGGGTGCAGTCGTGACAGCAGAAAGGGAAACCTTGTGCCATGGGATTTTCAATTGTCACAAAGTTAGTACTTTGTTTTTACTGCTGATCCTAAAGATGAGGCTGTAGTATATCCAGGCCTTCTAGAGGAGCAGCTGCAGAGTGAGACGTACACACACACAGTCTAAAACAAACTTTGTGAACACAAACAGAAAACACAGTGTACGAGAACATCCTGCAACTTGCTACAGCATCTGTGGGAGCTCCGTTAATCATTCCAATATCTGGCAGAAACACATCCAGCAGCAAAGTACCCCGGCCATGTTAATGGGAGCGTTGGTTCGGTATTGACTCACCAGTAAGATCACCACCTACAGAACCTCCAACACACTACTTATGGCACTCTACGGGGCTGTCTCCTTCGCTGCACCTCGAGTCTGATTTTCCACTGCTTTATCCCTTCTGCCATCATTAGTAATTTTGCAAAGAGAGTAAGAATGGAGTAAAAGGGAACTTTTCTGATGTGGATGCTGTTTACCCACTGAGTACATTTATAACTGACTACACAAGTGCATGGCAGTGGAAAAATTAGGCCCTAGTGATTTCCCCTCCACCAGATCTGACCCTGTTTAGTTTTATGAGAGGCAAAGAGATCACAACTTGACTCACTTTGGCTGAAGGCTAGATAAAAATCATTGAACAAGCAAAGCAAACAAACAAATTAGAAACCCAAATGAGATAAGACTTCCTGAAAGGCTAACTACAGGTGGCATCTCTCATACTACATCCTGCAGATTAAAGATAGATGAGTCAGTGCAGATGGAAGAACTCACCTGTAGTTTCACCGTTCTGCACATCTGACCTTATTAAGTTTTTGTTAACAGCTACCATCATGTCTGCTGCACCAGGATTGTTGGGAGGTATGAGCCAAGATTGGTAATTCCTTGCTGTTATCAATCTAGGCTCATACCTCCCAACAGCTTGGACTTTCACAGGTTTCTCCTGCTGTGACCCCCGAAACCCACTGTCCTAGCTGAAATACAAATTTCCTGTGTAATGCCGATAGACTCCTGTCATCACTGTCCAGGATCAAACCTGGGAGCTCTGGGGCTTAATGCATGAACTGTTAGTGCATGAGCTAAAAGATGCCTGACTCTTAGTCAAGGCTGCAGCAGGCTCCTCAATCTCTAGCTGGTCTAGGTGCCACTAGAGGGAGACAGAGAGTCACACCGAGCAGGTCTGGGTTACGCCCGCAGCCATACACAAGTTATGCAGCAGTAGCAGAGCTAGGGAAGGCAGCAGGAGCTCAGAGATGGAGAATGGCATTGTACCTGGGCAGGTTGTGCTGGAGAACAAGTCCTGAGTGTGGTGCGGGTGTAAGGTGAGCTAGATTTCATATAGCTGCCCTTCTCTAGTGCCTCAAGAAATGTTAAAATTAAACCCCAGCTCCTACAGAAAAGCAGCTGGAGACCCAGAATTCAATCTGTAAGGGACTCACAGAGAAGACTGTTCTGTTACCCTTCCCACGTTAAAATACTACCTAAGAACAAACCTAATGAACTTTATTAACTACTAACCTGATAAATCTTGTCATAAGAAAACAAAATGAATCTAAACAGAACAGCCCTCACAGAAACACGGTGGGGAAGAAACCCAAAAGTCCCAAAATTTAGGTGGAGTTCATCCAACTCTCAGTTACAGTCTCCATTCCAGTCCAAAGGCTTGAGCTGCAAGCAGCAGGAATCCTCTTCTTTGGTTGCAGGGATCTTAGGCTATGTTCACACACAAAGTGCTTGTTTCAAAACAAGCCGTTTCAAAATGATGTGTTATTTCGAAACACCTTATTTCGAAAGACAAAAAAGTGTCTTCGAAATAAGGGAAATGAAATAGCATGTCCACAGTGTGGACATGCTATTTGGCTTCAGGGGGGCTGCAGACCCCCTCGGGGTGAGTGCAGCCTGGAGCCTCACCCTGCCGGGGTCTGCAGGGGACTGCAGACCCCCGCGGGGTGAAGCGGAGCCAGGCGCTTCACTTCGCTGGGGTCTGCAGTCCCCTTCTGCCGGCCAGGGAACTCCCCTCAGGGTGCTAAGCACCCTGGGAGGAAGGTCGAATATTGGTTCGTTACAGTTTGTTCCAAAACAATGTGTCCCCACGGGGTTGTTTCAAAACCAGTGAAACAACCTTGTTTCAAAACCACTGGTTTTGAAACAACCTTGTTTCAAAACAGAAGGAGGTTTAAGCCGTTTTGAAACACGGCTCCCATTTTGAAACAAGGGAACCCTTGTCGTGTGGACATGCTGTTTCTTATTTCGAAACAACCTCTGTTCTTTCGAAATAAGAAAACAACAAGGAGTTGTGTGGCACTTTAAGACTAACAGATTTATTTTTTGCATGAGCTTTTGTGGGAGAAGATCCCACTTTGTGAACACACCCTTAGGAAGACATCCATGCAGGCTTTTTCTTCTCTTCTGGAACCAACACCAGCCAGTAAGTTTACTGGTTAACCAGCAATCAGTCACATGTGTATATGAGAAAACTCTGCTGCAAAATGCTCCACAGCAAAGAGAAAACATCTTGTTGTCCACTCCTGGCTCAGATTCTCCCAGTCACACACTGAACACATGGGCTCCTCTCATTGCAACTCTGTGGTTGCTGCTCTCAGGGGGCTGCTTTCAGGCATCTAACCACAGCAGCAGCAGAAAAACTTTGTGGCATGCACTCAATGCAACCACTCAGTTTCCAGAAGTTTCTGGACCTGGGCAGCCAAGTCTGCCCAGCAACATAACCCAGCCTTAAGAGATCCCTAAAAGAGAGGGCTCCTTTAATTAGGCATATGGGTTACACAGACTCTGTGGGCAAGGGACAGGGGCCAGAGCTTACAACGGGGTCTGGCACCACTGGGATTGGGAGAAATGCCTTGGATCTGCCCCGCTGGATTTGGTGTCTGCTACACGCAGGAACTACTCTGGTTTTGGTGGCTCCATTAAATCCCACTTCAGCCACTTGAAATGTTGGGAGGTATGCCAAAAGTACTAATATGAGCCTCACCTCCTATTACGCAGCACACAGTATTTTGTGTCTCTGTGCTCCCATGCCCCTATGAGCTGTTGTACGTCTATCCTTCCTCCCATTTTTGAGTGGAGTATTGACGTTCAGAGAGGTTAAGTGATATGCCCAAGGACTCTGTAGCAGAGCAAGGAATTGAACTCTGACTTCCAGAGTTTGTGCCCTATCCACAGCACTATCCTTCCTCCAGAGGAAAAACTTATGGCTGAAGAAACAATCTCTGTGGCTGGGGTCTGTAATCAAGGCATCCCCTCTGCAGACCAGTCACAGAGTTGTGTGCATAAGACACACAGACCAGTGTGTTGCATAGTTATTGGAGGGCAATGTGCTTATTCTGTGTAGCTCTCCACTCATATCTTCTGCCTCTGTGTAAGGGAATCCCACCTGATTCCTATCGGTCACAGGGCTCCCTGCTCCCTGTTACAGCTTCCCCTAATGGCATGTCTCTAGGTTATTGCTATTATTTCTAACATAATGACACACAGAGGGTCCCGTTAGAAATGAAGGACAAGCTATGATAGGTGCCTGGTGGGGGGGTGGAATCTCCTTCTTTGGAAATTTTTAAGACCTGGTCAGACAAAAACCTGGCTAGGATGATTTACGGGGAGTAATCCTGCTTTTAGCAGGGGGTTGGACTGGGTGACCTAATGAGGTCCCTTCCAGTCCCAATATTCTATGATTTTATACAAAAGGGCATCCCCGCCCGCCCAACCCAAGGAATTCACAAGCTAGAGTCAAGACGAAATGCAACATATGGAAACCACGGACAGAAGATCAGTGAGGGAAGGATGAGGTAACTAAAAAGATGCCTTTGTGCATAACTCCCCCATCTCAGCGTGCCAGCTTGCCACCTGTTTAGCCATGGTCAGGTAGCAGGGTTTTTCAGGCGTCAGGGCGGAAATAAGTCTTAAGGCAGGAACTGAAGGAAGACAAGGTTGTGGCTTTCAATTGGTGAAGAGTAGACGCTTCGAAAAAGGTTAATGGTGATGAAAAGCACAGTTGGTAACCAGATTTTTGTCTGTGCTGTACTGAAATACAGCTGTTAGCTGTTTTAAGGATCATTTGCTAATGGTTACTTGTCATAGGTCTAAACCAGATTTCCTCACAGTTTGTTGAATCACTGCTCCCCAGTGTATGGAGAAACATAGCACTTAGCATGGTTTCCTTGGCTGGTGTAGACAGGGATTAACTATGCTATATATGGGCCCTCAGCACTGTCCTGGTTGACACTATAGTTGAGCCAAAAGCTGCTTTTATCCGAACCTCCACAAACTTTGGTTTGGAAAGAAATGAAACCTGCATCTGACATGCCTCTCATCTTTGTTTTCATTTTGTAAAACCAAAACCCAGCTTCCTCATCCCGTCTCCAGTTTACATGGTTTGACCTCTAGTATAGGCAAAGCCTTTCTGTAATAAATGAAGCCAATATGCAAAGGAAGGAAAAGTTGTCAAGAAAACAGCAGTAACTTTCCATACAAATCAAAGGGACTTAGATGCATGTTGAACTGTCATATCCGTCTTTTATCCACACATATCATTTCTTTGGAAAAGGAGAACATTCTCATGTGGGATGACAGCGAGTTTGTGAAGAGCTGAGTGATTGCGTGTTAATGTGCCACAGAAATGATAGTGAAAACCTTGAGTTTCGTTTGCCTTGCAGTGTCAATGTGAACTATCTGGAACACAAAACCTGCTCATAATGAAAACAGGTTTTTTCACAACATCAGATGTTTCAGGTGCCAGAAACAATGAAAGAGACAAGGTTGGTGAGGAAACATCTTTTATTGAGCCAACATCTGTTGGTAGATAGTACAAATTGAGGGAGATACAGCTCCTCAGATGTAAAGAAGAGCACTGTGTAGCTCAAAGGTTTTCACCTTTGACTAGCACAAAACTGGTTCAATAAAAAATATTACCTCAGCTACCTGGTCTTGCTAATAACCTAGGACCAACATGGCTACAACACTGCAAACCACTATGGAAAAAATAACAGTAGCATGGTATTATCTCATTATTTGGATTTTCCTAGAATTGTTATTAAAGTAGGTCTTTGTATCCATGGCAATGCCTTAAAATTTATACTCCATGGCAGGTAAAGTAGTTCTCAAATCTACCTTAGGGCTTTATATACTGCTGCCCACTACTCAGCACAATCCATGTAATGTGCTCCCAAAGCTAAAATGAAGAGCAGAATGAGGCAGATTAATCCCAATTCTCCAAATCTTTTAGGGCGCTGAAAGGGTGGTGAGTTTTATAAGTTTTCTTCAGAATGTGTATATAAAAAATGGGGCCATCACGCAGTGAACATCCATACTCAGTGATGGGGACAGTGTTGCCTACAGATCCAGCAACCACAGGCTGGCTTTCCAGGTTCTTGCATTTTCCCCGGAGGCTGCTGCATCAAAGTTTACTGTATACTGTAGTCTCCCTAATGATTACAGTGGGCTTTGGATCAGGCCCATGATTTGTATATTGCTTTCAAGTCAGATGTAGGTGTCAAACCAGGATGCCGAGTGGCATACTTGCTGTTCAGTCTCTTCTTTGTTGATTTTATGTCTGAAACCACTAACTATCTGCAGGCAGGCGTCTACATCCAGTTTCAAGAGAGTAAACTCTTCAATCTGTCATGCCTCAAGGCAAAAAGTAAAGTCATTGAACAGCTAATTCAGGAACTGTTTTTTGCTGCTCCTGTATTCAAGCCAGGGCTCCAAAAACTGGAAATTTGTTTTAAATATAGCAGCTCGAAAAACACAGACACCTACCATTTGAATTTCCATGGGAGCTTTGCACAAGGAAGGACATTAGGATTTGGTTCTGAGTCTGGCTAGAGATTCATGGAGTGTCCAAAATAGGCAATTGTGTTAATTATTTTAAGCCAGTAATCCACACCTGGCTGATGGTTACCAGGATATGTTAGGGCCAGGATGTGGGCTTCAGAAAGGCTGATAAAGCAACGTGAAAATTTCCGGAGGGGTAGCTGTGTTAGTCTGTTGTACAGCAAAAACAACGAGAGGCCTGTGGCACCTTAAGGACTAACAGATTCTTTGGGCATGCTCTTTCGTGAGCTCCAACCCACGCATCTGATGAAGTGGGTTGGAGTCCATGAAAGCTTGTGCCCAAAGAAATCTGTTAGGGTATGTCTACACTTAGAAGGTTAGTTTGAATTAAATGAATTCGAACTAATCAATTCGAGCTAATAATTATTAGTTTGAATTAAATTAATGCAAATTAACACAGCCACACTACAAATCCTAATTCGAACTAACATGTCTCTGCACAGCACTTGCAAGTTTGAATCAGGCAGGGGGCGCTTTGCATAGGGGGGAAAAAAATCAAGCTGTGATTAATTCGAATTAACACAGCTACATTGGGTTAATGCAAACTAGTTAGTTCGAATTAACCATCAATTCAAATTTAAGGGAGGTTTTTATAGATTTGAACTAGGATTTCCTTATTTCTAACTAAGGGAACTCCTTAGATCAAACTAATGAAAGCAAGTGTGGACATGCACTAATTTAGTTCGAATTAAGCCTCCTTAATTCAAACTAAATTGTAAGTGTAGACATACCCTTAGTGTATAAGGTGCTGCCACAGGTCTCTCAGTTTTACTGATAAAGCAAGGTCATTCTCTGCATGTTAGACTGTGTTGTACATGCTTGAATTACATACAGCAGCTGTTTGAACTGGGCAAGTGATGCATTGTGTCTATAATGCCCTCAGTCGTTGGCCTATGCAGAATAAAAGCCTCCTTTTCACAACTGATGAACATTCTCCTTTAGCTCAGCTGCTACAGAGCTGCAGTTTTTGGAGCCAAGGATTCTTGTCTTACTGAAGTTCCCATGTTGAATGTGCTTCGGCAATTCATGTAAATCACAAATGCAATCACATATGTTTGCAAAAGTAACATTTAGCTTCTCATGCCATAGGGTGGTGATTCAGAACCTATCTCCCTTGCAGATTCAGAGCCTTGCACCCCTGAGACCTCATCTGCCACTGCCTCACCGTCGTCCTGTGGAGAACATGGGCCTTTCACTGCTCCATCGTCACCATCCTCCTCCTATGGGCCTGGAACCTCATCGTTTTCACCATCCTTATCAGTCTGCATCACAGCCTTCCATCTTGAACTGCCTCCTATTCCACCACCACCGCCAGCATCTCCCTCCCATACCACCTTGCATCCTGGGCTTTCCCCTGTCCGATCACTGCCTGCTTCTACATCAACCCTACATCCTGGAATATACTCACCAGCAGCAGTTTCACACGGCAGTGCCACTTACCTCATCGACTGCTTGCCCTACCTTATCTCAGCCAAGGCCACCCAACAAGCCGGTACCCCCTTGCATTTAGTTTCATTCCGTTCTGTAAGTTCACCCATCTTCAAAGCATCTGAGGAAGGGGGATCTTCTCCCATGAAAGCTCATGCAAAAAATAAATCTGTTAGTCTTCAAGTGCCACACAACTCCTTGTTGTTTTTTCACTGGACTAGACTAACACGGCTATCAATTTTAGAATTAGGAACAACACCACATCTCCAGAATCTAAGGTCAATAACCCACTATAGCCTTACCTTGGTTTCTCAATCGCTGCATGCTGTTCTTGGGAGATGGTTAGGCCACAGGAAAAGCCAGCGTCTGCTGGGCAACAAAGAAGGAAAAATACCATTTGGAGCCGTAAGTGTCCCGGTTGGCTCAGGGAAGGATATCAGGTGCCTGGACGGCAACCAGTGCCCCTGCTCAGAGGAAAAGCAGTGCCTGAGAGAAAGGAGGGGACTACGGTCACACAACTGGTCTCTGGCGACCTCGTAGCGATATCCCTCACTCAGTCCTTCCACTGCGCAAGGGGGGCCCCAATTTAGGAGTGCTTTGTTGGGAAAACTCCCTCCCAGTCAGGTTGAATTCATCCTTCAGCTCCCTAGATAAAACCAGTCACCAGGTAGACAGTGCTGGTCTGGCTGCTAGCCAGGGCTGCTGTGAGCGCCAGTGTGTCTGAGTATAAGGGTAGGAAATGAGGAGCTAAAATTCAAGTATAGCTATTGTGGTCTGCTCTGGATCCCTGCATCCCCTTATGGGAACACAAGCAGTGTGACACCTATATAAAGTTTGCCTGCTAGCGGAATTCGTTAGCCGCTCTGTAGAGGTGGTGGGGTCCAGATTCATCTCTGAACTTGAAGGTTATTTGTGATGTTGTGAATGTAACTAACTGTCTTTTAGTTATATAAGTGGGGGACACTAGTTAGACGTTTGAGGAGGTCCCCTATTCTCAGTGCAGGGACTAAGGCTTTGGGCATTATATTACCTACTGCTTAATAAACCTGTGGGAGTCACCCACGTGTGACTTTTTGGGCTATACTGAACCAAGTCAGCCAAGGTGCTTATTGCTACTGCAAAAGAGATCATCATTTCAGGCCATCAAGGACTGCTATGCAGTACACATACCAACATACCAAAGTACCACATACTTCTGCTATATCAGACCATGTGAGTGGGGAAATGTCTGGGTGTTTATCAGAATGGGGACCGGAGACGCTGAGAATAGTGTTTTACCCTGTTATGATACATTTATCTTCTGTTTAATATAATTACTCTGTTGAATATAATGTATATGGTTGTGTTATGTCTTGGGAGTCTCCAGCTATGTCGTGAGGAAGTAGATTAGAATTTTTCTTCCAACCTCCCTGGTGGTCCTGCCAGGAAGGAACAAGGGAAAATTACCCTGAAAATTAGAAACTGAAAAAAATGTCAGTTTTTGAAAAATTGAATGAAAAAAAAAACCAGAAAAAATCCATAAAAATTAGTTTTAAATGAATATTTCAAATTTATTTAAAAATGGTTTCATAGGAAAAAACTTTTTTTTTCAGACAACAGTATTTTTGTTACCTGACCAGTGTCACATGTCATGTGCCAAGTGGTACTGGTTCGTTTTACCATATGAATCTCTGCTTCAGAGTGAATTTGTGTCTGATGACAATGATGTGATTTAACAGTGGAGGAAGGATATTTTGCAACTGTTGCCAGAGTACCAAGTAAGTGCTACCAGTTTTTCAGAGTCTGAAGGATGTTTTCAAAAGCCTAATTTTTTCTTGCAATGAAATGCTGTAGTAAGTCTTTGGGTTTCATTATAATTCCCTTCTGGAGCACCTGTGGTATCATCTGGTTACCACACAACAATTTAATGTCTCTACCACTTCATAAAAGCCGTGTTAGTAGGAACAGGTGTATGGACCTCACTCCTGCTGCTTTATGGAGATACGCAGGTCTATTTTTGTCCCCACCCATGAAAGCCTGCTTCATTGGAAGCATTCCAGGTCCCTTTTCTGACTTCACTAACTCAAAAAGCCTGCGGACCCATAGTTGATGCTTGCAGATCTTCCTAGAATGTGAAGGTACCATCAGTGTCAGATTAAGATATGCTGAGGCTCTAAGCTATGTCAAAATTTAGGGGCCCCATACCATAAAAATAAAGAAAAAAAGGATATTACATTATAACAGAAAGGGTAATGAAAAAATAAATGATAAACTTTTATATTTGGGCAAAGATACAATGAAAAATAACTAAACACATACATCTTGCAGAAAGCTTTATTTGCATTATCAATTTCAGTTATGATAAATCTCAGTGGTCTCCGATATACTTAGAGGCCCCTCATAACATGAGGCCCTAAACCATGGCTTACTTGGCTTGTGCCTAAATCCAGTACTGGGTACCATAATTTCTAGTCCGTACAGGGCTGTAGCTGAATATTTTCCTTCGCTCTTGTCAGGGTATAATTCCAGATATTTAGTTACCAGAGCTAAAAGCAGGTATTTGGCATCATTCTAGTTTGTGTATTCATGCTATGGATTACTTTACAGCTGCAGTGAATTGCCTGAAGAGAGGTCTTATAGGAAAGTATATGCAGTTGCTGGCACCTGGTGCAGATGTTAAGTGAGCTGTTTTATGAAACTTCCTCGTGGATGGTTTTTGATTCTGTGTTTATCTTTGAAAATAAATATTTTGACTAGCTCTTTAGCAGCTCATTGTATCACACTGAAAGTTAACAAAAAATAACCACTTTACGGTGTACCATGGTTCCATGCTCATATTTCCGTGTAGCCTCCTGAAAACTGTGCCTTCCACTTATTGTCCGCTTCCAGATCATAGCAACTTTTTGTTGGGAACCAAGAGCTTGCTAATCAGTGCAATCTACTGTACTCTCACTAGATCAGCTGACCATAAAAGTGGTTTATAGCAGCTGTGGACTGCAGTTTATCGCAAAACTGCTGAGTTAGAAGAAACCCCACTGTGACTGCCAATACTATAATGACCCAGCACCTGTGAAGACTATGTGCCTTTTGCAGTTTATGGAGTATAAATGCTGTTCCACTACTATAAAGTATCATAACACCTAGTTAAAGGGATTTGCAATAAAACACAGGTCCCTTCATCTCTAGGTCACCCAGTGAAATCCCGGTCAGGTTGTCTATGACTAAAGAGTTTTACTCTTTGATGGGTGTTCAGCAGCCTATGTAAAATGAACTGATGTCTCAGTCCATTTTCTGCTAAACTACTTACAAATCCTCTGTGGACTTTTCCCTCGTGAAGTTCTTATGTGGGCCACAGTCTAATTTCATTCCTAGCAATCATGTTGTGAAGCACAAAATCAAGAGTATATACAGTTGTAGAGAGCTGTAATAGGCTGCTTTGTGATGTCTACTAAAACATCAGAGAACTTTTGTGAATTTCGCAAACATTCACAAATTCCATGGTCAAAGTGTGATCATCTAGCCTGGCTTCCTGTACAACACGAACCACTGAACATAATTTCTAGAGCATATCTTTTAGAAAACATCCAATCTTGATTTAAAATTGTCAAGAATTGTTTCAGTGGTTAATTACACACAATGTTAAAAACTTTCTCCTTATTTTCAGTCTGAATTTGTCCAAGTCCACCTTCTAGTCATCAGACCATATTATACCTTTGTGGGCTAAATTGAAGAGGTCAATATTAAGTATTTGTTCTTCAGGTAGATACATATATACTGTGATAAACTCACCCCTTAGCCTTCTCTTTTTAAGGTGAATAGATTCAAGGAGCTCAGTGTATCACTATAAGGCAGGTTGCATAATCCTTTAATCATTCTTGTGTCTCTTCTCTGAACCTCTTCCAATTTATTAATGTCCTCTGTTCTGCAGACAAGACTGATTGTCTCATTGTAAAAGACAAACTCTAGCTCAACTAGAAATTATGGTCTCGATGCAGGAATCACTTGGTGAAAATCTATGGCCTGTGTTATGCAGAAGATCAGACTAGGTCAGTGGTTGTCAAATTTAGGGTTGGGACCCAGTACTGGGTCACAAACCCTCAAGCACTGGATCACGGCACCCCTTGCTGCCACTGCCAAAAGACTGTAGTGCATTGCTCAAAGATGTAATTGCTGGGTCACATGCATAAATGATTTTTTTCAATTGGGTCCTGAGGAAAAAAAGTTTGAAAACCACTGGACTAGGTGATCATAGATCCTAAGGTCAGAGGGAACTAATACGACCAGCTAAATCTGACCTCCTGCACAATGCAGGCCACAGAACCTCACCCATCCACTCCTGTAATAGGGTCCTAACCTAAGACTGAGTTATTTAAGACCTTAAATCATAGTTTATAGACTTTAAGGTACAGAGAATCCACCAGCAAGTGAGCTGTGCCCCATGCTACAGAGGAAGGTGAAAAACCTCAGAGCCTTTGTCAATCTGCCCTGGGGAAATATTCCTTCCCAACCACAAATATGGTGATCAGTTAAACCCTCAGCATGCAGGCAAGCCTCACTAGCCAGAAACCCAAGTAATAACTCAGAACCCACCGTACAGAATCACAGAATATTTTAGCTGGAAGGGACCTCATAAGGTCATCTAGTCCAACCCCCTGCTATAAGAGGGACCACTCCCACTAAATCATCCCAGCCAGGGTTTGATCCAGCTGTGTCTTAAAAGTTTCCAAAGATAGAGATTCCAGCACCTCCCTAGGTAACCCATTCCAGTGTTTCACAACCCTCCAAGTGAGAAAGTTTTTCCTAATATCCAACCACGACCTCCCCAGCTGCAGCTTGAAACCATTGTTCCTTGTTCTGTCCTCTGTCACCACTGAGCATAGCCTAACTCCCTCTTTGAAGCACCCCTTCAAGTAGTTGAAGCTAGTTATCAAATGCCCCCTCAGTCTTCTCTTCTGCAGGCTAGATAAGCCAAATTCCTTCAGTCTCTCCTCTTAAGTCATGTGCCTCAGCCCCGTGATCATTTGCATTGTCCTCCATGGGACTCTTTCTAATTTGTCCACATCTTTTCTGTAGTGAGGAGCCCTAAACGGGACACAAACATCAAACACTCCATCTTAGGCCATTGGCCTACCTACCACCAATAGTCAAAGATCAGTTAATTGCCAAAGTAGGCTGTGTTATCGTACCATCCCCTGAATAAATTTATCATAATAGTCTTAAAATCTATTAATAAACTGTAGGATCTCTTCTGCTGAGAATGGCCCTTTAAATCAGATGTTCCCCATATACACTGCACAGAAATATTTGGTGTTCATGGCTGCCTCTAGATTGGTGCAACCTTTAAATGCTGGGGTTCGCTTACGCCCGCTGCTTGATTTACCAGGAGCTGGGATAGTGGCACTGTAAACTCCATGTCCTTTGGTCTTCATATTCCCATGGGAGTTACTGCAAGCAGGCAGAGGGCTGTACAGAGTATATCAGACTGCAGCCTGAGAAGGTGGGAGAAATCTCAGGTTCACTCACAAGGAACTGGAGGAGGCACGGTTTTTCACTTTGCTTTGTGCAATGTATATTGCTCTACTACTATTTGTATACACTTTCAACTGTAACTACATTCAAATCCCTGACTAAAAATAATTAAAACAAGAACCAGTGCTGGCTATGAATGCCTCTAGCATTAGCCCATTTAAAAGCTGGCAGCACTCTGCCTAGAAATGGGCTCACTCCTAGGGATAAGAAGGTTATTCAGTATGTTTTTGTCTGTGAAGTATAATGCGCGTACAGTCTGCAGGAGCCCTGTCTCAGCCCACAAAGTAACATGGCCTGCATGCCTTCGGCCTCCCATTAGAACTTTTACCACAGCGTCTTTCAGATTTATTTAAGCTTCTGTTTAATTTAGTTCAGACTGTAAGCAGTTGTCCAGGCCACCCATGTCAGAATATTGGCTGCCTCCACATTGACAGGACAAATCCTGACTCCTAGGCCAAGTCCAGTCAACAGACTTTGCAAAGGGCATCGCTGCAGGTGTCTGGGGACAGAAGATCCTACTCCTTGTGCTACAGAGCACCAGTAGGGTCTCAGTACCACCACCTCAGGGTATGTCTACACTGACAGTGGCAATTTCGCTGCCATCAGTTCACCCTTCCGGGAGCAGATTGTGGTGAGTATAAACTCGCTGCACCGCTCCCAGAAGTCAGTCCTGGAAGTCCTGGGGGCCAAGGGGCATAGGGAAAAGCTGACTGCAAGGGTCTTGTGGTTGGCTTTTCCTTAATGTGTAGTGGTGGCTTTAAAAGTCTCCTCCAGTTACACAAGGAATTTTGTGTTCCTTGTGTAACTGGTGGTCGACTGCCACCTAATTTTCCCCAAGTGTAGATTAGGGCTCAGGTTGGCACTGTTGATTCACTGGCTGAATCTGCCCCTAACCTCTGATCCAGAAAGCAAAAAGTCACTATGGAGGTGCCGTGAAACATAACATGGTGGAGGCTACCCCCTCCTCAGCCTGTCAGTGAACGTGTCTCCTCATTTCATGAAAAATCCCACTGCTTGTGAAATCTTCCATTATATTACATCCAACAGACAATGTCCTGGTTGTGTGACAGAAACGACAGGCTTCCCCAGTCAGGCTCAGGGTCCTGTTGTGTTAAGGGCCTTATAAACATATAGCTAGACACAGTCCCTCTGCAAAGGACGTACAGTCTTCATGGTCCTACAGGCTGGAGGTCTCCCTCTCTGTGGCTTAGACTCAACGTGTGCATGAGTTCCAAGGAAGAGTGAAAAGGGACATTTCACTGGCTTTCAGGTCCATCCAGTGACCCTCAGGCTCTCCAAATGAGTTGAGTTCCCTACAGAGTCCAGGCTCAGGTTGCTAATTCATATGGGTTATTCTCTCTGTATGTCCACACGTTGCTTTTAAATCAAAACAATGACCGTTGTTTCAATTTTTAAAAAGGCATGTCTGAATGACATTTTGTTATTTCAAAATGATGAGCCCTGTCATTCTGAAACAATGAACCTTATTTTGAGACAGTAAAACCTAGGAAGAAATCGAAATAGCTGTTAAATCAAAACGGTTGTTTCAAAATAACGCCGTTCAGACATGTTATTTTGAAATAACCGTTATTTTGATTTAACACTTTTGCCCTTCTCCTTCCTTTTTCTATATATTGGGTGGGGATATGGCCCATCTAGGGGGCCATCTTGCCACACCTCCCATGGTGCCCCTCTCCTGAATCGAAATAGCAAGTCCTATGTCTGGACTTGTTAATTTGATTTATTGTTTTTGCTTAATTTGATTTAAGTTAAATCAATTTAATGATTTTATTTTGAATTAACATATTTTGATTTAACTTAAATCAAATTAACCCTGTATGTGTGGACATAGCCTCTCTTCATGATGTACACAGTTCACCTGATAATGCAACTCTCCTCCTCACTTGGCCATGAAAAATTAGGCAGTGTTGTACTTAAACCAATGACCTCACCATCACCACTACAAGAAGAAAGGGACTGAGACAATGCAGTAGGTGCTTGTGTTAAGGAGAATAAAGGTGAGTAAGACATTCTTGGCCAAATCCTTAGCTGGTATAAACTGGTAAAGCTCCATTTCTTTCATCCTTATTCTGACATAGGCCTCATTGAAACAGTCCTGGAAAGGTCTTTATTGCAGATAACTTAAACTAGTATATCTTGGACTAAGCTATTGCCATCAGAGCTATCACTATGGGCTGGGTGCCTCTGAACTGGAGTCCCATTCTTACAAATTCTCCCAGCTTTTGCCAGATCAGTAAGCACGCTTCCTGAAATTGTTTGTAAAAAAAAAGGTCTCCTGTTCTGTAGAAATGATGTGTATTACCAGCCTGCCACAGGTAGGTCTGAACCAGAGGAACATCTTTCAAAGCAAGGTCCCTTTAATTTGTACAGTAGTCAAATACTATTCAACTTAAGCTGGCCTCTAGGGTTTACAAAAATTAAAACAAAACAGTCTTTCACCAAGTCCATCAAAACTGTGTAATCAGAGTTAGTCCCTTCACCAGACTGGGCTTTGGGGTTAAAACAGAGAGACCCCTTCCCCCTCTGTCACAGCTTCATTGGAGATGACAGTCAGCATTTTCTTGTCATCTCGCCTGCTGGGCCCTGATTGGCTTCTGCCTTCTCCTGGTCTTTCTAGCCACTGAAGGACCAATTCTTGTTGGTCACACCAGCAGCTGATTCTGGGTAGCCTCTCTAGGCAGCTCCTGGAGATTTAAACTTGCTGCTTTTTTTTTTTTTAAGCCACGAAAGGACATCTGCATTGGACGGGGTGAGCCAAGAAAGTGGGGCCTCCAGTAAGGGACCCTAAATGCCTGGTAGGACATGTGTAGACAAATCATTAGGGTCCTTCCAAATTCATGGTCTATTTTGATAAATTTCAGAGCAATAGGATTTTTAAAACCTTAAATTTCATGATTTCAGAGAGAGAAATTTCTGCAAAAGTGAATTTCATGGTGGTATAACTGTGCAGCTCTGAACCCAAAAGGGGGCTGTGACAAGGGTGTCACAAGGCTGTTTTGGGGGGGGGGGGCTGTAGTATTACTACTCTTCCTTCTGTGCTGCTCCTGGTGGCCGCGCTGTCTTCACAGCTGGGCTTCCAGCCAGCAGCCACAGAGCTTCCTGCAGCCAGGAGGGGTTCCCTGACGAGGGTCCGACCGAGCCCTGAAAGGTGCCTGTGTCTGGGATAGGAAGTCTCATTCTTTCTCAGCCCAGCTGGACTAGGAGCTGGAGCCTGGTATATGGTACGACTCTCTGGCTAGGGCATCCCCAGCCCTCCCTTTCCCTGGCTCTGGGCTCAGTGGTAAGGGTTAAAGTGGCCTTGGGCTGGCAGGGCTGTAAGTGATCATGGTGCTCCCCTGACCCTGGCATCCTGGGTGCTCACCCACGTCATCAGCTATGCCTCTCTCCCACAACCATGACAACCCCTCCATACCATGAATTTGGCAGAGCTCTACAAATCCCAGTGCCTGACCCTGCTGTAAAGTAGAACACATGAGCTGGATGCTGGGCTGATGTAAATCAGCATTGCTCCATTGGGTTTCACTGACTTCAGTGGCACTATGCTGATTTACACCAGATGAGGGCCTGGCTCCACGTATTTTACCTGTAAAATGCTGGTGGCTCTGTAAGCCACCTCGGATAGCCGGCCAAAGGAACAAAGCACATTTTTTACTTTCTAAGTTCCATCTGAGTGAGCAGCGTTTTCATGTTTTACGGTAAATTTTACATTTGCTATCACCACAGTGGAAGACGAGCTAGATGTTATTATTATTTACTAAGCACGAGGGGCTTGAATCAGTGAGAATTACTGCTATGCTGTGGCTGGAGATCAGGGGCTGTGGAGTGGAATAAGTTGTTTAGGGCTGTCCTGGAGGCTTTACGAAAAATAACGTTATGAAAACGAGCCAAGGAAACTTTTGGCTGCACATCAGAAAAATGTTCCTAACAATGAGGTCTATTAGTCTGTGGAATGGTCTCCCTAGGGAAATGGGGGAAGCTGACTAGACAAAGCAATGAGGAACATATTGTAGGGAGCAAGCCTGTAATGGCAAGATGACTTAATGGTATTTTCCAGCTCTAATTTCTATGATTCAGTCAATACACGGGTGCACTACATGACTACTGTACTCTGCCACATCAACTATTGCTTCGGGCAGAGCTCCACAAAGCCAGCTGTCAGGACGGGAAAGACCCCAAAGCTCTAGTATCTAGACACCATCAGAGGTTTCTACCATATGTGGTTGCTTTTGGGGGGCCTGTGACTATGCACCATATTGTACTGTACCTCTCAACATTTAAAAGGTGACCTTTTTCATTCTTTTCTTCATGTTTTCTTCCTGGTTTTTCTGTGCATTTGTTTACAGCATTTTTCGTGCTTAGAAACTATTGGTTTTGATTACAGTTTTTCAGGGGGTGGGATTTGTTAGCATTTGTCAGGCAACAGATTAGAGACAGGCTCAAGCTGCAAGATTCAGAGCCTGATGCATATTTTTTAGTATCTACAAGCTAAGCAGTGTTCATGTGATAGCTGCCATCTTGGCAAATGCAGGCAGCCGCCAGAGCTCCCCAGGAACAAAAGCATGATCTGCTACAGCTTGAGTTAAAAAGCCAGACTATTCTGTTTGACTGCTGAAACAGACCCACATGCTCTGGGGCTTGGGGACATGTAACTGGCTGATCAGCAGCTTACATTTGTATAGAATCATAGAAGATCAGGATTGGGAGGAACATCAGGAGGTCATCTAGTCCAACCCATTTCTCAAAGCAGGACCAACCCCAGTTAAAGCATTCCCCAGGTTTTCATCAAGCTGGACCTTGCAAACCTCTAAAGATGGAGATTCTCACACCTTCCTAGGTAAGCAGGGCTTCACCACCCTTGTAGTGAAAAAGCTTTTCCTAATACTCAAACTAGACCTCTCCCACAGCACCTTAAAACCATTGCTCCTTGTTCTGTCATCTGCCACTACTGAGAACAGCCTCGTTCCATCCTCCCTGGAACCCTTTTTTAGGTAGCTGAAGGCTGCTATCAAATCCTTCCTTACTCAGCTCTTCTTCAGACTAAACAAGGCCTTTTCCCACAGTCTCACTCGTAAGTCATGTGCTCCAAGCCCCTAATCATTTTCACTGTCTTCTTCTGGACTCTCTCCAATTTGTCCACATCATTTCTGCAGTGGAAGACCCAAAACTAGACACTAAACTCCAAATGTGGCCTCATCAGTGCCAAATAGAGGGGAATAATCATTTCTTTCATTCTGTTGGCAATGCTCCTGCTAATGCAACCTGTTATATGTGTGGTTTTAGTTTTGCCAAAGTGTTAGTGGCTAACTAATCATGAGGTGATGTTATCATTCTATTTCCTGAGTATTGCTCTTTTAAATATGAGAAGCCCATCAGCCAAAGCTGATTGAAATTCTTTTGACAGAACTCTTTTTTGTAAAAGCATAGCTGATTCATTGAAACCAACATGTTTCACGAGAAGGGATCAGTTCTGATTTACTTCTTCACCTTTGAAATATTTTTGAAAAAAGTTTTGAAAATGTTGAAACACTCTTTTGATATTTTTCAGAATGAAAAGTTCTGTTTTTTTCTGTTCAGAATAACCTTTTGTTTTAAAAGTTTAGCTAGCCAGAGTTACTTTTAAAAAAATTGTCAAAATAAAAACAAAACATTTTGATTGACCCAGGCCAATTGATTGATTTCCCCCCCCCCCCCCATGTTCAGTTCACAAAATTTCTTGACATTTCAGCTTTTTGCCCCAAGCTGGGACAAGAAAATTTTGCATTCTCGAAATTTTTCCTGGGATGAGTGAAGCATTGCTACTCTCTGCTTGTCTGCTGGATAGATCAATAAAGCCCAAGGCAAAGTTGAATGATCGTAATTGTCTAGTTTGACTTCCTATATTATAACACAAGTCATGAATCTTCCCCCAAAATGATTTCTACAGCATATCTTTTCAAAAAATATTCAATCTTGACTGGAAACTTGTCAGTGATGGAGAATCTCTTGGCGAATTCTTCCACTGGTTAACTACAGTCACTACTGAAATGTTGTACTTTATTTCCAGTGAGAGACAATTCAGGATGGCAGCTAGAGAATGAGACCTTCCTGCTTTCCTTCACATGGGGGATGTAAATTGTTGTGGCTCTATTAAAGTCATGCTAATTTACACCAGTGCAAAGTCCAGCCCTTAAAGTGTGTGTTTTGGAAAATGTAACAGGCTCATTATATAAGTAGGTTGACAAATTCAAAGCTGGTCTATATTAAGTGGGTAGAACAGCATTGAGGTTAATGGAGCTGCATTACTGAGTCTGAAACTGGGTTACTTGTAAATTTGGGATTCAAGTCTGGTTTTCATGTTCAGCAGTGCTGGAATCTGAGGACCTGATTCACTTGATCTCACACTCACACACACACACACACACGCACAAAGTAATCAAAAGAATGGCTTGGTCCGAGAGGTAAGAAAATGTGGAGTTCACAGATTAACAGCTCTGTATTCAAGGGAAGGTGATTGCAGAGCACAAAAAATAAATATTTATATAATTCAATGGCAAATTGTTGAAAAAAGTTTCCAGAAATAGGAATTACCTGTGAATGTTCAAAAAGAAATTAGCTGGCAGTTAGTAAGTAATGACTGATTGGAGAACACATTAGGACAAGACAAGACAAGTTCCCTTATAAGAAGAGAGAATTCAGCATGTCACCAAAACTTCTCTCATCAGTAGGTTTTTGTTACCCGTTTCTCTATTGTCAGGAGCTAATTTCTTTACAGTTATTGAACCACCACATATCAGGCAAAAGAGGAACGATAACCTGCTGAATTCTTTCATCCTCTATATGCTGTTCTCCAGTGCTTGAATCTTTACAGCTGCTTTGATTTTCTCTTACAGTATGACCTGTTCCCATGACTTACACTTCCCTGCATTTATTTCTCCCCATTGTGTAAGTTCCCCTATCTTCAAAGCATCTGACAAAGTGGGATTTTCTCCCACAAAAGCGCATGCAATAAATATATTTGTTAGTCTTCAAGTGCCAAGGACTCCTTGTTTATTTTACTGAACTAAATTAACACGGCTGCCGCTTTGGATCCCTGCTGAACTCTGCAGACTTCTCTACTGTCTACGTAGCTGTGCAAAGTCTAATATTCAGCAATCTATCAGGCTTTCCCCCTGAACTTGTCATTACCATGTGGCAGGGAAATGAGAGAACCAAGAATGTTTCAAAAAAACACTCTGTTGTTAAGGATTATTATGAACAAATGTTGGATATTAAATAGAGTACGACAATTTAAGCCTTTTTCGCTTTATAGGAAAATAACAGGAGAGTTTAAAATGTGCAGTAAAATGCCTCTTGCTGAAGTCTTTAAAAGTTCTCTTTCATTGGCTGAAGTGATGCCTTATTGAAATGAGCCTAACAAGTCAATAACTGAGAAAAAAATCATTCTAAATTCTGATTAGCCTGACACCAGATGACCTGTAAATTATTGCCCCCCAAAATTACCAAAATCTGACCTAAATAGTCTAGATCTCCAAGAAGGGAAGAGGGGGGGGGAGAGAAAATGAACAAGAAAAAGAAAAAAAAAAGTTTGGCACTCCTTCAATTTGATAATTCTTTTATTTTTTATTATAATCATGTAAGGTTCTGTTTGGCCGGCACCCTCACTGGGCATCTCTTGTTCTTCCTGCTCTACAGGAGGAAAGATGTTTATTTTTAGAAATGTCTCTCAAGTGTCTCTTAAAATGGCCAAAGGGAATAATAAAAATTTGGGGCCAGGTCCTCAAATGATGTAATAAATCATCTTAGCACCATTTATGTTAATGTACCTGCTGGTCTACACTAAATAAGGATCTGGCCATAAGCTTTTTTTTCACAGATACTCAAATGACAATTTACACCAGCTGAGGATCCTCCCCCATGATTCTGGAGAAGAGGATGTGTATTCTCTGAGCCACAAGGTAAACTGCACTCCACGTTCTGCTCTGCTTTCATTTTCATATAGTTCTTGTCTCCATTCTCACAACCATGAATGAAGAAACTCAATGTTCAGAGAGAAAAGCAGCAATTAAGAACATAAGACTAGCCATACTGTTTCAGACCTCTGGTTTATTAAATGCTGTACCTGCCTCTAGTAGTGGGCAGTAACAGAGATTCAGGGACAGAGTACAGAAAAGGGCAGTGTTGGAGCGATCCATTTCCATCTTTCCCTTCTGGCAGTCAGAGATGTAGAGTTGCCCTGAGCATGGCATTGAATCTCTGACTACCTTGGCTAGTAGCCATTGATGGCCTATCCTTCATAAATGTATCGAGCTACTTTATGAACCCAGTTATACTTTTGTCCCTAACATCTCATAGCAATGAGTTTGACTGATTAATTTTGCATTGTGTAAAAAGAAAAAAATTCCTCTTGTTCATATTAAGCTTGCTACCAACTAATTCCATTGAGTGATCCTTGGTTTTTGTGTTGTGGTAAAGGACAAATAATACTTCTCTATTCACTTTTCCCAAAACATTAAGGATTAATTTTTTTTCATTAATGAAGAGTATTTGCATGAGGGAGTAGGGTAAAAGTTCAATTCAAATATCTTTCTCACCTTCTGAAAAGTAATTTTTTGATCAGCCACTGAGGCATTTATTAATCTTTCTCCAGTTTAGGTCATTCATACTACTGCCCTTGACATTAATGGAAGAAGAACAGGGCCGGTCCATCCATAGAGGTGACCTCGGCAGTTGCCTATGGCGCCGACCGGTAGGGGGCACCAAGGGCTGGGCTGGGGCTGGGGCCAGTAAGCCTTCCACCCTGCTCCACTGGCATCAGGCTGCAGGTGGGGAACCGTCCCCAGCTAGGGGACCACCATGGCTGCTGGCTTTGGGCCACAGTCAGGGAGCTGGCTCTGGCCGGGGAAACGGCACCACTGCCAGCATTGGGCTGCAGGCATTGAGCCGGAGCCCCTGGTAGCATCAAACTATGGGCAGGGAGCTGGTTCTGGCTGGGAAAGCGGCACCGCCAGCACACTTCTTCCCAGCAGCCTGCACAGTGCCTGGCTGCCACTTGACTAGGCTTGTGGGAGGGGTAGGCACCAAAATCACGGGTGCCTAGGGTGCCAAAAAACCTTGGGCCAACCGTGAAGAAGAATATGCTCCTGAATGTACACACCTAGAACAAAACGGTCTATTGTGTTCCTGCTGGTGCTCATAATAACTCTTACGTTCACCTAGCAGATGACATCCTAAAAAAACATTCCATAACATTGTATCCACCACCCACCCCCAGAAAAGGGAAGCGGGCTTAGGAAATGTGACCCGAGGGAGAGGGCTTTCATCAGACTTCTATGTGATCTGGAGTATATTCCCAGCATTGCTACATGTCTACCAGCTGACTTTAAGCAAATCACTTCACTTCTCATTGCTTCATCTGGAAAACAGAGATAATGACATTGATTGACCTCCTGGATCTTTTGCAAAAGACATGGAGATCTATGAAGGAAAATCCTATATACGTGCCAGAGATTAATTGTTACTTAGGCACTGGGAAACGGGAGTTCAGGGTTACTTTTATGGCTCCACATCAGACTTCCCATGTGAACAAACATAAATCACTTCATTTGTCTGTGCTTCTGTTCCCAGCCTTCTGCATGTATGTTGTATCCCTTTATCTGTCCTGCCTACTTAGACTGTAATTTCTTTAGAGCAGGGACTGTCTCTTGCTGTCTGTATGCACACGCCAACACAATGGGGGCCCTTATGCTGCTTTGAGACTCTAGTCATAACTATAATATAACAATAAATATCAGAGGCGTAGTCAATCCCCATTTCTTAATTGGGCCTCTGAGTCCACAGGTTGGGCCGAGCTATGGGCTGCTTCTGGCCATGTGACAGGAAACTGCCTGAGACGCTTTTGTTGTTAGGAAGCAAGTGGAGCTTCCATGACGAGGAGGGATGAGGAGAGATGTTGAGATCAGCTCCACTCACTGCAATTCCCAGCAGCGGCATGAACTTCTCTACCTCAGTTGTGGGTCCAGCCAATCACTGCCAGCTGTGGCAGCAAGTAGGCTGCTCCACTCATGGCTATGCCAGTGAATTTCGTGCCATTGATGGGCACTGCACTGGGTGGCCTGATCTCCAAGTGGGTGGGCCCTAGCCCACTTGGGACCACCTATGGCTACTGCTGTGATAAATAATATTATACTGTAATGACAGCTAGTGTGGAAAGTGACATCTTTCTAGTGAATGGCATTAGAATCTTTTCTCTAATCTCTGCAGGTTTCTGTCTGTACAGCAGTAATCCCACAAACCAGAGCACTAAATAGACCCATTGCTCTGTTTTAAAACAGAGTTGCCAAATAGATGAAGTTGATAATTTGCATCTAGTATTCCCAGTTGGACTATTTAACTGTACCTGCAGCACTATATCGGGGGGGGGGTTAATGCAGTTACTGAAAAATACTATCATGCAGATAAGATTAAATTACCCAAGTGGATTTAATTAGGATGCTGGGTAGCACAACACTTTCTTCTAAGAGACAAAGGGGTAGCCGCGTCAGAGTGGGATTTTTTCCCACAAAAGCTCATGCAAAAAATAAATTCATTAGTCTTTAAGTGCCACAGGACTCCTTGTTTGTTGTTCTCCTAAGAGAATTACCTGTGACTCCGATGAGTAGGTCACAAATGGATAGATCATCCATGCGTCTCATCCCACCAGTACCACCACACCGTCTACCACCATGCTGGGACATAGTTTTCGGAATCAGTACTGAGTCCAGCTGGGAAGAATGCCACCCACTGAATCACAGGCTCTGCTTCCATTGGCTATGTCTACCCCACAAAAGCTAAGTCAACTTAATAAAGTCTACTTAAAGTCGACCTTATTAAGTTGACTAAGTGGGGCCACATTGTGTTAAGTCAACTTAAGCCAGGTGACCCATTTGAAGTCACCTTAATAAAGTCAATTTTAAATGTGTTAGCTGGCTTAAGTCAACTTTATAAAGTCAACTTAAATGGCCCTGCTGCACTAAGTCTACTTTATAAAGTTGACTTCAGTGGCCACATTGTGTTAAGTTGACTTTATAAAGTCAACTTAACCCTTAAAGTCAGCTTTAAGGGCAGGAATTATTAAGTCAAATTAAGGAAGCTCTTAAGTCAACTTAATGAACTCCAAATGTGGTCAGGGCTTTGCTTACATCGACTTAAGCCTCCTTAAGTTGACTTAAGATCATAGTGTAGACATACCCATTGATGCCTGCTCTATTTCTTCTCTTTGCACTTCTACTGAATCTCACTCCTATCTTGTCCCAAGGAAAGCTTGATAATGGTATCTGCCTGAGGAGACCTGCTAAACTGCTCCCAACTGGTCTCGGGGAAAACATCCCCACTAAATCCTGTGATTTACACTTCCCTGCATTTATTTTCCTCCGATTCTGTAAGTTCCCCATCTCCAAGCATTTGATGAAGTGGGATTTTTCTGATGAAAGTTCCTGTGATAAATAAATTTGTTAGTCTTTAAAAGTGCCACAGGACTCCCCTGTTTGTTTTACAAGAGGTGAGGTTATCAGGAGATCGCTAAACTTCTATGGAATTGAAGTTAACTGACTGAGTCTTGCATCTCACTGCATGTAGGGAATTTGAAGTACTGCTAACATGTATCCTGTCTGGCTTATCACAAACGCATTCTTATCTTGCATCTATTTTACATCAGTGTAACTCCATTGCATTCAGGTGTGACTTCTGAATTACACTGGTTGAGGAAAGAGAAAACTCAGGACTGTTCTTTGCTGGACAAATGCTGTTACACAGGATTTCTCAGTTCTTACTCAGATAAAACTTTGAGAGTCAGTTGAGCTTGTATTTGAATAAGGAATTGGTTCTCCATGTTTGCTTGCTTCTATGAGAAGCATTTCCTCACCAAAGAAAGCAGATTCTGCCTGTTCATGCTTGCCATAACTACATATATTTATATATATATATATATTAGGATGATAGGCATTTGCTGTTTCAAATCCCAACAATAAGGCTCCAGGATGTCATCTTAAAATAACTACATGCTCAATTTTATGTATTGCTTCATTATTTTATTTTTAGATTCATAACAGTATACCATTGAGAAGTGCCTATTATCAGACCCACTGCCTCTGCCAACATGAAACATGCAATTACAGTAAAAGAAAAGCTAGGAACTATTCTGCCACCCACATACCAAAATTAGCCAACCACGGTAAAAATCAGGCTCAACAACACTTCTCTCCTGAACATTAACCCCTCCTGTCAGTCAGGCAGCAAATTGAGAGGCTTTCTAGGATGGTCTGAAGGTCAATACATTTAGGATATTTCAGACTAGGTTGAGGGCCCTTATAGATAATGCACTGCTGCCACACGCTTTCCCGTATAGAGAGAGGCAGTCTATACGGAGCATTTCTGTTAACTATAGTTGTGGCAATATGCCAATGGAGAGCAAGGATGTCTTAGGCAGGGAGATGCCTGGCCATTTAGCACTTTATAGTTTTAAGATTAATTCTACCTGGAAGCTAATAAGCAGCCAGTTCAGAAACCAGAGCATTGGTGTCATGGGCTCCCCATCTCCTCCAAATATAAATCACTTTCTAAACCCTTTGCTTTATTCTGAAACAGCTTCAGTTTCTGGTAAGTTTTAGGTGTTGTTCCCAGGTAGTTCATACTGCAGTAGTCTATTGCAAAGGCATAGGTCATGCTGGCAAACTCCATAACCCAGGATGAAAGCTCACACCCTCCTTGTCATACACAGCTGGAATGAAAGCAGTCCTCCAGTGCTGAGACGATATGGTCATCTTACAACAGATGAGGCTCCAACAGCATGCCCAGTATCTTGTAACAAACAAACTATTACACACCCTTAATAAATGGGCTGGATAGAATCATCAAATCATAGACTTTTAGGGCTGGAAGGGACCTCATGAATTCATCTAGTCCAACCCCCTGCTAAAAGCAGGCCCACTCCCACTAAATCATCCCATCCTCTCCTTTTGCCAAACCTTTCAGCATCACCTCAGTCTCATATAGACTGCAGCTCAACCAGCTAGCTCTCATCACGGTGCCAGTCTCACTCAGAGAAGAGATAGGGATGAATTGGGTAAAATGGAGAGGCAGGGTGGGTCATATCAGCACGATGAAAGCCTCACAGCCGTAATTACTCGATTTAAAGGGTGAGACGAAGCCATGATTTTAACTGTGCACAACAGCACCTTTAGAAATAAAGAACAATTGGCCAGTGCCACGCTCTGGCAACACACGGTAAGCCAGGGATGGAACAACAGGGCGTAGATCTTGCTGTATCAGCCTGAGCAGCTGCTATGCCCCCATAACCAGGAAGAAATTCTCTACCAATGTCAGCAATGCACTGTCCGTTCCATACCCAGGTCTGACAATGGTCAGATAGACAACAGGAATCTAAGTATGCTGAGAATTTACTCTGTAATCCTGTACTAAAATGGAAGCTTAGACTCTGGAAAATGGTTAGACAGATTACCGGTGTCAAGAAACTACAGGACATAAGCAAACTTCATAGGGGTTCCATCCAAAGATGTCTGTTGTCTCAATAGGGCAGATTTGCCCCAACCTCAAAACATAGGAGATAATAGTTGATTCTTAACGTTGACCTAATTCTCAGATGTCTACCCTCCAATCCCAGCCTCACCAATTGATTGGGAAGATGGCCAGCTATGTAAATTAAGATAGTAGCCACTTGGAATAGTTCCATGGTCATCATGGTGGCTATGAGATCCCAAGCTGATTCAAATGATTTGTTCTGCATCACTTTGCTTTCCACCTGAATTCCTCTCCTCTGAAGAGAGCAGCTGCAACACCATTGAGCTGCTGGCAAGAAAAAGTTCAAAAGCAGCAGAATGACACATGAGGACACAGAAGCTGGTTTGATATGGCAAAGCTAAGTGAAAAAGCCTGGATTACAATAGGTATTTTGTTTGCACACAGTAATTGTGCTGTGGGGAAAACAACTGCCAATTCAGCATTCAATGTGCAACATTTATGCTAGATCCTAGACCACGGCAGACACTGTTAGTCACATAAAAAAATACGGGGGTGGCAATGAAGTTGAAGCATCCACAATTTTTGGAGCTGAGCAAAGAATTAGGAGGGTACTGTCACCTGAAAAGTTGCCACAGAGAAGTTGGCCAAGGCAAACAAAATGATGATTCAGTATAGCCTCTCAGCAGACTGTATGATGAGTCTCCTGGAGAGACTTGAAAGCGGCTCCCACCCAGTGGAAAGCCAAAGGAAGAGCCAGGTGCACTAGCAGGGCTGAAGTTCCACTGGGACGCAAAGACTCAGGCTGGGACGTGGAGATGTAAACCGTACCTCACTAAGTCAAATTCCTTAAACCTGGACCAATTGCACCAGTACCAAAGGCTTTATCTCAGAGGGTCTGCAGCCATACCACCTGCCCCTGGGATTTTGCCATATCTCATGGACTAAGGAGAGGTACGGTACTTGGATGGAAAGAAAACATTTAAGGGCTGGTTAGCAAAATCCCTGGCTGAGATGATTTAGCAGGAATGGTCTGGATTTTTAGCAGGGGGTTGGACTAGAGGACCTCATGAGGTCCCTTCCAACCCTATGATTCTAAGAAATGCAAGGGAAATCTGGGCTTCTGGTTGAAGCAGCATGACTGATCCAGGGGTGGTAGTCTTTTCCTGATCCAGTGCTCCATCATGATACAGTGGGGCCCTGTGATGCTGGTGGAGCTGTTCTTTGGATGAGATCTTAAACTCGTAAAACTCAGAGGAGGTCCTGAACACTTGTGGTCATTAAAGATCCCATGACTTTTTGCAATGGCCTGGGTGTCCTGGCCAAATTCCAACTTGGAACACTTTGTCTAGCTAAACTTCCCATACAGTTTCTATTTATGAATGTATCCTTCAATTCTTATCCTAAAATGGTGTGTAATTTTATTATTGTTAAACTGCTGTTGAATTTCATTCCAGACATCACCAAAGTGGCTAATGTAATGATACTAGTTAGAGATGAAGTAAAGTCTCTGTGCAGATTGCACGTGAGGCTCAGAAAAATATTTTGGCATGAAAAATGCTCTATAGATGGAAGATATAATTGTCTCTACTTGGGTTTCTAAGAACTGCAGGTAGGGGTCTTTCCACTAAATCACACCTAAATGATATTAAAATGAGCAACATTCTTAAAATGCTTAGAATGTTAAACTCAGATCACACTTTGGATGAGCTACATTAATGATTGCCTCCAATTCTCTTGAGACACATCCACACAAGAAAGCCAGACTAGCAGACTAGGAATGAGGATTCATATTGGGTCCCTCTTGAAAAATGGAGCTTTAAATCACATTCATCCCTACATCAAGAGATGCCCTGTGCGCACCCTTCACTGTCTGGGTGAACAGGTCAGATGTGTGAGAATCCCAGCTACAAAGTCTGCTATAGGCAATTAAAAAACACCATATCCAGATAACATTTACTCAAAGATTTTCATTTGCACGGCCCTACACAGTGAGATCAGCTTAAGAAGCCTCCTGTTTAAAGCCTGATTTGTGATTTAGAGTGATTTATAACAGCACTAAAACCTCCCACAAAAGACAACTTAATACTCAGATGCTTTTTCAGCACCTCCTTTGAGAAAGAGGGGTTTTGGTTCATTTCCAAGAAGTGGGAGGCAAGATTTTCTACCGAAACACAAATGGGTGGCAAGCTCTGGAATAACATTTTGGCATGAGATATGCTCTAAATTTTTGGAGTCCCTTCTCTTTAGAAAGCCTGAAACTTTCAATTTCATAAATTAAATGTTCCCTAATAAAATCAGTTGGTGGGGAAAAGAATTAATTTAAGTTTTGGATAAAGGCCTCCTCAAATGCTTTTTGCACATTTAAGTTTTAAGGCTCCCTGATCTGTTGCTCAGTTCACAGTATTTTAAAATAACAAGTAATTTTTTTTTGGCTCTATGCATCATATTATATTACCATTAAAATTCCAGGTAATTCCTTCAGGTTTGTAATTAGAACTATGGAGAGACCCAAAAGTAGAAAACTAAGTACATGGAGCTTCAGCAGAGGAAATTGTGGAAAAATTCAGTGGAGGAAGTTCTGGGTGAAACTGAATGGAATAAAACAATGAAGCAGATGGGAGGAAAGAGAACATGTCCAAAGAGCAATTAATATATGTCTGAGTGCCATGTGCATGTCTCAGGAATGCATGGGCTAAGCTTAAACGGGCTGACACAGGCAAATGGAGTGCAAAAAATGATCAGGGAAGAGAGAGATACATGTGAATTCACACTGTAGGAGGTCAGTGAATCAAATATTCTGACTGGAGTTAAAAAGGACAGGTTTATTTACTGATCAACAACGCAGTAGAGGATAAGGGTGATTGAATGTCATGTGTCAGGGCATAACCTGAAAACCAAGAAGTACTTTTTCTCTCTCAAGAACACTGTTTTGCATTGCCAGACCTAGATACAAGCCTTGGTGGGTCAAGTGGTCTGACTGAGTACATCAAATCTGATCTTCTGATGGGAGGTATCAAATATAAAGTAAGAGGGGACATGAATCTGGATAAAATTAGATCTAATTCTGCCTTCAGTACTCTGGCAAAACTCCCAATGACATCAGTGGGGGAGACGACGGAAGAAACTTCATAGCATGGAAGGAACAATTAAAGCAAAAAAGCATAACTGAATAATGTAGGAAAATGGTTAAGATGAAATTGTTAGGTATCTTTTGGTTACCTAAGAAACCATGAAGAATATTGGGCCTGATTCAAAGCCCATTGAAGACTTCCATCAACTGTAAATGGTTTTGAATCTGTTTGTGTATGAGAAACTCCAAATTAATTTTTACTTGTAACGAAAGGAACGTAGATGGAAAAGCCCCCTATCCCGACAAAATTCTGCCCCTTGGTATGGGGTGGGTGAAGGGCAGGTGGCAAGCAATTAAGGTTCATAAGAAAGAAAGGGATTTGGAAAGAAGTTAGATTTGTGTCAGAACAGGCACAAGCACAGACTTGAAATCTCATTAGCTGAAAAAGCACCAAGCCAAGCAAAATATATTCTCAACCTCACAAATAAATGGTTAAACAGAAAGGAGAAACTTTTAGCTTTAAAATCCTTAAGGAAACAGGGATTCACTTGGGACTTAGTATAGGTTGGGCCAGCTTCTGCACTAACACACCGCAGATAATCACACTGAAGTTAACACAAACTATTGCAGAATTTGGCAATTCTGGAAACTCCTCAGGGCCAAATTCAGTACTGTTAAGCCATTGCAAATCCCTTACAGGCACCAATGTTGACCGTGTGTAACTGAGAGCACAGTTTGGCTTCCTGTTTAAGAAAGGTCCTAGGAGAGAATAAAAAATTGCAAGCCAGTAAACCGGACTTCAGGAATTGCTATATAATTGCAAAACAGCTATGTACATAACAGTCATAGTTAACTAATGAGAGGGAAGCTGGTTTTGTGATTAAGGCTTTGGGGTAGGGCTCAGCAGATCAAGGTGCTATTCTTGGCTGTGTGCGATTTGACAAGTCACTTAATTTTTGTGTTTCAGCTCCATTTGTACAGGAGGGGCAACAACAACTCCCCTTGCCCACCCTTCGTCCACCTTGTCTAGTCAGATTATCCACACTATCTCAATGTCAGTGGCTGGCATGGAGAAGGCCTGAACTGAGTTGGGGCATCTAGGTATTAAAGTTATACAAATCAGTAATAATAGTAATAATCCTTGGATTGCTAATAAGAGGATTTCCTTCATTGCCTTGAAATGGTATTAAAAATATTCTATGCTCCCTAATAAAAGCCATGCACACTTGTAGGCCAAGAATACATTTCCCCTTCTAAAGGTTATAGGATGGTGCATTGAAAATTGGACTTAAAGGGGCCCAAATAGCTGGATTATTCACAGGAGCCGCAGCCTACTCGTGTGATATGTTGTAGGATCAGAGCCTTAACTATAAAATCTTTCTTTGCACGCCAAAGCTATGACATGCAGAATAAACTGGCAACAGTAGAAATAAGAACAGGCACAGTAAATAGAAGGGTTTAAAAAAAAAACCCACCTCTAAGTGGATTTGAAAACAATACTGTAGGGCTATGTCTGCTAAATCAGTATGAAAGAACATGGGCTTCATAGTTGGATTTCCTAGAAAACTTCTGTTCTTCAATTTTCTGAACTGTCTAAATCTATGGGTGCCCCCACCCAAACCCCAAGTACTCTCACTCATGACAGGTTACTCCCTGCTCACAAATACCTTTAGCAATGGGAGATTCATTTTTCTATTACAGGCAGCTAGCTTTCTTTTCCCTTAAAAACTTTCTCCTCCCCAACCTGGCTATTTGACTAGAGAGAGACAGGGCTGTTTATGATTTTACCTTGTAGCATTGACTCTAAATATCTGAAGATATTTCCTCAGTGCCAGAGCCATCTCTGTGTAATGCCTCCCTCTACTGGATTTGTGTGCATAGATAAGACAGTTAATAGAAGGCTGTGGGTCTTTGACAGCATGGGAAATAGCTGTGTTTCTATGTAGGTATGAAAAAGGCTAGCTGGTTTCCATTGACCTTACAAGGGTTAAAAGACTGAAGTATATGTAGCTTGGCTAAATAATGGCCATATGGGGCTATGATAGCTGCCTACAGAAAGTTAACATACAAAACTGGAGTCTGTGTTTAAGAGCTGGGACTAGGAAGGGGTGAGCCTTGTGGAATCTGGGGCTAGTGAAACTTTAGAACTGTTATTTTGGGGCTTGCTGGGTTTACACAAGGGGTCTGAGTGTGGAGACTACTTTTTCTCCTGGTGATTTAAACTGATTTCTATTTTGAAATCAGTTTCATGAGCATGTGTTTCTGGCTCCTGAGAAATCTGTAAACCAAACAAAGAGTCCTGTGGCACTTAAAGACTAACAAATTTATTCATTGCATGAGCTCTCATAGGAGAAAATTCCACTTCTGTGATATACACACGAGAGACTCTCCAATTACAATAAGTGGGTGCCCATTGACAATATATATTTGTGCACAATTAACCACCTTCTACATGAACATGGGGACACATCCTCTTGACAGAACAAGCTGCATGCAGCCTTAATTCTGGAGCTGCTACTATTCCTGAATTCACTTTGTCTGCATAAAGTGCTTAGCATCACAAGACCCTGATACCTGACGGGGGCTCTAGGCACGTCTATGGATGTGCTGATTTCATTTTTTAACTAGAATTTTTTGCACCTTCTCCCCACTCCATCTTTTTTCTGACCTCATTGGATATGAAATCCATATCACATTTCCCCACAAAACTCACACTGACTTGTAGTATTAAGTCCTTAAAACAGGGGTATAGCTGTGGGTGTGCCTAACGGGGCCCAGGCCCACCCACTTGGCCAATAGGCCTACCCACTCCTATTTGCTTCAGTGTCCAGCAGAGGTGCAAGCGTCACCACTGCAACCACGAATGGCCACGAGTGGTCAGCTATAGCCATGAGGAGCTGTGCTATGGGAAGATGGGCAGCTCTCTGCCCACACCGCCTTACAGCTTCAGCCCTGGGCAGCTTCTGCAGCCTTTATGCAGCAGGGACTGAGCTGCCTCTTCACTTCCCTCCTCCTTCCAATGCTCCAGTTGCTAGACAACTGGATCTTCATTAGGAAGCCTCTGGGGACATGACCAGAAGCAGGACTGGCCAGGCCCACCCTGCAGAGTCAGGGGCCTGGCCAGAAAACAGGGGTTGGCCATGACTCCGCCTCAGAGCTGGACCAAGGGCAGCTGTCCGTCACACCTAGGCTGTCCCAGCACCTTTAGTAGGACTGAGACATATTAAACGCTTGCTGATGCATAAGAAGGAGCAGAATTCAGCTCACTTTCTTTTAGCTGTGTCAGCTCTTCAAGGCTAGCGGGAGTGACAGCAGATCTATTGAGTAAAAAGAGCTATTTTTACAAAGTCGCCTTTCTGAGTAGAACTGCTCTTTAAAAAATGTAGGGATTTAATATGATTTTCTCAGAATTATCAAATAGACTTGAACCAGATGAATCAGTCAAGAGCTTAGATCACACGGGAATGACACTTTGTGGTGGGGTGGGGTGTTTGGGAGGGCACTATCCAGAACAGATTTTGCAATATTGTGCATTTGTGCTTCAAAAAGAGGGTGAGGAGGAAGTGAATGGATGCTATTCTTTGAGAGAGATTAATTAGAATAATGGTTACACTTTATAACTGAAAAAATATTTGATCTCATGCATAAACTGTGACTTGGCAGATGATGCTCATTAAAGGTAAAATGTCCTCCACCCAAAAGCCATTTGTCAAAATAATTTGAAAACACTTGGTGAAGCTCAAATGGTTATACTTAATCTGTCCCACAGCCCCATAAGCACTATCAAATGCTGTGTTGGAATACGTAAGAGGGAACATGTTTCCTGTAGACAGAATTCCTCAACATCATGCAGCTTGTTGCAAAGGGCTACAGAACCTGATTGTCGATCAGGAGCCTGATATTGTTCTTCCTGTCAGTTCTTGCTGCTTGATGTAGGCCTCAGTAATAGAACATGAGAATGACCACGCTGGTTCAGACCAATGGACCATCTAAATCAGCATCCTGTCTTTCAACAGTGGCCAATGCCAGGTGCTTCAGAGGGAATGAAATGGGCAGTCTTCAACTGATCCATCCCCTGTCATCTACTCCCAGCTTCTAGCAAAAAGAGATAAGGGACACTCAGAGTATGGTGGTGCATTCCTGCCCATCCTGGCTAATAGATTGAGCTATCCTCCATGAAATGAGATAGTGGGGGGGGGGTTGTTTTTTTTTTAAATACAGTTGTGCTGTCGCCTTCACAACACCCCATGGCAGAGGTCCATAGGGTGACTGTGTGCTATATGAGGAAATACTTTCCTTTGTTTGTTTTAAATCTGCTCCCTATTAATTTCATTGGGTGACCTCTAGTTTTTGTGCTATGTGAAGGAATAAAAAGATTTCCTGATTCACTTTCTCCACATCAGTCATCATTTCATAGATCTCTATCATATTCCCCCTTTAGTTGTTTCTATTCAAAACTGAAAAGTCCAAGCTTTTTAAATCTCTCCTCATGCAGAAGCTGTTCCATACCCTTAATAATTTTTATTCCCCTTCTCTGTACCTTTTTCAATTTCAGTATATCTTTTTTGCGATGGGGCAACCAGATCTGCACTCAGTATTCAATATCTGTGTGTACAAAGGATTTATATAGTGATGGGGTTGTTTTTGTTTTTGTTTTTGTTTTTGTTGTTGTTGTTGTTTTGTTTTGTTTTTTGGGTTTTTTTTGGTCCTATCTATCCCTTTCCAAATGGTGACTAAAATTCTGTTAGCCTTTTTGTCTGCTGCTGCAAATTGAGTGGATGTTTTCACAGAGTTAACCACAAGGATTCCAAGATCTCTTTTGTGAGTGGTAACAGCTAATTTAGACCCTATTGTTGTGTATGCACAGTTGGGATTATGTTTTCCAATGTGCATTACTTTGCATTTATCAGCATCAAATTTCATCTGCAATTTTGTTGCCCAGTCACCCAGTTTCATGAGATCCCTTTGAACTCTTCACATTTTGCTTTAGACTTAACTATCTTCAGCAATTTCCTTTCATCTGTAAATTTACAACCTCACTGTTTACCTGTTTTCCCAGATCATTTAAGAATACATTGAACAGCACTCCTCCCAGTACTGGTATACACACCTGGGCGACAACACTATTTACCTCTCTTAAGTCTGAAACCTGACCACTGATTCCTAACCTTTGTTTCCTATCTTTTAACCAGTTACTGATGCATGAGTGGACCTTATATCCCCATGGCTGCTTACTTTATTTAACAACCTTTAGTGAGGGTCTTTTTCAAAGACTTTCTGATAACATATCGCATATCATCATGTATAAGCCGAGAATTTTGTGCCTGAAAATTGGCTTCAAAACAGGGTCTCGGCTTATACCCAGGAGAATATGGTAGACAGCCCCAGCCAGCCATTTCCCTGACCATGCGGCAGGCCAGAGCCCCAATGTTGCTGGCTGGCCATCTTGGGCAGTTGGTGGGGGCTGGAGCTGGAGGAAGGAAGGGACCCTGGCATCTGGAGCAGCCAAGTAAGGGGGTCCTGGGGGGGGTCGGCCTGGACATTGATTCAGGGAGGATTCAGGGAGGCCAGGGAAGCAGCAGCAGGGACTGGAGGTTGGGGAGGGGGTCGGGGAGTTGGGAAAAGTGATGGGATGGCTGGGGGGGTTCAGGGAGGCCAGGGAAGGGGCAGCAGGGCTCGGGCATTTGGGGGGGGGTCAGGGAGGCCAGGGAAAGTGGCAGGAGGACCCAGGGTTTTTGGGGAGCCCAGGGAAGCAGCGACAGGGACGGGGGATTTGAGGGGGGTGCCTGGCAGGCTGGGAAGAGCAGCAGCAGGGGTTGGAGGGTGATGGGGAAAGGGGTAGAAAGGGTGTTGGGGAACAGGGGAGCAACAGCAGGGAACTGAGAAGGGAGCAGGGGGGCAGTAGTGAAGAGCCAGGGGCCAGCAAGAGGAGCAGGGGGGCAGCAGTGAGGAACCAGGGGGTAGCAGTGAGGAAGGGGCAGAGCAGGGGGCAGCAGGTAGCAGTGAGGGAAGGGTGGAGTAGGGGGTGGCAGTGAGGAGGGGGCAGTAGGAGGAGCAGAGAGCAGCAGTGTGAAAGGGGCAGAGCAGGGGGCAGCAGTGAGGGAAGGTCAGAGCAGGGGGGCAGCAGCAGGAAACTGAGAAGTGAGCAGGGGTGTAGCAGTGAGGAAAGGGCAGAGCAGGGGGCAGCAGGGGTGACGGAAGTGAGGAAAGGGGATGGCAGGAGTGAGGAATGGATTGGGGGGGCAAGGGAAAAGCAGCAGCAGAGATTTTGGGGTAGGGAAGCTGTCAGAAACTCCAGAGGAAGCCAGCAGCAGTGGGTGGGGGGTTAGGGGCCAAGGCCAAAAGGGGACCGCGGCTTATAACTGGGTCACCAATTTTAGCTTCTGTTCTGGGCTCAGAATTGGGGGGTCGGCTTGTGCCCAGATCGGCTTATACCCGAGTTTATACGGTAAGCACTCTATATCCATTTGATCGCCTGTCTACACGTTTGTTGACCTCCCTCAAAGAATTCTTGTAGATTGGTGAGGCATGATTTCCTTTTACAAAAGCGATGTTGCCTCTTCCTCAATAAATCATCTAGGTGTCTAATAATTCTATTCTTTCCTGCTGTTTCAACCAATTTGTCAGCTGCTGAAGTTAGACTTACTGGCCTATACTCCAGTCATCTTGGACAGAAGCTGTTGTAAATTATATTTATCTACCACACATAGTAGTTCCACAGTTTCACATTTGAGTTCCTTCCAAACGCTTCGGTCAATACCAAGTCATATTTAGTCAGTATTCTAAAGAAGAAGAGCTTGATTTTGAGACATGCGTATTTTGCACTGGTATTCCTGCAGAAGATTTAGACACACCTTTGCAGATAATGTGCTGGTGCAATCAAGCACTCTGATGTGTAAATGATCTCTATAGTGAATGCAAAAATGGAAAGCCATATTTTATGCATGCTGACCAAACCAGTAGTGTGGATGTCCTCCTTTGACAATAGACTAACTGGAAATCTTTTTGAATGGTGGTTTTCTGTCACTACGTATTATCCTTGCTTCAATTCCCTAAGAACATATTCACATTTTCTCTGAGTCTATGTAGGCAAATATCAATGAAGTATGGGTGTATTCCAAATAGCTTGAGGGCCTAGCATACCATTCTAGACTATGAGCACATAGGAAACAGAAGAAACTTTTAACAAAAAGAACATTTTATTTCTGTGTTCTTTTTTGCCAGCAGAAGATGCCAGTATCTGTGAGCATTCGGGCTCAATACTCCAGATAGGCTCTTTTAAAAATAATTTGAATATTCCCCATACTAGAACTGCTGGGCAGGAGTAAAACCAACCACTGGGGTGCTAGAGAAGGACACAAAGTTGGGGTTGATAATAAAATTGTGTTTTTCATTTTTAGATGAGAGAGACATGCCTTTGCTCTTTTAGTAAAACTCTTACTTCATCTAGATTTTGTGGGTGGGTGTTATCCAAAAAAACCCACAGGTGAAGATATCATCTGTGAGCTTCTCAGGAAAGTTCTGTGAATTACACTCAAAAAATTTCCTGTTTTGCTCTTCATCTGAAAAAAACAACAACAGATGGCGGCAACTGCCAGTCTTAATTCTACACCATTTTCTATGCTGTCGCTTTTGTGGAATGCTCTACTGAAGGTGTGGTACCAAGACCCCTCCCTCTCCTCATTCTCGTGGACTCTGAGGTCAGAAAGAACCAATATGATCATCTAGTCTACCTCTTGGACAATGCAGTCACAGAACCACAGAGCCTCACCTACCCACTCCTGTAATAAACTTTAACCTAGGTCTGAATTATTAAAGTTCTCAAATCATAGTTTAAAGACTTTAAGTACAGAGAATCCACCAGCAAGTGAGCCATGCCCCATGCTACAAAGGAAGGCAAAAAACCCCAGGGTCTTTGCCAAACTGCCCTGGGGGAACATTCCTTCCCAACCCCAAATATGGCAATCAGTGAAACCCTGAACATATGAGCAAGACTCACCAGCCAGATACAGAAGAAACAAATTCCTCTAATAACTCAGAACCCACCCATCTAATGTCCCATATCAGGCCGCTGGCATATCCACTAGAAGTAGTCAAAGATCGGTCAATTGCCAAACTTGGCTGTCCCTTCATGCCATCCCCACCATAAATTTCTCTAGCTCAGTATTGAAGCCAGCTAGGGTTTTTACTCACACAGATCCACTTGGAAGGCTATTCCAAAACTTCACTCATCTGATGCTTAGAAACCTGCATCTAATTTCAAATCAAAACTTCCTGATGGCCATTCTGATCTTTCCTAGAAACATAGAACTGGATTCAGACCCCAACAAAAGCTGCTGTCAGTCACTCCACCCACACAAAAATAGCCTTAAATCCAGCTTGACAGGATGTTACCAGGTGGCTTTACCCCAGCCTTTCCCACATCACAGACTTGAGGGTATGGCCAGGGAAAGGGCAGCATGGTCAGGAAGCCACATTTTTCATCAGTTACTGGTCACCAGTCTTCCTAGGTAGACCAAAGTTTAGATGCTGTCATGACGGGGAACTCAGACAGTCATAGAATCATTGAATCATATGGTTGGAAGGGACCTCACAAGTAGAGCCCTGTGCAGATATCTGCAGATATGTGCTTAATATCCACATCTGCAGATACAACACGGATATCCGCAGACCATTTCTTGTGGTTGCAGATCAGAAATGGATCCACATATTTGTATCTGTGCAGGGCTCTACTCATGAGGTCATCTACTCCAACCCCCAGCTAAAAGCAGGACAGCTCCCCCTAAATCATCCCAGACAGAGTTTTGTATAACTGGGTCTTAAGTCTTACCAAGTTTCAAAGGGCCAGCTGTGTTAGTCGAGTTCAGCAAAAGAAGCAAGGAGTCTGGTGTTAGTCTTTAAGTGTCACAGGACTCCTTGGTTCTTTTGGGCCTTAACTTTTTCCAGAGATGGAGATTCCACCACTTCCCTAGATAACCCATTCCAGTGCTTCACCATTGTGAAAATCTGTCAGTGAATAATATTTTTCTTGTTAGAGCCTATCCCTCCTTGAAACCATTCCTCCTTGTTCAGTCCTCAGTTACTACTGAGAACAGCCAAGCTGCCTCCTCCTTGGAACACCCCTTCAAGTAGTTGAAGGTTGCTATCAAATTGCTCCTCAGTATTCTCTTTTGCAGACTAAACAAGCCTAGTTCCTTCAGTCTCTCCTCATAAGTCATGTGCCCCAATCCCCTGATCAATTTCCCTGCCCTCTGCTGGACTCTTTCTAATTTGTCCACATCCTTTCTGTAGTGTGGAGCCCAAAACTGGACACAGTATTCTACATGTGGCCTCACCAGTGCCAAATAGAGAGGAATAATCACATCCTTCAATCTGCTGGCAATGCTCCTACTGATGCAGCCCAATATGCCATTGGCCTTTTTGGCAACAAGAGGACATTGTTGACTCATATCCAGCTTCCCATCCACCATAACACTCAGGTCTTTTCCTACAATGCTGCTGCTTAGCCAATCTGTCCCTCACCTGTAGAAGTACATGGGATTTCCATCCTAAGTGTGGTACTCTGCACTTGTCCTTGTTGAACCTCATGAGATTTTGTTTGGTCCAAAGCTCCAATTTGTCTAGGTCTCACTGAATCCTATCCCTGCCCTCCAGGGTATTCACCATTCCCCTCAGCTTGGGGTCATCCCTGAATTTATTGAGTATGCAATCTGTCGCATCATCCAGATCATTAATGAAGATGTTGACCAGAACCAGCCCCAGGACTGACCCCTGGAGCACTCCACTAGTTACTGCTTGTCAACTAGTTATTGAGCCATTGATTCCTACCTGCTGAGCCCGATGATCAAACCAGCTTTCTATCCACCTTACGGTCCATTCATCCAAACCATGCTTCCTTACCTTTCTAACAAGAATGCTGTGAGAAACTGTATCAAAATGTTTGCTAAAGTTGAGGTATATCACATTGATGGCTATTTCTGCATCCACATAGCCAGTCATCTCATCACAGAAGGCAATCAGGCTAGTCAGGCATGCTTCACCCTTAGTGAATCCATGCTGACAATTCCTGATCACTCTGTTTTCGGCCAAGTATTTCAGAATAGATTCTTTGTGGACCTGCTCCATGATTTTTCCAGAGATTGAGGTGAGGCTGTTCTATAGTTCCCTGGATCCTGCTTTTCCCTTTCTTGAAGATATGTACTATATTTGCCTTTTTTCAATCATCTGGGACCTCCCCTGTTCACCACGAATTTTCAAAGTTAATGGCTAGTGGCTCTGCAATCACTTCGGTCAACTCCCTCAGCACGGTCAGATGCAGTTCAGCTGGCACCATAGATTTGGACACATCCAACTCCTCTAAGTAGTCCCTAACCTGACCTTCCATCACTGAGCTGCTCTCCTTCTCTCCATTCTGTGTTACCCAGCGTAGTAGCCTGGGAGCTGACCCTGCTGGTGAAGACTGAGGTAAAAAAAGCATTGAGTACTTCAGCCTTTTCTGCATCGGCCGCCATGAGGATACTTGCCCCATTCAGTAAGTGACATACACCATCCCTGATCCTCTTCTTGTTACTGAGGTACTTGAAGAACCCCTTCCTATTATCCTGCATGTTACTTACTAGCTGCAACTCAAATTGCTCTTTGGCCTTTCTGATTTTATCCCTGAAGGGCCAAGCAATATATTTATATGCCTCCCTAGTCATCTGTCAAAACTTCCACTTCTTGTACGCTTCCCTTTTGTGTTCAAGCTCACCATAGAGTTCTCTGCTAAGCTACGCTGGGCACCTTCCATATTTGCTGTTCTTTCTGCACATTGGAATGGTATCTTACTGTGCTCTAAGTAGGGTTTCTTTGCTCTCTTGGACAGCTTTCCCCTTCAGATTAGCCTCCCAAGGGATCCTGTGCATCAGTTCCCTGAGGGAGCCACGGTCTGCTTTTCTGAAGTCCAGGGTCTCTATTCTCCTTCCTTTCTTTCTTTCTTTGATCAGGATCCTAATTCTACCACCTCATGGTCACTGCTGACAAGGTTACTATTCGCTTCTACTTCCCTGATCAATTCTTCTCTATTTGTGACCAGCTGGTCAAGAGCTGCAAGGCCCCTAGCTGGTTCCTCCAGCATTTGTCACAGGAAGTTGGCCTCATCAGTCTCCAAAATCTTTGTGGATTGTTTGTGCACTGCTGTATTGCCCTCCCAGCAGATGTCAGGATAATTGAAGTCCCCCATGAGAACCGGGGCCTATAATCTAGAAACTTCTGCTAGTTGTCCATAGAAAGCCTCATCCACCTCCTCCTTCTGGTCTGGTGGTCTATAAACAGACACTTACCACAACATCCCCCTTGTTGCTCTCTCCTCTAAACTTAACCCAGAGACTTTCAACAGGCTTCTCTCCAGTTTCATAGTGGAGCTCTGTGCAGTCATATGGCTCTTTTACATATAGTGCTACTCCTCCATCTCTTCTTCCCTCTCAACTCTTTGGAGCAGTGACTGTGTTTTTACCTGCTTCCATGAAGAACTTAGCACGCTTTGTGGTAATTATTATAAATCATAGTAATAAAAACAAACACTTGGGTGGGGGATTGATGTTGACTGATGTACCTCCACACTGGAAAACTCACATCTGAACCTAGATGTGTGTTAGTTGCTGTACAATAAAATAACGAGACTGTAAAGTGACTTAAAAATGTAGAGGGTTCAGCAGTAATAAATTAGTTAATCTCTAGTTCCATTAAGCAGAGGCACAGTCTTCAGTGCTTTTCTTCTAATCATGTTAAAGGAGTTTGTACCTAGGTGAAGCTGGAGAGACCCAGAATAAGATTTCTAGGTTCGGGGACAAGGCTGCTGTTAGCTGTGGAAGCTACTGAACTCCTTTGCTGAAGGAAGTCAGAGTGAACCCAGATTTTTTGCTCAGATGAAGATATTAAACATATTGTTTTGCTAAAGTCTTTTTTTATCCAATAACTCCTAGAAAAATTCCCAAAGAAGGGACAGAAAATGGCCTTTTAGATTTTGTATGCTTTCTTCAGAACTGTCCCATGGTGCCTAGTTACCAAGTTGATAGTGGATGTAGAAATGCCAGAGATGGATGGACAGATGGATAAGTGGTGAGCATTTTGCCCCATTTCCTTTGTGAGTGAAATGTAGCAAGTGGCAGGGACGGTACAGTGGATTACAGTACTTCTCCCTGTGTGTGTAGCAGTGATTTAACAGGGATAAATGATGAACATCTTGTTTCCTCATGTGGCCAGAACCTGCTATAAAGTTGAAGTCCCTTATGAATCTCCATCCTTAGTGGTTTTTAAGATGCAGCTTGACAAAGCCCTGGCTGAGATGATTTAACTGAGGACAGCTCTGCTTTGAGCAGGGGGTGGACTAGATGACCTTTCGAGGTCCTTTCCAATCCTAATCTTCTGTGACTATATGGGAGTGGCTAGTTAGCATAATTTGGTTAGCTTCTTTCATAGCTCTAGCTTTATCTTCTAATATATCTATATCAGTAGAGGGACTATGAAGATAATCCTGTGGGTTCCATATTTGGTCTGTCTCTCAGCGGTTCCATATCGGAATGCTCCGGTTACAGAAAACGAGATGAATGTTCTAACTCTCAGAGCTGCATAGACAACATACTACTCCATTAAAAGCTACAGCAAAATTCCTCACAAGGAGCGAGATTGTGTCTTAAACTAGGGCCCAGATTATCTAATATAGGGATAAAATCCATGTAGGATACCATCAGCTTCACAGGACTCCTCTTGTGGCATTTCCTCTGGGTTGTTTCTGGATGGATTGTGGTGTAGGCCCCAAACAGTGGTGGATTTGAGGTTCTGAACTGTAGCTAGGGTCTCTGGCCTTCTCTTGGCTCCATGTCAGCATGGCTGCACTGAAACTATACTCCCACTGGTTCTCCTAGAAGTACCTTGCTCCAGAACTCCCCTTTGCTGGTAGGGATTAGTATCAACCATCCAGAGAGAGGGTACAATAGATGTAGTATTGATTCTATGTCATATCCCATGGCAGTCCTATCCCCATGAGTGGCCTCTCAATTCTCAAAAGATCTTCCACAGTGTCCAAGGGAGATGGAGAAATGATGCTACAAAGGCTCTCACAGAGATGAAGGAAAATATTCATCTCTTTCTTCAACAGAGGCTGGATGATCTGGGCCTCTGTCCTTTTTGCCCCTTTTAAAAAAAGAAGCAAGTGGTCTTCATAATGTAATACCCTACAAACATGTCATTTAATACACTTGCTATTACAAAATATTGTGAATAAGTCAGTAGTCAGAGATAATTCAGTGGCAGCTGATGGCTGAGTTGGCATCTCACACCCTGAAAGGTGTCAATGGTAATCCTTTAATTCTATTTGTTATCTTTCTGAGAGCGATACATAGGTCAAGTCCTTTCTGTGGCTCATTTTCTCAAATGACTGTGCTGTTAGGGGCAAATTCAAAGCCCTCTGCAGTCAAAGGAAGATTCCTATATATTCCAGTGTCCTTAGATCAGCTCATTATTCAAGTTCCAAAGGGGCAGCCATTTTTGTCTAGTTCAGCAAAACAAACAAGGAGTCCTGTGGCACTTTGAAAGACTAATGGATTTATTTTTCACATGAGCTTCCATGGGAGAAGCACTTCTCCCACAAAAGCTCAGGCAAAAAATAAATTTGTTGGTCTTTAAAAGTGCCACAGGACCTTGTTTGTTTTTCTCACTATTCAAATGTCCCATGAGCCCAACACTAGTGTTTAGTAGACTACCAGTCACTGACGGGGCACCACTAGAACATTTTTCCTGAAATCTGTCCAGGGCTATGACTATCAGGATATTGATTAAAGAAGCATGAGTTCTGGCTGTTCTAAAACTGAGGAATTCTTTTCAATCCCATATCATCAGCTAGAAATCCCTTATTCTGATCCTACTGAAATTTCTCTTAATTGGATCCAGTGGCTCAGGCATCATATACATTGCTTGAATAAAAATGTACAGACACTGGGGGAGAGATTTTCTAACATGCCCCAAAGTCAGAGTCTACCAATCCCATTAACTTTCAATGGGACTGATATTCCTAAATCACTTGGGTGCTTTGCAAAATTCCACCCCATGTGTTTGGAGATTATTCTGCCTTGCTCCTAGACACAAATTCAGTCCTCTCATCTCTTGGTCTGCCAAGCTAATCTTCTGCTTAGCCTTCCCTTCCCTTCTCAGCCTTATATACTTCTTCAACTAACACAGATATATTCTAGGTTGCATGATTTCTTTTGTTCAGTGATTGCATTTGCAATCATTACAGTAGTGGGTTGCAATATGATTCTGATGCCATATACATGTGCAGAGCAGGCAGTGCTGGGGAGCCCTGAGCCTGGCACTCTGGAGCAGCAGGACCAAGGGGAGTGAAAGTGAGCCAGAGACTGGGGGTGTTAATGGAAGGGTTTGGAGCAGAGCAAGTTGCAGGAGCAAGGGGTCAGAATGGGGGGCTGGGGAAAGATGGAGGGAGTTGGGGGGCTGGAGAGGTGTGGAGGGAATTGAGGTGCTGAAGAGCGATGGAGTGAAGATGGGGGAGCTGGGCAGTGGGAGGTTAGGAAATGAGCTGGAGTGGGAAATTGGGCACAGGGAGCTTAGGAAATGGGGATGGGGCTGAGGAGGACATGGGGAAAGAGGGGCCTGATGTGGGCACTAGTGGACAAGGTTGAGGTGATGTTGTGGATTTGAGGCTATGCTTCATTTGTGAGGAAAGAGCTGGTGGGGCTCAAAAATGCCTCCCTTGGCTGGGGCCTGCACATGCATGAAGGGAGCCCAGAGATTAGGAGGGTTCTGGGACCCATCCAATTATGCTTTAACAAAGTTATCTGCCTACCTCAAAATCACACATATATGTATAAGCATCACATACATATGCATCATAATCACATTCACTATCACACAGATAGGACAGGCTAAAGTATGTTTGTAAGTGATTATAGTGTTGATCTTGTACTACTGAAGTCACAGAAATGTTGATGCTGAATTTAGTGCATACCAGACATCTTCACAGTCAACATATTTACACTTCTGCTGTTGCCTGATGTAACACACAGTCCCTGTTAGCACCTATAGCTTTTCAAAACTAAGTAGCACTTTCAAAATAGTCATATATCACTGATGAAACTTAAAATAATAAAGGCAGTGTCCTTGACTGAAGGTTAATGCTGTACAGTGAGGTCAATTTTTTTTATTAAAGGAATAAAGAGGATTTTTTTTCAGTGTTATTGATTTCAAAGAAGAAACACAGTGTTGTTTCAATGGGGATTTATATCACAGGGGTTTTTTTTACTTTGGTGTAAGTCCTGGCTAGCAACAATAAGTTTTTTGTGAAGCTGTCTCTGCAGAAAATTTGCAAAATAAATCTTTCACTATCGCTGATCAAGCTGAAGTTAAACAGGACTTGAGTACAGAGGATTGGTGCTCAAAGGAAATAAATCATGAAAAATGAAGAGCAAGAGGGAGGGAAAAGAGAAAAATCTAATTAAATTAAGTAGCTCAGTGCCATGGAGAGTGTTGTGCGTATTCCTGAGGAAGTGTATCTGGGGCATAGACTTCAGTGTTCACAGCCTTGCTTTCCTGGGGCACATGTATTTTCAGTGGGGAAATGACACTCAGCCTGCATCAAATAATATTATTGCTCCAATGAGGAATGACTGTCCAGCACTTGAGAAGAAGCCCTGGAAACCATTCTGTCTAAGACAGCTGTCCTGAGATATGGTTCTCTTCTCACCCCACACTTCTCCGTAGGCGGAGGAGAAGAATCATTTATGCTAACTCAGCTGTTGTGTCTGGTGCATGAGGGAAGTGGAACCAAGTCCCTACCCCACTGACTTGATGAGATAGGAAGGAATGAAGAAGCCCATGATGCTCTTACTCCTGCATGTCCAGGCCCAAGGCTTGTGCAGGCATGGAAGGAGATATTTTTACTGTAGCCTAAGCCACTAGCTAGGTCTAAAAGAGGCAGGCCAAGACAAAAGCAAAACTGTGCTAAGAAGAATCAGCAGCAAAGAACTTGGGGTCCAGTTCTCCCATCCTTATAGTGAGCAGTAGTTCGAAGGACCATTGACAGAGTAAGTTCCCATCCATCACAAGATAGATATAGGACTTGGCCTTGAGTGCCAGTGTCTTTATGCTTTGTACGGTTGGAACATATAAAAGGATGTTATTGCAACATGTAAAAGGCTGACGACTCTTTCATAGGCATGTGTAAGGGAAAGCAAACATGGGCAGCTGCCCTGCCAATAATCTGTAAGGGGCACAGAATTCCTCCGGCTCCGGGGCCAGGTGCAGGAATTATAATTTCTGTAATACCTTTAAAGGCCCTAGGGCTGCTGGAGAAAGAGACAGCTCTTCAAACCACAGTGCCGTGAGGGAGAGGGAGGAAACAAGCTTCTCCAAAACCTGTGCCACCCAAACAGAACATCCCCCTCCAAAAGCAGTCACATTAAGACCTAGGTTTAAGACCTAGGTTTAAGGCCTGGACATACTAACCCCACACAAGTTGTTTGAGGCCTTAATCCTTCAAAATCCTCAGTGACCTCCCCTTCCATTGACACTATTGGGAACAGGCCCTATACACTAGCACCTTACAAGATCCAGCCAGTCTATTCACAAAACAGTCATTGCAGATTTGATACTCCTTAACCCATCCACCAATGTAAATCAAGAGTAACACAGCTGCTAGTGAAATGAACTAGAATTGAACAGGCTGCCAGGTCCATGAAAGTATTTACAAATGCACAGTGCAATTTGCAGATCTAAACAAAGCAGCTGGCTAATTTCCTGGAGAAAACTCCAGGAAATCATCTCCTTGGGTACAACTTTTCTGTTGCAGGTGAGGAAAAGGGGAAGTTTTCAAGCAACCATACAGCTGGAGTTTCATATCCAGTGTTTTTTCACTGGAGTGAAAAATAAAACTGAATCTGAAGCTTTGTTGTTGTTATTATTTTAGATACTTATTAATGTTATGGTTAACTTTATCCCCCCCGTGTTATTGTTGTTATACCACATATTAATGTAGTGCTTCTGTAGCCGAGAGAAGTACGGTTGAATTACAGTAACAAGCTACAAGCAGGAGGAAAGTGCTGTGGTTTGGCTGGTCCACTGTTAGATATACACCAGCACATCTGGACAGGAGATCATGTGACAAGTAGGAAAGCCAGAAACATATCCTGGATACCATAAAAAATGGGTTCTGTTAAATTAAAATGGCTTTAAATATTGGCTCAGCTGGTTTCTGTAGAGCATTTTTTAGTAGTCTTGGAATGTGTTGCAAGATTTGTGATCACTGAGAATTTGATTAAATATTGCAAATCTATTGTGTTGTTAGTTTATTCACATAGGCTCCTCATGTCTTGCCAGTTCTCCTGTGCTCTCGTAACTCAAGACATGACGCCTTATTCTGGATAAGGACTTTGTGTCCTCAGAACAACTTTTGTGAAGAAAAACAAAAACTAAAAACAAAAAACCACAAAACTCCTTTTACATCCCATTTTAGAGATACCCCTGGCTGTAGAATAATAGACATACCATGATTCCATGTGGTAATGCGCCAGTCAGTCGCGTCAGAGGTACAAGTTGAAATCTCATACCAGATCGGTTGCTATATTTCATTCATGTCCATTCTGATTTACTACAATATATTGTTCTTGAAAGAGATTATTTTGCTGTCCATAGCTATTCTAATTTCTCCCCAAGTGACCCTGGAGGTCTGGGTAATCAAGGGTTCAGACTGCAGTATAGGCAAGTGATCTATTTTCCTTTTTTGCACAGGAGAGCAGCGGTTCCTGTGGAACAGAAGATGGCTTTCCTGGAAATAATATTACAGAAAGACTATAATAAATTATTTTCCAAAGCATTGCATAGACATAGAAAGCCATTATGCTATTTAATCTCATTTACCCACTGTTATATTAATGCAGTGGTTCTCAACCACTGTGTCAGAACACATTGCTGTGTCACCACACAATGGTAAGTGTGTCACGGAGATGGCTGGATTCAGCCTGGGAGGAGAGTGGGTTGTTGTGTCCTGTAGGGTCACAATATTGCCACCAAGTGTGTTGTGACCTGCAAAAGGTTGAGAACCACTGTACTGAAGTATCAACCAACTATTGCAAAAGTCTATTTGATTATGATGGAGTGTCAGAACTCCACACCAGAAGGGAAGGCGTTAAAGAGCAGACATGGGCTTAATTAGCCCCATTCTGCTATACCTATGTTGTGAGGTAGGCCTGAGAGATGGGCTTAAAAGGAGGGAGGCACAGTAATCGGTGGCTGATGTGGAAGGCTGCTCTTGTGTGGGGCAAGAAGTATGGCCAAGGGGTGGGTGGTATCTGAAGACTGCAGCCTGTAGGCATGCAGGCCTGGCCCCAATCGTTGGTTTGATTGGAGTCCAAGAACCTGTTGTTAGGCACTAGACCAATTAGACAATTGTTAGGCAATTGCTGCTGAGGGCCTGCTTGCCAGAAAGGAGGCTGAAAGCCAAGCCTGGCTCAGCAGGAGTTTCTTTTGTTTAGTGTCTCTGCTGGATTTTGCCTAAAGGACTCCATTACCCTGGAAGAGGTTGAAATCTCTGAAGTGACTTGGCCAGAGGATGAAGCCACATCGGCAGCGGAAGTGGGCTGAAGCCCATGTGGGGAACCTGAGACAGAGCTACTACATCGCCATGGCACTTCTGCTACACAGGCATTTTATAGCAATGTGGGAGCGCGTAGTTCAGTGAAATATGCTATAAAAATGTTTCCATTTTTTGACACATGCATACGGCGCACTCTACAAGAGAGCATCTTCTGTGTTTGGAAGCAAGCATAATTCTGGCCTTCTCCTCCCTTGGAATACATGCCATGTTATTTATGGCTCACTGAGTGCCAAGTGTGGTTGGTGCTCTGCAAAGCTATAGGAACAAACATGAACCCTGATCCAAGGTACTTATAATTGAAATCAGACAAAGTCAGGAAAGGAAGGATGCAGCAATAGATCAGGCCTTGGGAGATCTGGACTGAATTCCCCATTCTGTTACAAACGTCCTGTGTGATCTTGAGCAAGATACCTACTCTCATGTGCCTCAGCAGCCCACCTGTGAATTGGGAAAAATCTGACACCCTGAGTTTGGCTTATCTATTGAGACTGTTGCCTCATCAGGTCAGGGGCTGCCTTTCAGTATGCGCCGAGCATCACGAGGTGCAGGTGATACAATATTCATGATGTTATTGATAGTACATATTATTGAAACATGTGCCATGCAAAAGACTTTTAAGGGTTAGAATGAGACCTTAATTCTTGCTGTTATTGGGGTAGCTGTACCCTCTCAGAGACAGACCTGGTAAAGCAATAGCTCATCCCTGTCCACTCACTCCCTGAATACTTGAGTGTGAGAGGATCAGCAGCTTCAAGGTGCCTGCTTTTCTCCTGTTCCTAGAGTGGCGATCTGGACAGGACACACAAGTGAGCATGAAGCTGGGCTCATGGTCGCTTGCCCTTCTGGCTAACTGGCTAAGGTAAGTGACGATATTGATCAAATGTTGCAAAGCAAAGCACTCAAAAGTCTCACAACCTTAACTCTGACCCTCCATGTGCACAGATCACTGTCCAGCTGTTAGTCATCTGAGCACATCTTTTCTTCAGGGCTCTTGCATCCATCAAGACTCATTCCTGCCACCACTGAAGTCGACAGCCAAGCTCCCACTAAATTCAGTTATGCAGGATTAGGTCCAGAGTGATCAGGATAAATGGTGGGTGAGGCAAAACTGTGTCGTGAATTAGCTTCAACCTGGAACGTTCCTACCTCATTCATTGGTAGGGTTGGTTGGCATGTGAAGAATGGGGTGGGAAACCGTGCATTAAACGATGAGTCTTTATCTACCTGTGAATCTAGGGAACACATTTTGTGCGTGTGTACACACACGGAGTTCAGTGCAGTATTTTTTCACACTGCTTTGAGGAAACATCACTCATGGTGTGTACATTATGGTTCACTTTAGGAAAGCTTATGGGAATCATTGGGCTCCATGTATTAGTCACACAGATGATTAATAAGGACTTAAAGGTTCACATACACATACTTCCATGTTAATGAAGCCCTCATGCAGTATGCATGAAGCAGAACACAAAGCTCCGGAAATAGTTCTCTTCAATGTTCTTTCCAATGCTCCTATTTTTTAGGCTGTAACAGACATTGATTTATTTGAAATCAGCATAAAATATGTACCAGCTCAGTAAATCCCAGAGAGATTCTCAGCCCTGCTTGAGTGTCCTCATCAGGCAATAAATCAAGGAGGCAATAAAGTATGTTAAATAGCTTAACCAATCATGATGTGGAGAGCCACCAAATGGTTTATTTAAATACTTAGAGGGCATTAACCAAATAATAGAGTTACCAGAGAGTCTATACAAGTCCTTCTCCCTTACATTAGCTATAAAGAGTGAGAATGCAGGGCAACGGATGTCTGAAGGATAAATAAATAAAAGTAATCGCACAATACATTATTTTTCTTATGTTCCATGCAGTGAAGCAAAATAAAATGACTACACTGTTTAGGCAACTTCCTGTCCTATAAACCACCTTGGAGCCTCCCCAGATGTGCTAAGTTCAGTCTGCTCCTTCTTCAATAGACCATCCTCCACTGAGCCTTTTTTTTTTTTTTTTGCCTTTTGAGTAACTGCAAAACATGTTTCAAAAGATATTTTTGGTGGGTCCCTGGGCCGTTCAACCATGTGTTAATATTGACCAACAGTACAGGTGGATGAAATCAACTTTCTTTGTTTCCTTTATTCCCTTCTTTCCAGTTGGACAGTAGGATTACTTGTCTTTAAGGCCTGATGTGGACCCCACAAAAGTCAAAGGAAAGACTCCTGTTGTTTTCAGTGAGATTTGCATCAGGAAGGCAGTGAAAAGAAAATAATACATCCCTCCACATTAGGTTAGATGGGGTCAAGAAGAACTCTTGCTGTCATGGCATATAGGCAGATTACTTCACAGGCATGGATGTTGAGGTCACCTTCCTCTGGAATGCTGGATGTTATTAATCTGTTAGGAATAGGTGGGTGTACCCCATACAAGTAATATCCAAGGAATAGGTTGGTGTATCCCAGACAAGTCATATCCAAGGACTACATGACTGATCTTTGTCCTCCCCATCTTTTGTTTTAGGTATCTTTGCTTCTAAAAAAAATGAAAAGGAACTGCTTGGCAGTATCTCCACTCCCTCCTGGCTAACAATTGTTGTTAGTCCACAGCAAACTGGAATCAGTTTTCATCCCATGAAGTAGAAGCAGCGGTAACACAGACAGGTGGAGTAGTTATTAAAAAATAACCAATTAAGGCCCTCTGGTCACTCACCACTGACCTTTGCAAACAAGCTGGACTCTAGATAAAACACACAAAAGCATGCTTGTGTCTATCCTACCAAGCTGCTGGGAAGGCTCGCCTCTCTGTGTGGTGAAAAAGCTGTTGCTGATGTCTGTTCCTTGTCTCACTAGTTGCAGCTATAGCCTGTATGCATTACAAGGAATAGCAAGCATGAAGAGAGAAAGAATATTATTGTTACTGTGAAAACCAAAGGCTGATATGAATGGAGGATTATTTACATTTAAAGCAGGCCCCTCATCAATTTAAACCACACACACACAAGTAGGGAATTTCCACGTTTGAATAGTGGTAGGAGCTGTAAACAGCCGACTGTACTCAATGGGAGCCTTTCCATTAGGCTCACAGTCTTTTTCAAAATTACTTGTTTTCACTATTTCCAACCCCACAGAGATGGGAAAGACCCGTTATTAAGTTATATAGTCCTTCCTCTTGCCAGCACAAGATTTTGCTTTAGTGTTTTGTCCAGTGAAGCCTTGCATGAATGTGGATTCTACTTTTTCATGTGGGAGACATTTCCACTCATGATCTGCATTATTTATTCATTATTATTATTAACATAGTAACTTTTAGAGGGGTAGTCATGTTAGTCTGTGTACAGCAAAAACAGTGAGAGTCCTGTGGCACCCTACAGATGAACAGATTTCTTCAGGCAGAAGCTTTTGTGGCCTCCAACCCACTTTGTCAGATGCATGAAGTGGAAACTACAGTAGAGAGATCTATATACACATGCCACAGTGGAGGAAGGCAAGAGTTAGAAAAGTCAGTTCAGAGCAGACGGGCCCCATTCACACCAGTTGATCAAAGGGAGAGAATGTGTGAACAGAACAATCACTTTTTGTAATGTGCTATCCATTCCAAGTTTTGAAACTGCAGAGTTGGAGCTAATTGGCAAGTGTGACACAATAGCTATGTCTACACTTGGAATACAGTTCGAATTAATGAGGATTAATTCAAACTAAATTAGTGCATGGCTACACTGGCTTTCATTACTTTGAACTAAGGAAGTCCTTAGTTCAAGGTAATGAACGCTTACTTCAAAGTTATAAAACCGCCCTTAACTTCAAAGTAACAGTTAATTCGAACTTATTAGTTCAAACTAACCAAATGGAGCCATGCTAGTTCGAACTAACCGTTAGTTTCAATTAACACAGGTTGCCCTTCCTCCTATCAAGGTGCTTTCCTCTCTCTATATATTGGTTGGGGGCATGGCCCTTCTGGGGTGCCATGTTGCCATACTTCCCATGGTGCCCCCTTCCTCAATCGAGCTAGCAAGTCCTGTCCATGGACATTCTAGTTTGATTTGGGTTTCTAGTGGGGCCATGTTAGTTCAAATTAACTTAGTTCAAATTAACCAATATTAGTTCAAGTTAATTAATTTGAACTAAGTTAATTCAACCTAACTTTTCTATGTGTAGACATAGCCAATCAGACTGGATCTGAATAGGGACTTGGAATGGTTAGCATATTACAGAAAGTGATTGTTCTGTTCACACATTCTTTCCTTTTGATCAGCTGGGGTGAATGGGCCCCATCTGCTCTCTGAACTGAGGTTGCTAACACTTGCCTTCTTCTATCCTGGCATGCGTTCATCTACCTCTCAACTGTAGTTTCCACATCAAGCATCTGATGAAGTGGGTTGGAGCCCACAAAAGCTTGTGCCTGAAGAAATCTGTTAGTCTATACGGTGCCACAGGACTCTAGTAATTTCTAGGAGTTTGCATTGTGGTAGCAGATACAGAACAACCATGTCAGGGCTCTATTGTGTGGCTCACTGTACAAACAGTCCCTACCCCAAAGTCTAAAAGACAAGACATAGCAGCTGGATGAGATAAACAACTGGGTTGGGGTGAGAGGAACCAGGGTAATAAATAATAATAAAATGTGTGTAATTGTTAGCCAATCAGGAACAGCAATCACAATTTGCTAGATCTCACAGTTATGTATCTTAATCCTGGAAAACAGTGTATGCTTTTTCTTTCATTTCATCCTCTCAGTCATTGTTGGCTAGAATTTTAGCACTTCCGCTGAAGATGATGTGATGGTGACAGAGAACAGCTACGTGGGAAATTCCACCCTTCTTCTGGTTGGGTATTCAATTTTTATCATCTTTGAGGTATTAGCAGGCTGCAATCTCCACTGACAAAGCGAAAGTGAGTAGATTGACCCATATGACATGGGAAGAAAATGAAATTAATGGCTTAACCAAGGTCACCCAATGAGTTGGAACCAGAGCCATTGGGCAGGCTGGTGCACCAAGTGGAAACTCAAGCTGAAAATTTTCAGCTGGCTCCAAATTGTTTGGCAATGGTCCAACTAAGCTGCGTGTATAGCCCTCATGACCATAGCATGTGAGAGCCTCAGGATGTGTTTATATTCACAATGTGTCTCTGACATAGGAAAGTACTAGCACTACCATTTTACAGATGGGGAACTGAGGCACAGAGGGACAACCTGATTTGCCCAAAAATCACATAGAAAGTCTGCAGGGAAATGAGCCTAGTTTTCCTTTGGTCCAAGGTAAGTACTCTAACAGGCACGTCCCTACTCCTCTATACAAAGCTACCGATTCCTGATGTGACTGGTCCTTTAGGAGAACCCAACACAAACCAGCTGTAAGATTTTAATGGACTCTGCTGGAATTTGCATTGGATGGTGTAACAGGAGCAGAGGAACAATGAGCATTAGGAGACACAAAGAGGCTGTAGCTTGCACACAATTGTGCTATGTTCCATCAGAGGGGAAGCGAGCAAGAGGACAGACCTGGAAATGGCAGGCTGGGTGGAAAGGCAGTGGGACAGCTCTCAGCTGCAGAGTGGTTACTTCATGCTGGTTCCACTGTAGCACTCGAACTACAGGAGCTGTTCCCAACATGGAGTTGCACTAAACAGAAATCAGAGGACTGACTGGAATCTGGGGGGAAAAAAATCAGCTTGTGACCAAATTTCAAAGGGAAGGGGCAAATCAGGGAAGAAAACGTGTTCTCCAAGGCAGTTGACAATATCCTGACACAAGACAACTCATGTACCCCTCTCAGAGGAACATTTCTCTCTACGAAAAGCTCTGGTTTCTGCGGTTGCTTTTCCATCTCCTACTCACCATAAGGAGATGGTGTAACCACATCTACGGGGACCTGAGCTTGAGAAAGTTGCATCAGGGTCCTGATTTCTGTGCATTTGGGATTCCACTACTCAGCATATGGGATGTACTAAACCTTTTCTAAGTTACAGCCTGCACCAATTCCCATGAAAGACAATGGAAAGATGATTGTGGCCCTTGGTGTCTGTCTTCATTTTTGCTGCGCTGTTGGCTACTGACTGACACACAGTATCATGAGCCTAACAGAGCATGCCCTTTCAGTCACTAATTACAATTATTCTACCTCATATATACAGTAAATATCTGCCAACCATCCAAAGTGAGTGTTTTATTTTTCACCCCAGGATGCCTCTTCAGGCATTTCCTTCCTGGGTCACTGCCTGCTATTCCGCCACCCCCACCCCCCCAGCTCCAAGTTCAATAGAAGGTAAGAAAAGAAAAAAGAGACAACAAAACGATCAGCCCACACTGAGCTCCAACCCTACGCCTTGCAGGGAGGCTTCTTCAGCATCCTTCTCTTTGAGCCCTCAGGCAAGGTCTGTTTTCCTCCCCAGCAAATCTCTTCTGAGCAGAGTTGCTCCCATTTAAACTTCCTCTGCAGCTGCCTTGGAGGGGTGAGGCTACCTGTGCCCAGTGTTGTCCCTCAGCTGCTTCAGTCCAGTGTGGGATTGCACACTCCATTACATGAACATTTACTGAAAGTGACTCCCAAACAAGTGTGGCATAGTGCAAGAAAGTGCAAAGGGGTTTGAAAATTTAACCTGAGAGCAGGGGAGGCTGGCATCATGTGCTGATTGGAGACAGGCATTGACAGCCTGATAGCGAATGAGTAGATTGAGGATTGACTGTGAAGGGCCTTCAAAGTGAACGCAAGTGGCTTATGCTTGATGTAATAAAGAACAGGGAGCCAGAAGAGAGATCCAAAGAGAGGGGCAAAAACTGTCACAGTCACAGGCTAAGAACATGATCTTAACAGTAGCATTCTGAATGGATACGGCAGGGGAAAACCACATTTGCGAAGCCTGGAGAGTAGCTAACACCTCTGCTTAACATGCAGAAGGTCCTGGGTTCAATTCCCAGGGGGTTGGACTCAATGATCTCATGAGGTCCCTTCCAGCCCTATGACTTGACTTGACATTGGAGTAGTCAAGATGTGAGTTAGAAAGAACTTGCCTGAGAGTTTTAGCTGAGTGGGAGGGTAGGAAAGGCCACATAAGAGTTGTTTTGCAGAAAAAATTGGCAAGGGTTAGACATAGCCTGAGTGTGAGGACTTTAAAAGAGCTTCTAGTTGAAGATGAAGCCAAAGTTATGGACTTGTGGGACAAGCAGGGTGGGGCGTTGTCAACAGTGATTGAGGTAGGAGATGGCAAGGGCTTGGAAAGGGAGAGAGATTAAGAGATCTGTTTTCACCATGTCTAGATTGAGCCGGTGGCTAGACATCCACAAGGAGATGTATCAAGGTTACATTACAAAGCTAGGACAAGATCCAAAGGGGTAGCCGTGTTAGTCTAGTTCAGTAAAACAAACAAACAAGGAATGCTGTGGTACTTAAAGACTAACACAGTATAAGATAGTAGGATAGTAATGACTATCTCGGATGACTCTGAAGCAAGAGACGGGGAGCCCAGTTCGCCCTCTGCAGAAGATATGTAACTTCAGTATGAATTATGTGCATCCTGCAGTGAAGGAACTAGGGATTTGGGTTCTACTTTTGGTTCTGTCACCCAACTTTATTGTGGGACTTTGGCCAAATCCCAATGTCTCTAGGTCTCAGTTTGACTGTCTGCAACTTAGGGTTAGAGAATAATATTTATGTACCCAATAAAGTGTTCTGAGATCCTCCAATGAAAAGCATCATGAGCTTGAGCTGTCTTCTATTTGAAATCCATTAGTCTTTCTATTGCCTTCAATGGAGCTGGACCAAGTTCTATAAAAGGGAAAAGTACTGTTATTAATAACAGTGATTCTACGATTAGGGAAAATTTTCTTGGCACCCATGATTCCCCTGTTTTCACAATTATCCCTGGAGTTGCTAGAGAAAAAACCTTTTCTACAAGGCATTCAGTCCTCTCTTTAAGGGTGTAAAAGAGCGCAAGAGAGAAGGGTGAGCTAAGTCTACCCACACAATAATTTTACAGGCTTTGAAAGTATGATACAATTCACCAGGAGGTCCCCATCAGCAGTGCTATTGGGACTGCTGGGCCCTATCATCCGTACTATTACACAAGTATAGCTCCCTTGATGTCAATGGAGTTACACCCACATAAAACTGGTGTAAATGGAGCAATGACTCAGACTCAGATGATACAATTCCCATGCAGCCAAACAATTGTTAAGTTTGCTATTAGCAAGTGTAATATGTATATGTAACAATATGCATATTGATATGTACATATCAGGTTAGCAATGTATTTATTATGAATATGTATATGTAATAATATACATATTAATACGTATCTTTTTTTAATATATATATATATATATATATTCATTATTACTACTTTGTGATGAATGGAAATCAACTCCTGTCACATTCCAGCCAACATCAATATGACTCAGCTTCCATTCAAATTCATTTTTACCTGCAGATTCCAGTTTTGACCTGTACAACTCTAGAGAGAGAAAAAACAGTTAATGGCAGAATTAACTGAACAAACAAACAAACAAACAAAAAAACCCTGTTCTAACCACTATGTCCCTGAAACACATGAGTTTTCCCACCCACTTAAATCTCTGGGCATGAATTAAAGCACACGAGAACTAGTTCCAAAACCCAGAGACAAAGGCAACATTAGTCTATTGGCAAGACAATTAACTTGTTTGTAATAGTATAAAGGGTTTTCAACTGCACAAACCACCAGCGCCTGCATGGTTTTGAGTTACCACCACCAGGGCAATTTTCAAAAAGACTCCAAAACAACAGGATGAGCCTCAGTCAATTTAACTGATGTCTGAGGGATTTCTTTCTTTCCACCAGGGGAATTGCAAACAAAATCAAAGTGACAATGAGCTGAGGTTTCTAAGGTTTTCCTTAAAGGATGTAACAAATGTAGGAAACTGCGCGGGAGAGCTCTCCATAAATCAGAACCTGAAGGGATGCATTGTGTACTGCAGCAGCTATGAACCATGGGCAAGATGTTTCTCGGGCAAGTTTTTTGGAATTTTGGTGGGCTCTGACCTGCAGTTTTCACTTCCAAAATAACTTGACTTTTCTAAAGTGGTAATTTCATTTTCATGATAATGCTAAACTCAAGCCACATGTGCTTTAATTTAAAGCAGGGCTCGGGCTGCGGAGCCTGCCAAGAAACAGTAGAGAAACATGCTTATTCTACCAGTTTGCTTGAGGCTCTCTGCATTTTTGAATGCCTAGGCAGAAATATAGTTTTTAAATAATCCAATCTCAGAAAGAGAGAGGCAATGTGGTGGGTTATGGAGGTGTAATACATTTTTGCATTAAAATTTGGTTTGTGTTCCATGCATTGAGTGATTAATTAAGAACCGATAAATTGACACCAGAAGAAAACATTATTTGATGACTTTGTTGGCTATCTAATTTGACAGCTAAGGTGCTGTCCAGACCCCTTTGCAGCCCTGAACTGACACATTTGACTTCATCATGGCACAGACGGCCACACTGGTTTAGATATGTCACACCAGTTTGTGAAATGTACTGTTCTGGAACTTCTGCGCTCTTTCTGTTAATTAACCCCCACTGATAGATAGGTTTGCATTGCCTTTGTTGACACTTTCAGGCTTATTTAAAACTCTCTTGGGACGCCAAAAAGCAGTCCTGTTATTTTATTCACAGAGAGGGAATGAGAAATTACAGAAAAGAGAGACAGAAATGAAGACACAGAAGAGCTTTTTTCCACTCCTCTGGAAAAGAAACGTAGGGTTTGGCCTCTTGGTCAGTGAATTCTGCAGCTTTATGCTAGCTGAGGGTCTGGCCTATTATATCAGTTAAAATGTTTTTCCAAACTACTCATAATAATACTTGGTAATTGTGCAGTTATGTTTTGGCCAGAGGTCTCAAAGTTTATTACCACTGCTCGAGGTAAGTCTTATTAGGCCCACTTTTCAAGCAACTCATCTGAGGCATAGATATGTTAGGATGAGAAATCAGTATTTTCAGACTTCATTTCCACTGCATCCTTCACAATCAAGCCACTTTTACTTACAGTGATCAAATGGGGATTTAGTTGCCTGACGTTAGTGTTTGAAAAATGTTGGTCCAAATTCCATGCTAATTCCAACCCAAAGCCCACTGAAGTCAATGCATTTGCAAAGTATTGCCCTTCCTCTTCTTACCTGTTGAATAATCTTCACTTTTAGTGGCCTCATTTCTGACTAGGTGTTCTGGTAGATGGGCTTGACTCCTCTGTAGCTGACATGCTGTTGCGAAGCGTTAACACTTTAATCATTATTTCCTCCCCCACTTGCTGCTGCATTGTTTCCAATGGGCCCCACTTAATTACTCAGCCTTCTGCTCAGCATCATGATTCCAAGCCCCCTACAAGGTTCCTCTCATTGGGATCCTGCCATTTCCAGCTAGGAGCTTTTTGTTGTGTGCCAGCTTAACAGTGCAGCTATGAATTTTCTATTTCCATAGAGTTTGCCTATATCTGAAACTGCAAATGGGACCAGTGAGCTTTGCTCAAGAGCCTTGAATTCTGTTTAATTCAGCAGAAAAGCCCTGACAGATTCCAGGTACTCAAGATCACCCCCTGCCCCCATCTCCTACCTGCTCCCCTCATCCCCCTGCCAAAAGGCTACTGCACTCAGTGTATGGTCTTGAAAATCCCTGAAATTATATCTCAATTCCCCAATGCTGTTTTACACTTAGGACTTGAAGACAATGGGGGGAGATTTTCAAAAAAGGATCTCTGATATTTAGGCTGCTTGTTGCCTGAAAACCCTTCTTCCCAGGCTGTGGGAAGGGCAACTTAGCGATTGGTGGTTTTACAGCAAAATATCTTCAGGAAGAAGTATTTAGAAACTGAACCACAATGCCTCAAGACAGACATGATTCAATGATTTCCCAAAACAGGGATTTTAAATAAACATTTCATTACATCTTTCAGTATTTTTTTTTTAATAAACCAGAAGTAGCATGCATGTAGCTGCTTCCAGGAAGGATGTGCAGGTAGTGAATGATCTATAAGAAAAGACAAAGGGTTGATCGCTCAAAGTTCCCTTCTTTCTCTGTGTTACCCTGCTGACTAGTTATTTTAGATAGATAGATAGATATTGCACGTATGCGTGCATGCACACACAAGAAACCCATATTAACAGAATATTATTATGGTTGAAAAGTGAAGCATTCAAATATGCAGCCTTCACTCATCTGCTTTGTTCCTATGCGTTATGATATAGTCTGTAATTTAATGAACACATGCTATTTCTTCCATGGAATCCCTGCCTCATTCATTACTTAGGATGGATCTGCTCTAGGGAAGAATCAGTGTTGTATAGCCAAGGATGCTATAAGCCCACCCCCAACCCCCAGCCTCATTTGTTGCAGATGTTAGAGTGTGTGTTAGATGAGGCAAGGCATTTCAGGAAGAAAAAGGATGGTGACATGTTACGGCAACTGAAATGTTGCCATGGGGTGCTGGATTCCACCCCTGCTCTGCCGCAGAGTTCCTGTGAGATGCTGGTCATGTCACTTAACCAAAATGTTGCATGTAGGACCTCTGCCTCATTTGTGGCAGAAACTGGCGAATGGTCATTTAATGAGCAGCTATTCAATATTTTGTTTTCTACTTGTTGTTCAATGTGTGCCCAAATCCAGCTTAGAGGGCAGAATCATTCATTTCCTCTCGGGCTTTTCTATGGTGCTCAGTGCCATAGTGTGTCTGAGTGCTTCCCAAATATTATTTTGTTTATCTTTTCAAAACCCCTGTTAGATGAAGAGGTAGTCTTATCCTCATTTTATAGATGAGAAACTGAAGCACAGTGACATTAAGGTCAAAAGCATCCATTAATTTCGGGTGTTCAATCTGAGGTGAGGAGGACCTAGTTTTTCAGAGTACTTAACGTAATATAGCTTGGCATACTGCTCCCATTGTCTTCAGTTGCTCCTGTGTACACTCAGCATTTATGTTAATCAGACTCCAGGGTCTCAAATCAGGCACCAAGAAAAAGAGGAACACAAAACTAGTAACCCCCCCCGAAACATTTGATGTAACTAACTTGAATAGCATCACACAGGACCTCTACTGCAGAGGCAGGGACAAAATCCACTTCTCTGGGCAGCCTTATCAGCCGTTCTCTTTCTGCAGTCCTCAGACTCATTCATGATACAGCTTCCCTCATCTGGAATAAATGAAACTGGCAGGGATCCTACAGACAGCCACTGTTTTCACTACAGAATCCTGACTTATCTTCAGCACAAGGCCATCCTTTGCAATGAATGAGGTGAATGGAGATCCTGTGGAGGAAAAGTAGTATGTGATCATGTAATTAAAGACTGTATCATGCACGTTCACAAAGGGTCAAATTAAGGTTCCACAGACAACCTGGGTGGCAATGGATGATACTGGTAGTAGGCTATCATCTTTGACCAACAGGAGATCAATTGCCTGTGGGTTTCATAGACATTTCCTGACAGCAAAAGAAAGATAAGACTCAGGAATTTTGTTTTCTGTTCCAGGATCCACAGCAGAGTAGGTGCGAGTGGGCACAAATGCTTCTCACCTCTCTCCTCCAACCTGTCCTTGCCCCAGTCTCATCTCTTCCTCACCCTGAGTCATTGTCCCAGCCCCATTCTCCTTCCTATCAAATTCAAGTCTCCGTTTTCAGGATTCTCATTTTAGCTCACTGATCTTTTTGCACAGCAAGTATCACCCCTAGAATCATAGAATCATAGGGTTGGAAGTGACCTCTTGAGGTCATCTAGTCCAACCCCCTGCTAAAAACAGGACTACTCCCACTAAATCATCCCAACCAGGGTATTGTCTAACCGGACCTTAAATATCTCCAAGGATGGAGATTCCACCAGCTCCCTAGGCAACACATTCCAATGCTTCACCACTCTTCTAGTCATGGGTTGTTCCTCCAGGCTTGTGAAAAAAATATCTGGTGTCTTTTTTATTCCATTTTAGGGTGTGCTACTTTGGCTAAAAGAGGCATGGCCTAAGTAGCACCCTAGCAATTGAAGATTTAACTCAAGTAACCTTGAGTAAATCATTACATGCTCTGCCTCAGTTCCCATATTGGTAAAACAGGAAAAGTGACACCTACTCACCTCACAGAATGGGGGGTGGGGGGAATGAATTAAAAAATAGGCTTGCATGAACCAGTACTTTAAATATGAATAGTGCTAATTATTGTAATAGCTGGGCAGAGAGGGAAATTTACAGCAAGGCTTCTTGTTTGCCTTCACTGTTGTAATGGAACGTGGACAAAACAGAAGATGTTTTTGTTTGCAAGAAGTTTGGATGTTCACTTTGGTCAGAACCCCAAAATCAAGTCAATTTCTGATAAATGATTCTGCTTATGGTACCTGGTATTTAGAAAGAGCATGTCATTTAGTGGTCAGAGCTACTTCTGGCACATGCAATCTCTTACTGTGTGGCAACATGGCACCCAAAAAGGGCCATGCCCCTACCCCATCCATAAAAAGAGGAAGACACTCTGAGAGGCGTCCATTGCTCATTGAATTGATTTGATGGCCGCCCCTCCCGGGCCATCACTTAAGTGTGTAAAGAATGTTAAGGGGAGCAGATGGCCCCCTTAACTTAACTAGATGGCCGTTGACACCCTATTGTCTCTATAGGGCTTGGTGTAGGTGGGCCCTGCCTAACTGCAAGGTCCTTTGTAATACTGAAGACATGACTCACATCACCTTTGTTCCCCACATTTCCTGTAATCAGGGAACTGGCTGGAAAAACAGCTTAAAAACCCAGGGTTTGGATTGATCAGGGGGATGGTTCCTGACATTCTGCCTGGCCTGATCACCCAGACACTGACCTCCTCCGCTCATGAGTTCTTCCCCGAGCGTACCATGTTTGAACTGCCAGCCGAGTACGAGCCTCTCCTGCCTGTAATGCTGCTGCTGCTGCTGCTGGTGGTGGTATTGGTAAGGTTCTGCCCCTGCAGCTTTCCTTAATAAAGTTCTCTCACCCTGTGCTGCTACTTTGCCATTGCTCTCCTTTAGTTTCTCCAAGCCCACGCTCCTAAGAGCAGGCTTGTTTGTCTTTTTTTCCCTTACTTGTCTTAAATTACTGCACTTCTTCTTCGCTGTTTAAGAAAGTTCCTGGGTCCTCAATTGTGTACTACTGCCTTATATTGATTGCTATACATCTCTTCTCTAGTTGTTTTAAGTGTCACTGTAAGTTGCAACATTGTTTATTGTAATTTGTGAGTCTTAGAAGTATTAAGATAGTGTATAACATTGTATCACTTAGTTGTTACCATTAGAGCTGTTTTGCCAAATACGTTTACCTTTCCCCTCTGTGATTCCCCTGAACTAAATAAATTGTTTCCTCAAACTTTCCTTGGTTCCCCTTTGCCTCCGTTCCCTGGCCACCGCTTCTCTCCACGGCTCCCCCTTTGCCTCCATTCCCTTGCTGCCACTTCTCTCCATTGCTCCCCATTTTGCCTCCATTCCCTAGCCACTGCTTCTCTCTGTGGCTCCCCCTTTGCCTCCGTTCCCTGCCCGCTGCTTCTCTCTGCAGCTCCCTCTTTGCCTCCACTCCCCTAGCCATCGCTCTTGCCTTCGACCCCCCCCCTTGCCACTGGATCCCTGCTCCTGCAGCACCCCCTCGCTGCTGGGCCCCCGGTCCCGCAGCCCTGGCTCTCCCTCTCCTTTGCAGCGGCCTGCGTGACCCCTGCCCCTTCCCTATCACTTAGCCGCCTCTCTGCCTCCCCCTCTAACCCCCCCGAATCTCTGTCCAGCCCCCTCTTGCTTCCGCTGTTGCCCCGAGCCCTCCCACATGCATCCTCATCCAGCTGACCCTAACCCCCCCCACTTGCCTTTCTTCTCCTTTGGGTCCCTCCAACTTTGAAACTCCTGCTCCCCCGCTTGTCTTCACTCTTCCCTGCCACTGTGGCATACTGAGTTTGTGTTGCACCCCCCCTTCTACTTATATGGTATTGGGCCATCTTTAAAGTTATTGTGAGTAGGATCATAACTGTAAATTGGGTTAACTGAGAACCCTCATTGTCCCCCAACCTGCCCCACTCCACAGTTAAGCACCTCACAACCCCCCATCAAAAACTGTGACAAACTTCCTACACACAGACGCCCCACAGCTCACTTCACTTCCATACCTGTTTTTCAATAAAGATTACCCTGTACCCCACTGGTGCAGTAATTGCTCCCCAAGGTCCCCAAATTTACGAACCTGCTGGCAGGGTCAAGAGGAAGAAGGTCAAACTGCCTTTAGTTCAAACTAACAGTTAGTTCAAACTACTAACTTTGTTCAAATTAAAGGCAGGTTTTACAATTTTGAAGTAAGCTTTCCTTGGTTCGAACTAAGGAAAGCCAGTGTGGCCATAGATAATTCAGCTTGAATTAAGCCTACTTAATTCAAACTAAATTCCCAGTGTAGACGTAGCCTAAGCCCTAGTTTATACTGAGGGCAAATCAATGGCAGTCGACTGCCAGTTACGCAAAGAACATAAAATTCCTTGCATAACTAGCAGTGACTTTTAAAGCCAACTTTTAAATCACTTGCAGTCAGCTTTCCCCTACACCTCCTGGCCCCCTGGACTTCCGGGGCTGACTTCTAGGACCGGCATGGCAAGTTCATACTCACATCAAACCGCTCCCAGAAGGGGAAGCTGACGGCAGAAAAATTGCCACCATCAGTGTAAGCATACCCTAAGAGAATGATGGAATAAAGCTGAGTAAAGTGTGAGAATTTTTATTTTTTGTAGAATGATGGTATGATATGGGGGATGCTATTCATAACCCAGAAACTGGGAGGCCCTGATGACAGTCACAGCAGTGGGGAAGGAAAGGTTGGGCATATGTGCAGGGAGGAAACCCATAAATGAAAGGTAGTAGCAAAAACAGTCCAAGACCCAAGAACAGACCTAGAATAGAACCTCTTGCCTTTCCATGCCTACATCTGTCGCTGTACTAATGTCAGTACCATAGCTAAGAGCTGTGTGGTCTGTATGTATCACTAACTGCACAGACATGTGCTTACACATGGTATGCTGAGCATTTCAATGAGCTTTTAGGTATCTGTACAATGTGTAAAGGAGCTATGAGTTGTGGTGATATGAAGCGGGGCCTGACATCAGTGCTGGTTTAGCTGAGTATATGTGACCCAGCTTGGCCATGGTATCAAGCCATATTCCTTCCATGAACCAGAATTTGGTCCCTTGCATGTGATCTGGAGTTAGCAGCATAGCTGAAATTCTTAGTTTTATGAGGATTGATTGAATTAAAGTAACTGGTTACTGTGCAAACAAAAAGGGATGTCATAGAAAACCCTGCCCTGAACATTTATGAAGGGCGACTCCAAGAAATAGAATGAATGCTAAGCACATTGTTCTGCAACCCTGTTTGCCTGGCTTCTTTTCAGTTTGGATGGAGTGCTAGTGGGTTGAACAGGGAATACATTTTGAAACTAATTACCTCTGACTGTTCTTTTTGCATCTTAAAAGGCTGATGTCTAATTCCTACTTTTTTATTCTTCAGATTACATATTTCCTTTATCAGCTCATTGAGATCAGTTTAACTAGAAAAGTCATGGCAACATACCTCAGAAATAATGAAGAAAATCAGTTCTTTCCGTATTGGTAAAATTGCTTTTACCCTATAGAGGTGGGTCGAGGGCAACCAACTTTAGAATGAGCTACCAGACAAGAACAGAATAAGTCAAAGTCTTGTTTGGCTGTGTTACTAACACTTTGCAAGGCCAACTTATTTACAGTAGCCTTCCTGACATAACAGAGAGCATGCCAGAAAAAAAGTCCTCCAGAGCTCTCATAAACTAACCCAGCTCCTAAAGTCTTCAGCATACCTTCCTAGTACCTGGAGGAAATAGACAGCAAACTCGTTTTGAATTTTACACTTTCATGGTCTTAGCGCTTAGATATTAGTGACAGGCATGATGGCCTTGTTCCAATTCCCATTTAGGTTGGTGACAATATTCCTGTTTACCTCCATAGGCATTGGATCAGGCCACATGAGAATAGCTACATACTTTACATTTATAAAATTGCTCTTAATCCAGTAGTCTTGACCATTTGTATAAAAACCAAACCAGAGTGAGGAGTGCTTAGCTGATACCAGCTCTGCAAAAGCCCCGTGAAGCAACACTGAAACTGCCATGTCAATGTGACACCAGTGATTCATCCGGCATTATCATATCTTCAACCTTGGGTTAAATCAAATGCTTCTGAGGAACACAAAACTCCCCTGTAACACATCAGGCCAATTGTGCAATCTTTTACCGAGGAAAGAAATTTCTTCCTGATTCTGAATCATCATAATCTATGTTGGATCTTGCAATTGATTAATATTTGATAGTCCACTGATTTTCAGAAGTGTATCTGTGTTAGTTTGCAGATAGAAGAAACAACAGGAGTCCTGTGGCACCTTAAAGACTAACAGAGTTCCTTGGGCATAAGCTTTTATGGGCTGCAACCCATTTTGTCAGCTGTACAAGTTGCACTGACTAGATGCACTTCAGTTGCATCGTGGGTTGTAGCCCACAAAAGCTTGCACCTAAACAACTTTGTTAGTCTTTAAGGCGGAGGTCAGCAACCATTGCTGACCCCTGTGCTGGCCCCTCCTCCTTGACTGTCAGCCAGTGCCAGTGGCTCTCTCCACAGAAATAAAAGTGGCAGCTGCCTGAAAATTTGGTGGCAGCCATGGCTGGAGGTTGGGGGACAGGGAGGGGTGAGCTTCCCTAGCATGCCACTGAAAGGAGCCACTCGTGGAAGGAAGCTGCCTGCAATGGATCCCCTTGGCAGCATGCCTGGGGATAGGGGTCCCCAGGGATGCCAAGGAAAGAAGCTGCCTGGAGCAGCTTGTCTTGGGGGGTCCCCAGGGATGCTGAGGAAAGAAGCCACCCAGAGTGACTCCTTGGTGGCTGCACACCTTGGAGAAAAGTCGGTTTAGGCATCTTTTTTCCACACTATGCCTGTAACATGGGCATGGTGGGGACCCTCCGCACCCCAGCTGCCCTTAAAGAAGCTGCCTGGAGTGACTTTCAGTGGCAGGAGCTACAATTTCTGTGGCACCGCAGATGGTGCCACTTGCCTCTCTAAATGGGCTCTTTTGCCACTGTTGGCACACATGCCAGGAGTTGCCTACCCCTGCTTTAATGTGTCACAGAACTGCTGTTGTTTTTTCCAATTAGTAATATTTTAACATATACAAGTAGATCATGTTTAGATAGAGTAGTGGAAAGCAACTTCTATTAAAAGGCAACATTTGCCCAAAGTATATGAGATGATAATTTCTACTACATCTAGACTAAGAAATAACTCCTGAATACTGCCTTATAACTATTGTGCATTAGGGGTTTACCTTGAATAGAAACCGCTTGACCGCCTGACAGCTCCTGCTTTAACGAAAGCTCCACTGAAAATTAAATTCTCAATTAGTAGAAAGAGGTAGAAGAAGAGTTTGAAGAATATTACTCATTGAGTACCATGTTGTGAATTCGTTTATAATGACAGCTACCCAGTCATGGAGGACTGGAAGAGAGCCACCTGCCCATTGGGTCTGAATTATCATGATGCCAAATGTGGTCTCTACAATACATATTTTATAATATTTTGTTCCCAAGATGGACATACACTTTCTGTTGCAAAACATGGAGAAGCAACTGCCCATCTTAATATGGAAGAACAAAGCATGATGATTGCAAAGTTCCTGCATATCCTCCAAAATGTAGGGTGTTGCCTGCTGTCAAGTGCAAAACTAATTCATGCTCCTTAATCATCCAGTTCAGTCATATAACTCTAGTTTAAATATATATACTAAATTACTCTACTCCCTCGAATGGAAATCCATTCTGCCTATTTATTCTCTCTGAAAAATGCCACCTTCTCAAATTCTTATATATAATTTTCAATTATATAGCACCAGCATCCAAATAAGCTTTACAATGGCCCCTGGAAGTACAGAAGTATTATTTACCCAATTTTACAGCATCAGAAACTGAGGCAAAAAGCATTTCACTGATGGACTGAAAGTCACTTGTAAAATTTTAGACATATGTGAGCACAGAAGCATGATTGCCTGGCTCCCAGTCCTGTGTTCTAACCACAGAAACAATCTTCCTTTCACATATATAATATATTCCTTCTTAATTTAAATAGAAAGCCATGAGCTACAAGACAGTCATTTAAATTCATATAGATCAATCTTTATTTAGTTTAAATTCTTCTTCCATGCCACTTTTTAATTATATTTTCTAAAGACTAAATAATCCCAGTTTTGGTCAACTTCTTTTACATGTAAGTCATTCTGTTACATTTATCATCTTTATTATCCTAGGCTGCGCTCTCTCCATTTAAATAGATCTTTCTTCTAAGTAGCTCCGTATGAGTCAATTTCTGCTTTATATATTAGTTAATAAATACCCTCAAATGACCCCTCATACTTGTACCTCAGCTAATTTAACTGGAAATCCTATTCTTATTCATACTTGTCATGTGCCTAATCGCAGTACAATATTTGCCACAATACAGTGTTGGATATTCCTGTAACCCAGTTCAACAGCTTGGTTTGACATCCACTGAAACCGACAAGAGTAATTCCATTGACGTTCATGGTCATTGTCTCAGTCATCAGTGACCTGAGATTCTGGAGCAGACATTCAAAGGCATTAGCTTCTAGGCGAATTAGGCATCTCATTTATATTTGCGTCTGAAAAATCTCCCTGTATCGGCCAGATTATGCTCTTGATTACACTATTGCACTTCCAGAGTGACTCCTCTGAACTGAACTTACTGTACAGTTTGGCCCTGCAATTGTCTTAGTAGTTTTACTTTTAGGGATATCAATGGGGCAAGTGCACATGAGGGCAGAATTAGAAGTTCAGTTTGACCACTACTAACTTAACTGATTCTCTCTCAAAGGAAAATAGAATGATCAGGAACAGTCAGCATGGATTCACCAAAGGTAAATTGTGCCTGACCAACCTCACTGCCTTCTATGATGAGATGACTGTATTTATGGATGCGGGAAGAGCTGTTGATGTGATATACCTTGACTTTAGCAAGGCTTTTGATATGGTTTCCCACAGCGTTCTCATAGGCAAATTAAGGAAGTGTGGGTTGGATGTGTGGACTGTAAGGTGGATAGAAAACTAGCTAGATCAATGGTTTCAGCAAGTAGGCATCAATGGCTCCATGTCTAGTTGGCAACCAGTAACAAGTGGTGTGCCCCAGAAGTCAGTCCTGGGGCTGGTTCTGGTCAACATTTTCATTAATGATCTGCATGATGGAATAGATAAGAAGCTCAGTAAGTTTGCGGATGACACCAAGCTGGGGTGGAATGGTAGACATGCTGGAGGCAGGGACAAGATTTAGGGAGACCTAGACAAATTGGAGCAGTGGGCCAATAGAAATCTCATGAGGTTCAACAAGGACAGGTGCAAAGTCCTGCACTTGGGACAGAAAAAACCCATGCACTGCTACAGGCTGGGGAGTGATAAGCTAAGTAGCAGCACCGTAGAAAAGGACCTGGGAGTCATGGTGGATGGGAAGCTGGATATGAGTCAACAGTGTGCTCTTGCTGCCAAAAAGTCCAATGGCATGCTGGACTTCTTCAGCAGAAGTGTTGTCAGCAGATCGAGGGATGTGATTGCTCCCCTCTATTCGGCACTAGTGAGGCCACATCTGGAATACTGTGTCCAGTTTTGGGTATGCCGCTACAAAAGGGATGTGGACAAATTGGAAAGAGTCCAACAGAGGGCAACAAAAATGGTTAGGGGCTGGGGCACATGACTTAGGAGGAGAGACTGAAGGAACTAGGCTTATTTAGTCTGCAGAAGAGAAGAGTGAGGGGGGATTTGATAGTAACCTACCACTACTTGAAGGGATACTCCAGGGATGAGGCAGCTAGGCTGTTCTCAGTAGTAACAGAGGACTAAACAAGGAGCAATGGTTTCAAGCTGCAGCTGGCGTAGTTGAGCTTGGATATTAGGAAAAACTTTCTCACTAGGAGGGTGATGGAGCATTGGAATGGGTTATCTAGAGAGGTGGTGGAATCTTCATTTCTGGAGATATTTAAGGCCCAGCTAGACAAAACCCTGTCTGGGATGATTTTGTGAGAGTTGTCCTGCTTTTGGGGGAGTTGTACTAGATGACCTCATGAGGTCTCTTCTAACCCTATGATGCCTTTGCCTAACATCATTTATACTGTCCTTTGGCCACCTTCTGTCACCATTGCTCTGCCATCAGATCCAATAAAAAATTAACAGAACATGTCCTAGAACAAGATTCAGCTCATGGTGAGTAGCAATGGCAACATCTCACCCTCTCTATATGCAGCAATTCAGTCTTGCACAAAAAACCACAAGCAAGATTTGCTGGCTTGCTATGAACATTTCTAGTCCTCTAAGGCTGTGTTCACACACGGGGGGTTATTTCAATACGGTTGTTTCGAAACAACTTGTGTCAAAATAACGCCTTATTTCGAAATGACTTATTTTGAATTAGCAAAAAAGTCACTTCAAAATAAGGAGAAAAGCCAGAATCGAAATAGCAATTCCGGACAACAGTTATTTCGAAATGACTCACCGCCAGTTCGAAACAACATGTTCAGATGATGGTTGTTTTGAAACAAGTCATTTTGAAACCACCATCGTTTCGAAACAACACGTTCGCACAGCGTTGTTTCGAAACAACCATTGCGAAACAACGTTGTTTTGCCCACAGACTAGGTTTAACTTGTTTTGAAACAACGCGATTGTTTCAGAACAACGGTTCCAGTTGTTCTGAAACAACCATGTGTCATGTGAACAGCTGAAACCTTATTTCGAAACAGCCTCCGTTGTTTCGAAATAAGGAGGCTGTGTGAACACAGCCTAAATCTTCTGAAATGGCTATTGCCCTATTGGTACAGGACAGTTTACTTTGCAGAGCACACAGCTTCTTGACCTTACATAAAATCAGTCCAGCTAATAGCCTCTTCTTTCCCTTCCTTCTGGATATTGTGGGCCAAATTCTCATCTCAATTTGAGTGGTGGAAACCAGGAAAACCACCTCTTAAATTAACGGACTGCAACTTGTGCAATTGAATTTGGAATGTGGCTCTTAATAATTTGTCTAAGAAGCTTTCAGATCTTACAGTGATCAAGTCAGTTAATAACACTAATTAATAACAATCTATAATCTTATGTAATTGTTTCAACTATCTATGCTGGTGTTTTTGATTTCAGACACACTGATGAACTGTGTTATGTTACCAAGTATCTTTTCTCTCTAGTTTTCCATCTTGATTTGGAATCTGCATCTGAAGCAGGTTTCTGTGTAAGTCTAGAGATAATTTAGTTAGGTCATCATTAAACATTGCAGATGCAAGCACCTGCAAAGACCACCCAGATGTATCATGTGTGCAAAGCAACATGTTATGTGGTGCGATTACTATTATTGTTTCTATTACAGGAATCATATGCGTGCCAGCTGAGATGTGAGCTCAGTTGTTCTTACCATCATACACATACACAGTGAGTTAGTCTCTGGCCCATATTTCTACAAGACGGACAAAGTTTGGGAGAAATGATTGCTATTAGAGCTTGCTAACAGCTTTAAAATGAAAACACAAGGTCCCTTCCAGCCCTATGATGTGATTTGATTTGATTTGATTTGATCTAGAAACCTTTTCCACAAATAAGAAATTTCACAAAAATTTTGGAAACTTCTTCCTTTTTAGGAATTTTTCTGAGACAAGATAAATAGCAAAAACAGTGTGCTGGGTTTTAAGGGCTGTATTGTAGCTCTTCTTCAGGTCCAGTCTGTGTCATTGTCCTCATAATTCTCCTCTTTTTCAGGGTGTGTTTCTAAAAACATTGCTGAGAAAAAAAAAAACTAAACAGTTTTCCACATCAAATGTTATGGTATATTCAAAACATCCATTAGCTTGATTATTGTCACCATGTGGAGATATTTAGATGAACCTCACTAGTTTCAGTTTTGCTCCAGTTCAAAACAAGACAACTGCAACAGGGGGCAACATCCGACATGAAGAAGCTATACTTCTACAAAATGTTTACAAAGCTGAGGTCAAAAGAAGCGGAGTATGAGATCAGCCCCAAACCTGGAGGTGGAATTATGAAACATTTAAAAGCCTAAGTTCTATCATATTGACTCTTGATAAAAGAAGATGACTTGTAAGAATCATTCAAGATGGAAGTCTATTCTACTTGACACCATAGTGACATTATACTCTTGTGAATCTACTTGTGCCGCTACTGTGTGTGAGATTCATAGAATTATAGGGTAGGAAGGGACCCCATAAGGTGATCTAGTACAACCCCCTGTTAAAAGCAGGACCACTTCCACTAAATCATCCCAGACAGGGTTTTGTCTAACCCGGCCTTAAACATTTCCAAAGATGGAGATTCCACCACCTCCCCACGTAACCCATTCCAATGCTCCATCACCCTCCTAGTGAGAAAGTTTTTCCTAATATCCAAGCTCAAGCACCCCAGCTGCAGCTTGAAACCATTGCTCCTTGTTCAGTCCTCTGTTACTACTGAGAACAGCCTAGCTGCCTCATCCCTGGAGTATCCCTTCAAGTAGTGGAAGGTTACTATCAAATCCCCCCTCACTCTTCTCTTCTGCAGACTAAATAAGCCTAGTTCCTTCAGTCTCTCCTCCTAAGTCATGTGCCCCAGCCCCTAACCATTTTTGTTGCCCTCCGCTGGACTCTTTCTAATTTTGTTAACATCCTTTCTGTAGTGTGGACCCCAAAACTGGACATAATATTCTAGATGTGGTCTTACCAGTGCCAAATAGAGGAGAATAATCACATCCCTTGATCTTCTGGCAACACTCCTACTGATGCAGCCCAATATGCCTTTGGCCTTTTTGGCAACAAGAGCACATTGTTGACTCATATCCAGCTTCCCTTCCACCATAACCTCCAGTCCTTTTCTGCAGTGCTGCTACTTAGCCAATTGGTCCCCAGTCTGTAGCAGTAAATGGGAATTTTCCATCGCAGGTGCAGGACTTTGCACTTGTCCTTGTTGAACCTCATGAGACTTCATTTGGCCCAATGCTCCACTTTGTCTAGTCTCCCTGAATCTTATTCCTGCCCTCCAGTGTGTTTACCATTCCACCCCAGCTTGGTGTCATCTGCAAATTTACTGATTGTTGAACCTCTTTATTTTTGTGCATTTTCAGATACCAACCATTCTACCTCCCTTGTTTTGTGTGTGTGTTTTATGGCAGGGGAAAAGGCATCTACACTAATTCTGCTTCAGAATTTTAGCACTTATTTTGTTTTCAGAGATACGTTTCCAACCATAAGTGAGCACTTTTCAATAAAAATCTGTCAGTGAATAATATTGTTGTTGTTAGAGCCTATCCCTCCTTTTAAATTATGATTTGTTATGATTACTGATTGCATCTTTTCTTAGATCAGATTATAAACTCTTTGTGCCAGAGACAAATTCCTAGACTTAGATGATGATGAAGAAGAAAAATATACTCTTCTTGGAGCTGCATATTTCTCATATTGCAAAGACTATGTCCAATTTACAGTTTCGCCCCCCAAAACCTAGTCCTGCAAAATCCACTTAAAATCTGGAAGTCAAACTGGTTTCTTGTCTTATGTCGTCATCACTAATAATGAAGATTTTGTAAATTAAAATATAGTAAATGGTTACACAGATGACTCATGAGTCAGAAATTAATCCAGATCACTCTCCTACAACTGCATTAGTTCTGCAATGCCACGTATAAAATGTAGTTTTTTAAAAAAAATCTTGTTTGTCAGTAAAGCACATCTGACCCTTTAGGTTTGCAGGGAGCAGTAAAATGAGTAGTGAGTCAGATTGTGTCATTTTTTGACAAATATTTTTCTGACCTTCCATCTATATTAAAGATCTCAACCTCTGATGTGTTGAGAAACTTGTTTTACATGTTGTGTCTTTGCTTCCCGTTGTTTTCCATGGGATTTGAGGTGCTCAGCCCCTTGCAACAGGTGCTCCATCCCATACAGGATCCAGCCCCCAACTTGACGGGTATATAAATCAACAGGGAAGGGATAAGTTCCAAAGGGGTAGCCATGTTAGTCTCATTCAGCAAAATAAGCAAAAAGTCCTGTGGCACTTAAAAACTAACCAATTCATTTATCAGATTCACTTACTAGCTTCTGTGGTACAGTTGATAAAGCAACAGACTTTTGGTCCTGCTTTTTTTGGCAGGGGGCTGGACTAGGTGACCTCATGAGGTCCCTTCCAACCCTATGATTCTATGAGCTTTTGTGGGAGAAAATCCCATTTCCTCAGGCACTTTGAAAATGGGGGAATTTATAGAATGGGAGGAAAATAAATGGAAGAGATTGTAAGTCATGGGATCAGGTCACACTGTGGCAGCAAATCAAAGCAGTTAAGATTCGAACACTGGGAAACTGCATATAGAGGAAGGTGAGGTCAAATCACCTGTTGAAATGGGAAAAGAATCCATAGTCACGATTTAAACTTGCTTTCCCATAATCGAATCTGCATATCAGTTTTAATTCAAACTAAGCCTCCTTAATTTGAACTAAGTTGCAAGTGTAGACATACCCCAGGACTCCAAGTCACTTTATTCAATATTTAGTGTTTTTGTGGTTGAAGTTATATCAGCCTTTGGGATTATTTTGAGTTTACCCTGTTTACATGTATTTTATTGAAATTTTTGCTCCCTGCTCTCATGGTCAGAAGTATCACAGAAGCCAGCATCAAATGGAATGGCCTTAGTGCTATCACAGTGTTGAAAAATGTCCCTGCTTTGATGCTATAATAAGCCCCAATGTGACCCAGAAACTGGGTTTGATCACGGACTTTACAGCTGCAGCACAGCCCTCTGCCACTTGAATGGAGGGACTAGTGGCCCAAACTAGAATTTCCATTGATTTCGCTGTGAGCAGGACAAATTGCTAACTCCATTAATGCATCTGAAAGCAGGTGAGTATTCCAAGGGGCTCAACCACAGGTAGTCATTTATAAACATATTAAATAATGAGTTTCATATGCTCTCCCTCTCAAAGGAAGCTCTTTGCAAGCAGAGCTCCTTGAAACTTTTTTGATAAAATATTTCTTTTCCTGGGGCAATGCTGTTCTATCAAAATGCAATTTTTTTGCACCAACATATCAGTTTTGCCAAAAACACCTCAGGTCTTGAACAGAATTTCAAGAGAAAGCCTTGTGCTAAAATCTCAAAGGCTATATCTACACTGCCAAAGATATTTTGAAATAGTTATTTTGAAATAACCATTCTGAATTAATTTCAAAATAATTATTTTGAAATAGCACTATTTTGAAATAAGGCAGGAGTTCTTAATTCAAAATACAGAGTCTTCACTAGACTCTATTTCAAAATAGGGGAAGGCAGGGAAAAGCATAAGACTATTATTTTGAAAAAAGCCATTTCTGTGGCTCAGAATGAATTTTTTCAAAATAACTATTTCAAAAGTATTGCTTTTTTGAAATAAATGTAGGTTTAGTTATTTGAAAATAGCGCTTTCTTATTTTGAAATAACGAAGTGCATATTTCAAAATAGCTAAATGCCTGCATGGACAGGCTGTAGCCCAAAGGGGGGCGCTGTGAACAGGATCTGGACTGGGCAGTGCCAACATGACCACAAGCGTTAGAATAAAAGATTGTTTTATTAAACAGGTAGAATGTTTACGTCCCTTCTGCAACTGAGGACCCCCCACACGGTAGCAGACAGGCTCCTGGGCATCACTTCCGAGGCACTGGCTGCAGCTTCACGGCCCGTCACTGAAGTCCACCATGCATTGGACTTCCCCATGATTATAGCGAGTTAATTGGGGGGTGGGAAGCTACTGCTTAACTACAGAATGTGCTCATGTAAGCACGTTGGCTTTGCTGCCATTGCATGCCTTACAGGGTCACAAGATGGACATGCTTGTAAACAGGTATTTGCGCATGTCCTTAGGTGATCAATGCTCTCACAAACCGGGCAATAAACAGGTCAACGTGCATGTTTGCAGGCACTTGGTTCAGGGACAGGGCACCCTTCGGTTAGAGTGGGGTGCCACTCTCTATACAGTACAAAGGGCTTCCGCAGTTTCCCTTACACAGGTGACAAGTTTTTGCGAAATAAGCCTCCTTCTTTCAAAAAAACTTTTTGGTGTAGACTTACCCAAATAGCCTAACAGGTAAGGCATGTGCCTGGGAAGCAGAACACACAGTTTTAAGGCCTTGCTATTCATGACTGCAAAAATTTAAACATGGATTTCCCACCTCTCAGGCACAGACCCTAAGAGACTGTAGAAGGTGGGTCTTTCTCTCTCCCTTGTTTTTTTGTGATTCTTTCCTCACTGAAACGAAAAACGGATTTTGAAACCTTAAATATTTTTAGGAAATGGAATTATTGTTTTCCAGCCAGTCCTACCAGGATCTAAGTTTCCATTCAGGAGGCACCTCTATTATAATCAAACACTGTCACTGGGGAAGCCAAAAAGAATCTCTTAAAAAGGAGCAAAAGACTGAGGAACATCATAGGACTGACCCACTGTAGCTGCAAAGACCCTATGCTGCTTCTGCACTCATTTCTGTAAGAATTAAAGGGGAACTGGAATGTGCAGATGGAATAGCAGCATGGCTTGGTTCACCTCAGGGGCAGAACACTTCATAACCCTGTATGGATCTCATCAAGGACAGACAGAAAATAGGAGCCGTTATTGGTTTGTATTCCTCCATACCCTGCCAGTTCCATTCACTTTGATCACAGCATTCCTTCTCACTGCAATTTCAAGGAAATGGGGAGAAAATGCACAACAAGTACATTAGAAAAATTCACTGGGGCTTTTAGAACAATTTTCTGTTAAGGGTTCAGTATTTTGTCTCCAAGCGGATTTACAACATTTCAACCAATACTGAATAGGAAACCAAACCAACCTGTCACTAGAAGTAAAATGTTGACTCATGTTGACATTTGAGCTAAAACTTATAACAGGCCTTGGAAAGACCATTTAAGATGCCTTGCATCTGCTTCCTATCTGTCAGTGGGGAATTTTATCATGTTGCTCTCTTTCTGGCTAACAAAAAGATGAGGAGTTAAGAAGGAAAAGGTGACTTATAATTAAAAATAATGATAAGCTGTATTATAAATAGTATCTCCCATGGACAAGTAGCACAAAGCTCATTACAGAATTATACTGTTATAAAAGTTCACTTTTGCAGATGTACACTGCTCACTGGTAAAATCTTTATCATCCTCATTAGCAAGAAATTATTGTACAGATGTTACATACCTTTAATTGATTCCAACAATAATTGATTACATACTATGTAATTTTATTGATGAATTTATTCATTAATCAGTCAATCGACAAATTGATTATTCATTAATCAAATTGATTATTCATTAATTGACTACATACCATTAATGATTACAACAGCAAAATGATGAAGGTACTACTAGTGAACAGAATATCTATAAAGAGACCGTGCATGACCTCAGCTGGTATAGTATGCGGTAGCTCCATTGTCAATGGAACTGCGGATCTGACCTAGGCATATCTCAGAGCAAAACATAAATAACAAACTATTCAGCCTGCCATAAGACAAACCTGACCTCCTTTCCAGATGAAGACTTTCCACCTACCCAAATGTCTGGGAGTTAATATGAGCACTGGAACATGTTTAACCTGAAGAGCATTTACGGTGGGCTCACAGGGCCAGTACTCTTCAATATTTCATTTAATGACTTGCATGATGGAGTAGGGAGTATGCATATAACGTCTATGGGAGGACAACAAGTCAGGAAGCACTGCAAGCACTTTGGAGGACAAGGCTGGAATTCAAAACCACCTTCTAACTTGGACAACTGATTTGAAATAAAAAATTATGGAACTTAAAAATTAATGTGGTTCTTGCTTTTCATCGCCTCTTTCTGCTCACAAATTTTCTGCAAATTAACTATGGTAGGTCTGCCACATTTTTGTATTTCTGTGCCCATTTATGTGAAAATGAGCAACCCGCCATGATCCTGTAAACACTGACAGCAGGACTGAACACTTGCACATGTTTTTGCTGGATCAATCCTTAATAGGACTGTCCATTGAGGTTTCCTAATTAAAGGTCAAATCTTGGAAACCCTTATTCATGTATGTGGCTTGATCAAAACCAAGAGGACCATCCCCATGAGCAAAGGCAAATTACTTGTATAACTGTTTCTGGCATCTAACAGAGATGAAAAGCATCTAATATACAGGATAATAAAGATTGATGATATATTATGATATATATAGACTATAGGTATGAACAATCTGTAATAGTTACATAGAAACAGTAAGGGACACTACAGTTTTGACTTTGTCAACATCTGCAAGGGTTTTGTCTATAATAATAATAACTTTAAAGTGTTCCTTAAAATAGCATGAGCTCTCCCAGTTCACAGAACATGCATGGCTAAATAAGTCCTTCATTCTCATCATCATTCTAATGAAATGTAATAATTTACTGATTTACTTTGCCCTAAATGAGGTTAGGAGGAAGAACTCTCACTCATTAATATATGTGACTTTAACAACCAACATCCTGTTAATTTATTTTACTTTAACCTGTGGCTCAGAACTACATCTGGCAACGTTGCTTCTAGTGAGAAATGTAAGAGCAAACTCTGAATTGCTGAGTCTAGGACTGAGATCTAGGTATGCATTTGGGAATCTCCTTATGGCTGGCTTTCAAACAATCTGGATAAGAACTGACTTTTTTCCCTGCAGGTTCCAAGGTTGGTTTGGCTAACTAACTGAGCCATCTGCAAGAAAAATGGGGAATAATGATAATCAGTAAAGATGCATGGCCCAGAATAAGTGAATATTTGTGACAATTAATTGGCGATGTTACAAACCATTCTGTTCAGGGGATACCAAAGGTCAGGCTTTAAATGTAATCAGACATCAAATCCAGGTAATAAAATAAGCACCCAGCTGGATAAAATAAATGTCTTATTCAAGATAGCAAAAATCATCCATGGCTTTGGTTTACAAACAGCACAGTGAATGTGGTAGAGCTTGGCCATCACAGTTCTTTAGAAACCCTGGTAAAAGAAGTGGACATCCCAGATCACTTCAGAATGAAGCAACATGAGATCTGTCTTGAGGTTGCCACTGAAGTTGGCTTGGAATTACAACAGGGAAGATTCAGCGCATACTCTGTATTCAACTGAAAGCAGAAACAGGCTCAAAGTGCAGGTAACATATCCTATTGTGACTCTTCTTTTCTTGATCAGAACCAAAGAATGGGAAGATCTTCCTTAAGCACCGGACTGAGAACTAATAAGTGCAAACTCATCAAATGTCATATGCAGGAGAGCGTGCCAAGTTTTCACACTTTCTACAGTCTCTTGAGCATGTTTGTTACTTCTGCAGACTCTGTTTTCTGCTCTCTATTCTGATTTCCCAAAGAATAATGAGTCAAGTTCAAAACCTCACACTTTATCTTCAAAGCCTTCAGCAGCCTGGCCCCAGGATATCTACAATATCTTCTTAAGCTTTGTGTTGAAGCTGGGGTTGACAATTTTCCTCTTTGGCTCAGTGGAATTCCCTTCAGTATGGATTAAACTCATTTGTTCGGAGACAAGTTTTCCTCAGAGGCTGGTCCAAGACTGTAGAATGAATTCTCTCAAGAACTAAGCGGCCCACCTTCTCCCTCCCAGTGCAAGGCATGATTTTTGGACTTTGTCTTCTCTAAAATAAATACATCATAATATATACATTGAAAAAAATCCCTAAGAAAACAAAACACAAACTTCTCTTGGAGAGGGGAATGAGAAACCAAAGAATAGTTGTGCATATCATTTAACACACCACTGAAAAACACTCAGATACTATGCTGATGAGCATAGCATAAGAACCTGCCTAGAACAGGCTTTACCTGAACTGTACAGAAAACCCAACACACTACCAATTACAAAAGCACAATTGGATCTGTCAGTCCTTACGCAGATGAACTTCTGAAGTCAATGGAGAAGTCTCCCTTAGTCAGGACTGCAGTCTTGAATCTACCAGCTCACTATTTTCGTTTGCTCCATTAGCATGGGTTTCACTTTTTGTTTACATCTTTTTACATTTTCTTTTTCCAGTAAAAGGTTTCAAACCACCCCCCATTCAAAATAACCATCTCAATCTCTTTTCTCCTTTTTTTGTTTTTAGTATTTGCAGTTGGAAAAACGTGTGTTCTAGGAAGAGAATGGCAGTCTCTTAGGAAATCTGTTGTTTAAAAACCAACCAGCCAACTAGAAACTAAACGCCAGCGTCAGTCAAAATGAAAAAGGATCATCAACTTCTCAAGCAAAGCTTCAGATAAAGTGAGCCAGACACCAAACTGATTTTTATGCCTCCACTTTAGCATAAAAAGGCAACTGTCAAAATACAGCATCTTGTCATTTGACAAAGTGAAATTCCATTTAATTGAATCAAGTTGAACAGAGAGCTGACTGTAGTTGAGGCAGGCTCTCCCTCCCCTTCTGAAATCACGGGCCTGTTTGGCAGAGCTCTCAGGTTCCAAATGAAAGAAACATGTTGGAATAGAATGAGTGATGAAAAAAATGTCCCTAACAGGAACTCCATTAATTAAAACCCAAGAGGCTGACAAGCCTTGAGTTAATAGTTTGCAATGTTAGGAGGGAGGAGTCCCATTTCCCAGCGTCTTGGACCAGTTTGATCCCCTTCTTTGCTAACAGATTAATTTATAAAGTGTAATTTATAAAGTATTCACTCTTGCTATCAATCAATCAATAAAATGCAGAAGAGAGTTGCCATTCATACAAGTAGCTTCTGCTAACTATTATGTAGTGCTTTGATCTCTACGTTTATCAGTGCTGAAGCTATATATTTTAGGGCTTTATATGCTGTCCATTACCTCAGCATCTGATATCATCTACATAAATAGCTTAGCTAGTTCACTATTGCTATTGTGGAAGCACTGAATTTCTTCCTTTTTGGGGGTACAGAAGTTTTCCTTGACAGAGATTGATTGCTTTGTTTGGGAGATTTCTTTGTTCGCTACTTTGCAGCTTTTAGGGAGCTGCTTGAATTTCTTACTGGTTTGATTTTTGGGAAGGTAATTGGGGATCGGTGGAATGGGGTGTCAGTGTTTTGAGTGTCGTTTTCATTATACAGAAAGGCACTGACAAAGACAAAGGTTTTGCAGCATTTTTAGAAGCCAGTTAAGTTACCTCGCCTCCTCTTTTTTCCATTATAGCAAATTTTGAATAAAGATGGTTAGAGTAGCGTTTCGTATAGTTAAGTTTGCCTGTCATGTGGCACTATAAGATCCCATTTTCACTTGCTTAGCATTCTGTTGAACTTTAACATATTCAGGCTGAAATTTCCCATGCCATGCATCTGCTGCCATCTTAAAATCTTTGAAACAAACAAGGAGTCCTGTGGCACTTGTTAGTTATTACGTGCCACAGGACTCCTTGTTTGTTTTACTGAACTAGATTAACATAGCTGCCCCTTTGGAACTAAATATCTTTTGGAAAGTTTCAGTGAAACTGCTTTAGCCATTCTATGGCTGAGATTAGGGGAAAATGTATTGTTTTGCCCATAATAAAAATGGAGGAGGCATTGAGGAGTTGCCTTAACCATGAGAACAACCTTCTTCTATGTGCAATCCTGTGTGTCATTCACTGCCCACCTCCCATCTTCTGCAACAAATGAGGCAGGGGTTCTGTAGACACTAGCTTAATTTATTACACATTCCTCGGTCATCACTAGAAGAGTGGAGTTCCATCTTGTGCAATGAATGAAACAAGGGTCCTGTTGAAAAAAATAGTGGGTGATCATAGAATCCAAGTAATGTAGGACTGGAAGGGGCAAGACCAAGTACACTGAGGTCACCTCTGACAGTATTTGTGTAACCTGTTCTGTGAAACCTACAGTGGTGGGGATTTCCCAGCCTCCCTTGGAGACCTCATGTAAAGACTGTATCATTAGAGCCCTGCGCAGATACAAAAATGTGGAACCACATCCAATCCGTATCTGCTCAGTGATAACATTAATCCGATCCGAAATCCGCATGCCAGGATTTAGCTGCATCTGTAACCACAGCTGCAACCGAGCTTGAGCTCACATACAACTATTCAGACTTTGATTGGTTCATTCCCCATATGGGTCCCACTCACTTTTTCCTTTCTTGTTTGTGGTTCGGCTGCTGTGCTATCAATCAGATTTCTTTGCCCACCTATGAAATCTCTGATTGACAGCAGTGGCTTGCCAACTGGAAGCAAGAAAAGGAAGAAGCAGGCAGGGGAATGAGCTAATCAAAGGCCAGCATTGTCTCCAAGTTCCACCTTGAGACTCTGATTAGCTGGCAGATCACAATCTAGGATTGGCCAGAGAGCTTCCTGGTTCCCCTGTGCAGCAGCTTCAGCAGTGGATCGCACTGTGATAAGGTAACAATAGAAGCTGCATCCGTGAGTTGATCCGCAGCAATGGGTCTGTAGTTATCCGCACCTGCACCAGCGGATGCGGATACCCGTGGATCTGCAGTTGATACCCATGGATTTGCAGGGTTCGAGGTATCATAATGCATACACATGAGAGGGCTGAATGAAAGTTGCATGGGCCAACTTAATTCTGGTATTTACTTAGTTCCAAGTACTCAATTTTGCAACCTTCATGTTCTTTTAATGTAGTTCTGGTGTGCAATTAAAAAATAAACATTTTTAGACCAGATGGGACAGCTAGGAACATTTCATCTGAGTTCCTGCACCACACAAGCTATAGAAATAATTATAATCAGCTGCAAAACCATTGAAAATGCAATGTTAGAGGTGAGAAATGAAACACACAAAGATAGGAAATTGAAAGAGTTACAGTTTCTCACAGTTTCAAATTGGCTTCTTAGTTGATGTAAATTGGCATAATGCCACTGAAGTTAACGTCTCCTGGGATCTGACTCAGTGTTAATGTGGGCTTGTTGCATTTTTTAAAAATCTACTGTATGCTATAGATGTAGCAGGGGAAAAATAGTGACATGTTAAAGATGAGCATTTAACACAGAAGTATGCCACACAAAATGCAATAAAGGGTACGTGTGATGGTGGCTTTCAGCCATAATCTGAGACTGGTGTCTTGGTTATAGAATCAGAAAGCATTCTACCTTTTGTATCCCAGGGGTTACAGCATGAGCTGATGTACATGGCCAACACGAAGTCTGTGTATTCTGGGGGTTGGAGTAGGGCTACAGTCCCACCTTATCTATGTTTCTTCCACTTCTTTTGGGACAGATAGCACTGCCTGGGTTGCCTCTTCTTTTGAGCAAAGGCCTCATAAAAGTAGCTGGCTCCAATGCAAGAATGGAAAAGATGTTGGCATGCTTCCCTTCCCTTGCCCAATCTACAGGGGCTGGCTAAAACTCCCCTTTGCTGTGATCACTGAGCTCACTGCCTTTCATGCTGATCAATTTTTGTCTCCCTGTTTCCTGGTACTCCCCTATCTGATGTCTGGAACCATCTGTTGTCTCTTGTCATAGACTGTAAGCTTCTGGGGACAGGGATTATTTTTATTCTGTGTTTGTACAGCACCTAGCACAATAGGGTCACAGTCCATGGCCAGGTCTCTTAGGCATTACAAATGGGATTTACAAAGATATTGGAGCACCTAGCTGCCATTGTGAGCTCCATTCTATGTTTATACAAATTAATAAAAAAATAAATGAGCCAAATTTTCTACTTGTTATCAGTGGAAAAATGCTGTTGAAGTCAGTGGAGCCAACAGAAAGGTACCCAGCATTTTGCAACATCAAGTAGTCTCTACTGGCAAGAGGAAAGCACAAGGACCATGTTAACTAAGAGGGCTGTGTGCATGTTCCATAACATAATATGCACTCAACACCATTTCAGCAGGTTGTGTTATCAACGTGAAAAGGTGCTGGGAGTTTCAACCACTAAAGACAGAGGCCAGTAATATCTTCCGTGTTCCCAGGCCTTCTCCAGAAACTGAAACACGCAGAGCTAGCCACTGTTTACCAGTGTAAAATCATTACCCAGGACAAAAAAAGATTTCTCCTATCTTTCATGTGAACTTTTGAATCTGGACTTCCTTCATAGCAGTTCTTTAAGGCTAGCAGAGGAGACTGCCTTATACTTGTGCCCAGGTTTCTTTATGGAGTAGCAGGTAGAAAGGAAACAACAGGAAAAGGTGTGAGGTAAAAGGAAGGTTTGAAGTGACATGTCCTGCTTAATTTGCAGACTAAAATTCAGCATCTGTGCAGGGCAGTTTTGGGAGCCAAGAATTTCATGTTACAGTGAAACTTTTTGAAATATACAAACCATTTATTTATTCTAAGACTGTTGCAGTTGGGGCTTTTTTCCTTGGGATATTCAGCTCAATATTCCTGATGGCTAATTACACCAATGTTCATCAGTTTCTGTGACTCAGTTGACCATAAGGAAACAATAATTTTCTAAATATTCTTCAGATTTCATGGACAGGTTTCAGGATTAAATGTAATTTACTCTTCAGTGTTTACTTGAAGCTTTTGTTTCATTTCCAAAATGGAAGTACTTTTCCAAATACTTTCATCATTATTTTTAGCAGTGTGATTTTTTTTTAGGCTCACACAACATTTATTAATATTGGTATAGAATAGAGGCCAGAAATGAAAACCTTCCACTCCATTTTACTTTTCAAGGCAATCTTGTTAATCCATCCAAACCCTTTTAAAACAACAGGAGCAAAATCCTCTGGAATTCCAGGGCACATTGACACTTTTCAAGGCTTTAGTTTAGAAACCATCTTTGTAATTTCTATCATTTATGGGTAAGACACTGGATTTATACCTCTGGAGACAAAGGGCATATTCTCCAACTGGTGTAAATCACTGCAGGCTTTTATCAACTGAAGATATAACCCTATATAGTCACATCACAGATGCGCTGTAGGAAGGGACAGGCCACTCAAGTCACTATGCTGTTTTATGCAAGCTTCAGTTTATCAGCTCTGTTCTTGCCCTCTTAGCCCTACATGTCTGATGCACAGACCATCCCATTACAGTTATTCTGAGATAGGGTGTCTACTTCACATTGTGCCTGAGTAGGTTAAAATGGCCAATTAACCCAGCAACATGTTGCACATGGAAAAGAGTCAGGGCTAATAAGCTGATTGAAGATGAAGCCCATTTGGGTAGGGGGAGGCTGAGCTGGTAAAAAACCATAAGGTGAAGTACAAGAAGGGGTTATAGGAAGGAACTATGTAGATACTGTGTACAGAGGTGGGATGTCAGCAAGAAAAAAGGAGAATGTGGTCATGGTGGTGATTGTCTAGGGGGAAAGAAAGCCCTGGGATCCTGCATTGGACTACAGATGCTGACAAAAGCCCAAGAAGGGTGAAAAGTCATAGCACGCAGGGGAAGCTTCAGCAGCAATCTTGGAAAGGAGCTAGAACTAGGGAATAAAGGTAGGAAGCAGTCCAGGGAAACATAATTAGGGTGTGGGATTGCATAGACTGCAGTTGCCCGTCACAAGAACCTAGGGCTGGAACCGAGAAACAGTCTACACTGAAAATACTGCATTGCTCCCTAGTCTAGACCTGCTTAATCAGTCCTGGAAGTGCTTTCCCTTTGACATAGTAACTCCATTCATCCAAAAAAAGTAACACTGCATTGAAAGGAGATCATTTCTCATCAATGCAGCGAAGTGAAAACACCTCAGTAAATGGAAGTAAGTAAGTCGATGAGTGACATGCATTCTACTGTGCATAGATTGCATATCTCCCATTGACTTAGTGTGGCAGGATCAACAAGGCCCCAGAGTAGTGGGTTGGCCTGGGTTCCCCTATCAGTCTCTGGGGAAGTGGTGTAAGTCATGATTGTGGGTTAGAAGACTGCCTGAGACAATTAGTCCAGAGAGACTTTGATATCCTTATGGGGGGAAACTATAGTGACCTACCTGGAGGATCAAGCTAAGTAGGGAGAACACCTTGAGTAACTTGACTCCAGAGACAGACACGTACCATGCTGCAGAAAACCAGAGGATGGGGCATTAGAATGGTCAAGAGCTAGCCCCCACATGCATCCACAAGGAAGTGCCACAGTGGTAAGCGATACACCCCTGCCCAAGAACCTTGTAAAATTGGTCGGGAGGCTGATGGGAGAGAACCTGAACAGAGGCCATTATACCCCAGTGACAGACCCTCTTGGAAGGCAAAAGCCTGACATCTGGGATCTGGAAGGGGACAGCTCCCAACCCAGGAAGTTCCAGTTAATTGTCAGTGTGGACCCTCAGGCCTATATTTAACCACTTGAGTTATGAGTGCTGATTCCCCTTGTACAAGGGACTCCTTTTCACAGAAGTGGAGTTCCCTCAACCCATCCCCTCACCTTAACCCTCTGCCTGGTCCACAGCAATCTTTGCATCTCTCCTGTTGAGTGCCTCACCAATGGGTTCATAGCTCATGTGGTGGCAAGACCTTGAGAACTTGGACATGGTGGAGTTGAAGCAATGGTACGTATAGGGACTGAGCATAGAGGAACGGACAAGGCTGCCTCTAGACCAAATGGTGCCCCAGATAAGAAGTGTCTTTGGTGCCCCTCCCCCGCCAATCTCCTGTTAAACATTTCAATATCTTAATTATTGCACTGGCAGCCAAGTTTATAACTCTGATGCATGATCCACATGCATGATTTATCCCTGTCATGTAATACAATACTTTTACATGCTGGATCTGTAAATTGGTATTTGTTCACGCCACACATAAGCAAATTAAAAAAATAATTTCCTCTAAGCTTGTAGAAAGTTTTAAATTTCAAGAGTAACTGAAATGTACTAACATCAAGAAATTGGACTGTGTACAACACTGGATGCACCAAAATTAAACAGTGTTAACTAAGTGACAGATTTATAATGTTAACCTTTGTCCCTAAGTTCAAAAAGTCACTTTTCTCACCTTTGCTCTATAACCTGAAACAGTGTGTAAGAGATCTGAAGACTGGCCAATGGCATTTTCAAGTGATAAAATAGCAAGTGATGTCAATCTTTCATTAGCCATCATTGATCAAAGATATATTTTAAGATCCTGAACTTTGAAAAGCTGTGCTCACCACTCACGATTGACTCTCAGTGCTCACAGAATCCCTAAAGTTATCCATACATTAGGATAGCTCTACATCAACTCTACATCACAAATTCACTGGAGAACTGAGAATGGAGAGGGCTTCCTGTGTGGCAAAAAGGGACAGACATTCCAATTTGACATAGAGGTCTTAATCATTGAAATGTGAACATTTCCCTATGAGTCAATGTGTGATGAAGGTCCATATAATCATTCAAGAGTGTTTTCTTACCCGCTGACAGCTTAGTAAGGTTCTACAATCCACCCCCCCTCCAGGTCTTTTCATGGGGCTTTCTTTATCTGAATCTTTCTTCTGTAGAAATTTGAGCCCTATCAAGGAGAGAGCAGAGAAATTCCCTCCTGAATTTTTCTTTTGAGATCACTTCACCGCCTCTTTGCCCTCACAGCCAAAATGTCTATTCCCCCTAAGAGCAAAAATTTCCTTGAAGACATGCTCAACTTTTAAATTTTCTGCCATTTTTTTTCTGGCAGCCATAATGGCCTCTTCAAACTTGATGTCTCTGTAGGTCACAGTGAAATCAAGGCAACTTCACATCAGAATAGTAGCGCAGCAATGTCCGTAGACCCAAGTTTGAAATGCCTTAGAATATTTACTTTGGAGAAGATATCATATCAAACATTTGAGACAGGAAATTTGAAGTCAGTGATCTGGTTTGCCAGGCTTTGCACCTTGTGTCAGATTTTGGCCATGGCTTTACTCAATTTCATCTCTTCAATAAGGACACTATAAGCGTTGGGCACTTGGTATCTCACCTTTTGTCACTAGCAACAAAAACACCACCTACATCCCAGCATTTCCCAAGCCTGGAAGCCCAGATGGCCTTCTGGGTGGATCGTGCTAAAAAGCTAGCCATGGTGGCAGCTGCAGTCTTTGAACCAACATGAAACCAATAAATATCTGCACTTGTGCCTGAAGCCCTAGCAATACTCATGATACCACCAGGGGCAGCCCATAGCTATTCAGCACCTGACAGCAGCAGCAGCCCCATCCCCAGCCGGAGATCTGGAGCCTGGTCGCCTGCGGCCGTGTCCCCAGCCAGGGATCTGGGGCCCGGCCACCCACAGCCGCGGCAGCCCCGTCCCCCGCTGGGGATCCGGAGCCAGGCTGGCCAAGGCCAAGGTGGCCCCGTCCCCCACCATGGATGCGGGGCCTGGTCCTGTCCCCAGCCAGGGGGCGGGGCCTGTAGGCTGAGGCGGGGCCTGCAGGCCAGGGGTGAGGCCCGTGCCCGTGCCCTGGGTCTCTCCCGCAGCCAGCGATGGTCTACAATGGAGACTGAGGTCAATTTAAGGAAGCTTAAATCAACCTACTGACTCCTGAGGCCACACTGGGCTTTTATTAAGATGATTTAAGCACTTCCTTAAGCCGACTTAATAATACCACGCCTTAAGGTCGACATAACGCTTACGTTGACCTTATTAAGTCAGTGTAACACAATATAGATGGGGAACAGCCCTTAAGTCATCTTAATTGGCCTCCAGCCCCCCTCTCTGCACCACTCCTCTGTCAACCTAAGCACCTGTCAGTGTGGATACAGGCAGGCGACAGGAGTTTTCAATGTGGACTCTCCAAGTCAACTTAACAGTCAACTTAAAGTTGACATTGTTAAGTTGACTTCACAGAGCCTCTGGTGTAAACATGCCTCCTGAGAGACTCAAAGCCCCCAAACCGAGCACTGGCAACAAGTGCTCAGCGAGCCTTTCTCAGCTCTTTAGTACCTGCTTTATGGTTCTCTGGCTGAGAGCTGGGGCCATTAAATATCCTGCCCTGCCTTGCTGTCTGACACTTGGAGCATCTGGGGTGGGAAACAGCTCACAGCTGGAGATTCCCTCGCTTTAGCACAGGTAAGTGTTGTGCTGGCCGGAGGAAGGTCTCAGTAGCTTGGTGTGAGCTGAAGAAGCAGAAAAGGGACTTGGCTTGGGTGCATATGTAAAGGGGGGAGGCTGCCAGGAGTCAGCTGCTGAGGGGCAGGGGTGCCATCTAAGCTGGGAACCAGTCCTCAGGGGAGGGAGCTCTGGGAGCCAGGAGGGTCATCCCAGTGTGTACAGACCCAGAGGGCTGGGGGGGCAATGAACATGCTGCGGATGTATCTGTAAATATCCTTCTCTGAGTCTCTGGCTCCAAGCAGGAGAAGGGAGGAAGTCTTGGGGCAAGGCAAAGGTGTGCACTGATGGCTGACCTGGATTCCCTGAAATGGGCTGCTAGAAGCAGGAGGGAGTGCTGCACCCAGCCTCTTACTTTACTGAGGCTGAAAGCCCCCTCTCCCAGCCCTCAAATTGCATATAGGGGCCCCCACCCCAGCTTAGATGCAGCCAGGCTTTGTGCAAAGATTAGTGTCCTGTTTGTTCTGGGGAGGATTTTTAAATGCTATTCTGGTTACTGGAGTTTTGTGGAATCCAAAGCTTTAATTCTTTAGAATTGGAAAGCACAGAAGTAGTGTTCTACCTTGAAGAAGTCTATACATTTTGTGTCAGGCTATCATAGAACTATTATGGAAAAGGATAAATATCCTTTTAATGAAGATTGTTAATTTTATTTCTCAGGCTCACCTCTATTCATAGTCTTAAATTAGTATTAGTTTTGTACTATTATTGAACTTCAAAATATTCTTGGGACCATGTGCTCCTTCACTGTAAGGTTTCTCTTGGCTCTGGTGGTGAATTCAGGTTATGTTAGGGAAGAAGAGTTATTGTGGAGAAAATTGAAAGTGACCTAAGAGGGGGAAAAACAAGGCAGTGTTAGCTGAACACAGGTTGGTTGTTTTGTTTATTTGTTTGTTTGTTTTTAAAGGGAAGCTGTATAAAGTTAGAGTACTTTGAAAAAACCATGACTCAAATATTTCAATTTAGCGATAGTTTTTTCAGCAAGATTCTAATGAAAAGGGACACTTATGGGTAACAAGAATATAGAAAGAGGGTATAGTTGATGCTAAAAGAATTTGTTAAAGAAGGGATATTCAACCTCCATGCTTCAAGGATCAATCCAGTTTGTACCTGTTGGAGTTTGTTTGAGGAGATTACCCCACATCTGTGTCCTGATGTGTTGCTGACATCCTTCTGGTGTACATCTGCTGCTGGGCCATGGCAGAGAGAGGACACTGGAATTATTGCCAAATGCTTTGTTTCAGTTCTCTGTGTACCCAAAGACCTCTTTCTATCTAGTGAGTAATATATTTTAATTACTTTTTGTTTGAGAGGGCCCTCAAGTTTCTTTGAAAATCAGTGTATGTAACACTAAATATTAAAGTAAATTTTACTTTGACAAAGCTAAAATGGAGTACTTTGTGTGTAGGACCATGACATTTTGTATTTTTTCCAGTACTTAAGGCAGTTGTTCTTCCTCTCTTCTCCCCTGTTCCCTCCCAAAAATTAGAGCTCACCTCTATTGCTAAGTGTTCACTAAAAGTAACTTCAAACTGATGACTTACTTCAACAAAGCCTTCATTCTACAATGTGTTATCAGCCAATTACTTTTCAGTAAAGATCTAAAAGCTGCATGTTTTAAAAAGTGAACTGTCATTAAAACACATTGTATATTGTTAAAATGTATATGTAAATTGTTTGTTTGCATCAGCAAACACGTTTGTTATTAAAACTCATTATTCATCTCTGTTCTTTTAGTCAGTTTCTTAACTAGCAGGCAACACCCCTTGTGGCTCTCAAACCACTTGGTTATTGAAGGAATTTAAAAAAAAAAAAAAGGCTCTTCTTATCTTTTGGGTTGCTGATCCCTGCCCCAAACACCATCTTCAAATCCTACTCTGGATACTAAGAATTTCCCTTTTCCAGGCAGGGAAAATAGAAAATACCATGGACTTATGGAACTAATTCTAAATGGGGGGGAGAAAAAAAAAAACCAAAAAGTAGAATTAGAAATACATACTTTAGTTTACATAGGATCAATTTATTGATCATAATGATTGAAATCCAGCCACTATAGTATCTCAGGCCCAGTGTACACTTGTTGCTGTTTTTGGCAGCAGTTGACCTGAGATATGAAAATCGTTTAAAATAACTTCCGTATCTCCCTTCAACCTCCTCACATCCACTTATCTCGGCTCCTCCAAAGTGCTAAGTTGAAGGGAAATGCCCTCCCTTCAATTCAGCTCAACTCCCTTTGAGGGTGTGGACTGTAGTGATTGACTTCCCAATTGACTGAGCGGATCTTCACAGACCCCTCAACTGAACAAGGAAGTTCAACCACATGGCATCAAATTTGCTGTGGTCAGTATAGACATACCCTAAGTGTTGCAAGTAGTAACTATACCCAGGACCTAGACCAGTGGTTCCCAACCTGTGGTCCACGGACCCCTGGGAGTCTGTGGACATGTTGCAGGGGGTCCGCAGAGCCTCACCGTACTGGGGCTAGAATCCAGCTACAGCCCCAATGCCCCCAGCCAGGGCTGTCTTTCCCCTCCCATGGCCGGATCCTGGCAGGGGAATGGGGCCGCGGCGGCTCCCCAGCAGGGGCAAGGGCAGGGGAACATAGCTGCCACGGCTCAGGTCCCCAGCGGCGCAGCCATGTTGGTGGCAGCACTGCTTGCGGGATGTCCCTGTGGTGCCACCAGAGTGATGTGGGTCACAGTCTGCGTGCATGGGCCAGATTACATAATCAGCCAGGAGGCCGCAAAGTTTATTTTTGTTAAAAAGGAGTCCCCAGCCTGAAACAGATTGGGAACCACTGGCCTAGACCATAGCCCATTGAAGCCAATAGTTCCAGAGGGGTAGCCGTGTTAGTCTAGCTCCGCAAAACAAGCAAGGAGTCTGGTGGCACTTTTAAAGACTAACAAATTTATGAGCTTTTGTGGGAATAAATCCTTCAAGCATCTGACAAAGTGGGATTTTCTCCCACAAAAGTTCATGTAATAAATAAATTTATTAGTCTTTAAAAGTGCCATGGGGATCCTTGTTTGAAGCCAATAGGAGGCTTTCCTTTCCATTTAATGGACATTTAATATGGTGTTTACTCTGTTTTGGTCATGATTGATCCATGTAGTTAGAAAACAAACTACAGCTCATCAAAAATGTGAGTAAATCCCTGTCTGGTTTAAGATGTTTCACAAGCAGAACAAGAAAAAAATCCAAAGATGAAATGGTTTATTTGTAAATTATTTTTTCAGAGTTATTGTATGAAGGAGTGTACGTTACATATCTCAAGGGGTAGCCGTGTTGTCTAGTTCAAAGAAACAAACAAGAAATCCTGTGGCACTTAAAGACTAACAAATTTATTTTTTGCATATAATATAAAAAATAAGCACGTTAGTCTTTAAGTGCCACAGGACTCCTTGTTTGTGTTACGTATCTCTCTCATGGCAGATGTTACTGACTGATGCCATTACACTTTTTTTTTTGTTAGTGTGTAAGCAAATTTTCAGTCTTGTTTGACATTGTGTGTGTGCTGTTAGGTCTGTCATGCTGGCTTTGTGCAGAAGTTGCTGAATGAGGGGCAGGAGAGCTTGTTTCCTGCCTTCATCTCTGACTGGAGATGGTTCTTGAGGGGGACTTGCTCCCTGGTAACTGGGCGCTGGTGTTTGAGCACAGATCCCTGAAAAAAGGGATTACCTCCATGCTCTGTGTAACCAGGTCTATTCCAAGCATGTTCCCAATGTATAAACAAAACAAGTTCCACTAAGAAAACTCATTTCGTTCAGCAGACAGGTATATTCTGACTGTAGTGTATAGGTGCTCGTTTCCAACTAGTTTCTAGCAAAGCAATATTTCAAACTTAGTAAAGAAGTGTAAAGTATTCAGGGCAGACAACTGTTCCTCTTCCCTGGAGATGACAAAGCAGCCTAAGCCTATACCCTTCCTATTGTGTGCGGGGGCATGGGTGAAACTGTGCTGGGAAGTCCAGGCCTCTATACAGTAAGAACAGAAACAAAACAATCCAAAATAAATAAACTCCCAGCTCTAATCACCTCTTGTTAGTGCAACTCTAACCCACAGTCTGCAGATGGAAATGGTTAAGCTTCTGGTATAAATACCTAAATATGGTTTGCCACATTGGCCTCACATTATTCACTACCCCACTCTTTCATTTGTTTGTTCAAATGTTCTTTGCCAGCACGAAGGCCTTCAGATTCCTGATCATGGGCAAAGATGTGGGCCACCAAATTCATCTGGAATCTGCACATTTGTTTAGTTTAGTTTCTTTCAGGGCTAATTCCTTAGTCCCTGACACATACCCAAACCCCCACCATCATGGCTTCTTTCCAACATGTGGCGTAAAGACCTTAAGGATCTATGGCCAGTGGAGTTACTAGAGACTTGCATAGTTTTCACCTTCCTAATACAACCACTTCTGCAATGCACCTGAGACCACATGGCTGTCTCCACTAACCAATTAGTCTACACTATGCAAGCTTAGTGCAGACTATTTTGGCCCATGGCTAATCCGAACTAAGAAATTTTTTAGTTTGAACTAGGCAAAGCTTAGTCTGGACTAGTAAGACCTGGTGGTTAGACTGGACTTCCATGCTTAGTGCAAACTAAGCACCGTCAAGACTCGAAGTAATGGCTCATTCAAACTTAAAAAGTTTGAACTAAGCCATTAGTTCGAACTAGCTATGCATTCTAGCTTGAAGTTAGTTCAAACTAGGACGTTTGACTAGTTCAAAATAACAATCCATCATTAGTCCAAACTAGCCTGAGGTTAGTTTGGACTAACCTCGGACATTTTTTAGTTCAGACTAGCAAGTCCAAACTAAAAGAGTAGATGTAGACATAGCCTATGTGTCCTGCATGATTCATTTTCTATTTGGAGCTGGTACAGAGGAACATATGACATGGACTTTAAAACAAATGAATTTACCAAATAATGTTCAGAATTTCTGCAATTACACAATGCTTAATCAACTTATGGGACTTGTAGCCATCAAGCATCATTATGGTGAAGAGCGCAGTGGTCAAAAAAGCAGTAGATGCTTAATATCACAAGAGCACCCAGAGCTAATTTAGATAAGATTTAAAATAGCTTACAACTACATAGTACTTGTAACCCATAGCTCTTGACTGCTTCACAAAGGAAGTCACTAGCACAATCCCCATCGTATAACTGGGGAAAATAAAGTATGGAGCAATTTATCTGAGGTCACAGAGCAACCAATGTAGGACTGGAATTCAGCTTTCCTGAGTCCCAATCCAGTGTTGTGTTCATTAAAGCAAGCTGTCCCCTTATAAGGGCTACACTTCCACTTGCTCATTCTCATACGGAAATTCAGACTAGCATGAAGCTTAAATCAGATAATGAGGTCCCTTGAAATGCAATGAAATGGTTAATTTAAGTCACAGAAGAGTTGCACAAAACTATTGTTGTATTTCTCCATATCAGCTGGCATCCTGCTGAACCGCTATAAACTATTCCGCGGTATGGCGTCTGAATAGTACAGTTAAGCTTGTTCCAGATAAGGAAGCTTTGCTGACTGTAGAGATATCATGGTTATCCCACAGTAATGTATCCTCAGACATAGGAATCCTTGCTTGTTTGTGCAAATCCTCATGCCTGCCAGCCACACTGGGAAAATTTATTAGAGCTAGGGATGGATCAGATGACATAGAATTAGTTCTCATCTCCTGAGGTAACCTCTAGACACACTGGACCAAGACTTCAGAGGTAAGCCTAAAACTTATGAAACCTACAGCTCTCATAATGGAAGTTATAACCATTTAGACCTCATGCCAACCCTTCCTCCCTGACCATCAGCTGGTCCCGGTGGTCCCCTCTACTACAGAAATGTGGTGGCCACCTGAAAATTCAGCAGTGGTCATGGCTGGAGCTCCTCTCAGGGGTCTGCTGACACACCACAGAAAGAAGCTGCCTAGAATGGCTCCTTGTAGTGGCAGCATGCTGCAGAGAGAAGCTGCTCTGGGCAGCTTTTTTCATGGCACTTGGGGGCATGGGTACAGTGGGGATTCCCTGCAGCCCAGCTGCACCTGAAAGAAGTTGCCCAGACTGGCTTTCGGTGGCAGAAGTGTCTATGTCTGTGGTGCCGCAGAGGCTTCTGTGTGCCACTCTGAATGGGCTCAAATACCACTGTCAGCACATATGCAAGACCATATAAATCAGTGTAGCTGTATAGGTTGCAGCTAGCCCAGGCCCTTCCTCTTAGGCGTGGTCTCTACTGACAATGGCTGTTGATGTACTAGTACTGATATCAACCCCCTAAAGCATGTGTCCCCACTGGCACATCGGTCAAGCCAACCTAAACCACACTAAAATTCGACATAATAAAACTATCCTTAGAAGTTATGTGGTGCTGAAGTCAAATCCTGGAGGTAGAATTACTGTACATTGATGTCATTGGCCTCTGGGAGCTATCCCATAAGTCTCTGTTTTGACCTCTCTGGTCATTTGCACTCTGCTACACAGGCAGGACATAGGTCCTCTCCTCAAGCCCTGGGAAATTTTGAATTCTGATATCCTGTATGGTCAGTGTGGAGCGAACTTGTAGCTGAACATCTTATGGCAAGCCCCAAACATACCTCAGCATGGAGTCAACCTGCGGTCTTGAATCTCTTCAGCCTGTGGGATGAGGAGTCTGTTCTTGCTCAGCTCCGAGTCAGCAAAAGAAATCACAGTGTCAAGATATCACATGGTATGTTTGAGAAGGGACGCGGCAGGCATGCACAGTAGGGCTGTGTTAAAATCAAAATGCTGAGGCAGGCATATCAGCATACTAGGGAGAGAACAGTCATTCTGGTTCCTTGCCAAAGACATGCTGATTTTACAAGGAGCTGCATGCAATTATTGACAGTGACCCTACCACTGTGCCACCACGCAGAATTGATACCTCCCAGGGATCAAGGAGGAATGAGGAGGACTGTGTGGATGAGGAAAAGGGGCGGGGGGCAGAGGGCACGGTATCCATTCTCCCAGACAGTCAGAATCTATTCATCACCTTTGGAGCAGCCTAGCCAATTACAGGATGGCATCAGTAACCAAGAGGCCAGGAAAGGCACATCTGGTGAGTGTATTTATCAAACCTCATTGTTGTGGATATGTCCCCAGTCCTGCTTCTGCTGTTTGTGGGGGAAAAAAGGGGGTTGTGCTTTGAGAGGATGACTTTCCTTGGTATAGGTAAACCTCTGCATAAGGTCGCCACATGAACCTCTTGATGTGCCTCTTGATGTGCACAAGAATGCTCCGAGACCCCTTCATAGATATCTCTAGGAAACGTTCATGAAGGTCCTTTGCAAAAGATTTCTGGGGAGGGCAGCCTTACTTCTTTCTCCACAGCAGAAGACTTTACCACACCACACTCCTATTAAAGGAGCAGGCAACACTGAAGGACATAGCACAGCAGACTAAAAGCCAGAGCTATGCCCTGATGCGTCCAGCAAGCCTTCCTTTTCTGTCTGCATTAGCCTCAGCAGACTGATGTTGCACTTGGTCACCTAAGAAAGATGACACAATTTTACAGCAACTGACCAATGCCATCTTCTACCCCTGCCCTGGCTGGTGTCCCTTGGACACAGCACACCATGGCACTATTTGCATGGGCATTAAGGGACCCAATGCTGGTTGCTCCACATTTTCTGTTGCTTTAATTTGCCCATAGCCTCCCGTAATTCTTTTTGCCCACCTCCTCCTGCAAAACATTTTTGAATGTTAAGGGAAAGTCGAATGGTTCATCTCCTTGGTTCACTGTTTATTGGGGAGCTGTGTGCCATGCTGGAAGTCTTCGTAATGGATGCAAGGGCCCCTCATTTACCATGTCTGGAACAGCAGTCCAAGTGCTTTGGTATGTGCAGACTGGAATATGATTCTGGCTTCATGTTCCGAAAAGTCAATGGCACTCTTTTATCATATTTTAGACTACATGAGCTCATCTAACAATGGAAACTGTGTGATTTGCATGCCTTACAGTCAGCTCCTTGAACTTTAGCCACCCAACTCCTATGGAGCACCTCTCCCAGATTGGGGGGGAAGGAAATCCATGAATGACCTGTTTAGTGAGCTAATGAATGGCCCCATGGCAGCTGAGAGAGATCTTGGAGCCTGAGGAATGGACATGAAGGACAGAAGAACAGCACAGCAGGAGGACTGTGAAACATAACATATTATGAGGGATCAACCCTACATACTGAGGTATCTGGTAGAGCGCCAGGAACAGCAGTGACCAGACACAGTCCCTCTGAAGCCCCTCCAGAACATACAACAAGCCATGAGTCCAATCAACCTCCACCACCAAGAGCTCCAAGTGGAGTTTGAACAGACTGAAGTACATACTCCACTCCACACCAGTGGAGGCAAGCGGAATGAGGTGATGGCCCCTTTAAAAACTGCACCAGTACATTCCTTTTTGATTCCCTCCCCACCCCAGAAACGATCACAAAAGTAAACCAGTTTATAAAAAGTCTGTCATTATTCATTTATAGCCTGGGCATTGTCAGCATGGAAAAAAGCAAAGGGGGAGGATGGTGTGTGGATGGGCGATGGGAATTAAATGCATAGTGCTGAGAAACACACATATTACTGTGACTCATTGCAAACATGGGTTTTCAATGCTTCCCTCATATGCAGCGGTTTGTTCAGACCTTGACACTGGCATCTGACTGCTCAAAATTTACAGCCAGCCTATCAGCCTCCGTGACCTGACCCTGGGAGAACTTGTCACTATGTGTTTCACACAAATTACAAGGCACACATCAAGCACAGATAATTGTTAGCAGTTTTTTTCACTGAGGTCAAGTCTAGTCAGTAGACTCCTCCACCTCCCTTTTAAATGCCCGAATGCACATTCCACCACCATGCTCCACTTGTTGGGCCTTTTGTTGAAAACCTCCTTCTCATTGTTCATGTGCTCAGTGTAGGGCTTCATTAGCCAGGGAAGCACGGCATTTCAATATCTCCAATGTTTATTTTTTGTCAGGGAAGAAAGTTCCTCCATGCATCTTTTTGAACATATTGGCATTCCTAAAGATGTACTTGTTATGCACCTTTTTTGACCATCCCACACTGATGTCAGGGAAACATTCCTTGTAATCAAGAAGGACCTGCAAGACCATTGAAAAGTATCCTTTGTGGTTTATACTCTGGCAAGGGGGTCTGGAGCTAAAATAGAGATATGCATCCCACCTATGCTGGCCCACCCCCACAGTTTGGGAACCCCAGTGCGGCAAATCTATCCAATATGTCCTGCCCATTTTCCAAAGTCACCACCCTTAGCAACTCATGTCCGTTAATGGCCCTGCAGATTTTCATCACATCAGTTCCCATGGTGGATTTCCCCACTCTGAATTGATTTCCAACTGACTGGTAACAGTCTGGGGTTGCTAGCTTCCACAGAGCAATGGCCATTCGCTTCTCCACTGTCAGAGCTGGTCTCAAGCAATTATTCATATGCTTGTGTACAGGGGACAGCTCTTTGCGAAGTTCAAGAAAAGTGGCCTTCCACATGGAAAAGTTATGTAGCCACTGCTCATCATCCCACATGGTCATCACAATGCTGTTATAACAGGTAATTTGAATTCACCCTCCCTCTGTATGCTGTTTCCTAAAGTTTGAATCCTTACAAATGCTCTGATTTGCTGTTGCAGTATGACCTGATCCCATGTCTCACACTCCCCTGCATTTATTTTCATCCAATTCTGTAAGTTCTCCCTCTTCAAAGCATCTGATGAAGTGGGATATTCTCCCACGAAAGCTCATGCAATAAATAAATCTGTTAGTCTTTAAGTGCCACAAGACTCCTTGCTTTTTTTGCTTTACTAGAGTAACACGATTACCTCTTTGAAACAGTCTGTGCTTGTTTCCCAGACCCACCACCAGCATGTCACAGACTGAAGATGACGTGTGACAGCCTCCAGCAAGAGGGAATTGTCTTGCTCTATGGCTTTTAGCAGGGTGCCCTCAGTATATCACAATTATCTGGGCAGCAGCTCCTGTTACACCATTGAAGATACTTCAGGATAAAGTGTGAGGTGTTTGTAACACTCACAGTATTAGTGCAGAGCTGAGCAGACTCCAGTCTATCTAGCAATGCCATGTATATGGTAGAGAAAAAGTCACAAAAACCGGTTCCTGTTTGTTTGTGACCAGAAGGGAGAGGGAGAAAGCACATTGCACAATGAGAAGATGGCAACCTTCTCCCAAATTTCTGCATCTACCTGAACTCTGGGATAGCTACCCACACTGCACTGCTTTTAATGTCAACCCAACAGTGACAAGTAGAGACATAAGGAGCATGGTGTGATCACTGTCCTGCGACTTCTAGAATTCAGTAAGTGAAAGGCAATTTAAAATAGATTGACTTCCCTCTGCTGTGTAGACATGGCCTTAGATTCAGTTATATTCCCTAAGACTAACATAGCTGAGTGATGTTTAATATAAATCTTTTTTCACATCTGAATTAGATTAACTGAATGTAAATTGGAATAGCACACGTGGCAATATGTTGTAAGAAGCAAGTGTTACAATAAAAGCAATTTCACATCTTCCTTAAATTCAAGAGGCCTAAGGTGAGGTGTAGAAGGGTATAATCTCTATGTTGGTAAGAGGGTGCGAACCCTTGGGGATCTAATTCTGTAAGTTCTTCATCATCAAAGCATCTGACAAAGTGGGATTTTCTCCCACATAAGTTCATGCAATAAATAAATTCATTAATCTTTAAAAGCTCAAAAGGAGTCCTTGGTTGTTTTGCTGAACTAGACTAACACGGCTACCCCCTTGTGAGTCTACTTGCGTTTGACCTCACTTAAACCAGTTTGACACCACTGTGACGTCACATGCAGAATTAATGAAACAATGAGAAATGTTTTCATCAAAAATTTCTAAATATGTTTTCACTGTATGGGGTTTGAATTGTATCTATCTCCCTTATTTTCGCCATTTTATAGAGCAGGTATGGGTAACATTTTGGTTCAAGGGTCACCTCTGTGGTATGGCAGGCCACATGCAATGGGAGAAGAGCAAGGAAGGGGTGGGGTTGGGAGGAGAGGGTGGTCACTGCTGGGCCCACATGGTGGCGAAGGAGCAGGTGGATGGGGTGGAACTGGAAGGGGGAGAGTGACTGCTGCAGTCGGCCAGATCATGGCTGGGCCCAAGCGATGCGGGGGGAAGTGGCCACCATGGTCTGGCCAGTGTGTCTCCCCTAGACCCATGGGATGAGGAAGGGGCAGGGTGGGGTTGCAAGAAAGGGAGGTGCTGCAGTGCTCCTGCCAAGAGGATGCTACTGGACCCATGTTATTGGTGGGGGGTGAGGCTGCCGTGCTCCAGCCAGGCCCACCTGAAGAAAGCATTGTTTTAAGTCAGCCCTTAAAGTGGTGACAGGTTTCAAGGGGTAGCTGTGTTAGTCTAGTTCAGCAAAACAAACAAGAGGTCCTTTGGCACTTAAAAGACTAATACATTTATTTATTGCATGAGTTATTTGTGGGAGAAAAATCACACTTTGTCAGATGACAAAGTGGGATTTTCACCCATGGAAGTTCATAAAAATGTCTGCATATTCTGGGGCCATGTGGGTATCCATAGCTGTGCGACTGACTTGAAGATATGAATTGTCTTCAAATCTGAAATGGTCGTGGGTAAGTACAAAGCATGAGCATTGTTGCCCTGGGAAAAGACCCAGGGCCTGAGCCCAGGCCCCACCCCATGGACCCTGGCCCTGATCTGGAGTCAGGGCCCTGGGCTCCTGCTGCTGCCAGCCTGACCCCCCATCCCTGGCCAAGCCAGTGGCTGCCATGGGTGGCCTGGCCCAGATCCTGGGCTGGGAGAAGCAGGCGCTGCTGTGGCCCACCCAGACCTGGATACACGGGCAGGAGAGGCAGGCACCACCATGGCTGGCCCACCCCAGATACCTGGCTGGGGATGGGGCAGGAAGAGGCAGGGGACACGCCAGCCATTCAAGGCACTGGCACCAGGGCTCAGGGCACGTGCCCCCTGTTCCAGGCTCCAGTGACGCTCCTGGTACAAAGCCACAAAGTTCAATCATGGAGTGTATCAATGGCTTTTAATTTGTCTTTATGTGGGATGTTAGTCTACAGAATTTCTATGTCCATAGTGGCCATGATGTTATTTTCTGGAGAGTCATCAGTGGCTTGAATCTTTCTCAGGAGGTCCATGGTGTCTTGACGATAGTTAGGTTGTTGGTAGTGTAGCGGCTGAGAATAGTACATAAAGCAAGATAAGTAAGAGTGTCAATGCCTGAAATGATGGGGCATCCAGGGTTTTCAAGTTTATGGATTTTCCGCAGGAGACAGAATATCCCTGGTCAGGATTCTGGGGGGTGTCTATATTGTTAGTTCCTGTGCTGCCTTGGGAGTTTCTTGAGCAGGTGTTGTAGTTCCTGTTGGTATTCCTTAATGGGGCCAGAGAGAAGTAGTTTGCAGAATGCTGTGTTGGAGAGTTATCTATAAGTCTCCTGATTATAATCTGATTTATTCATGATGACAATCACACCTCCTTAGTCAACCTCCTTGATCATAATGTCAGAGCCATGCAGAGCACAATGCCATCCACTGCTTCAGAAGCGACTCTGACATTGTCATCAAGGAGGCTGACAAAAGAGATGCATCATCATCATGAGCAAATCGGAGTTCTGTACACCAACATCCCCCACAAAAATGGATTACAAGCCATTGAGAGAACTATCCCAGATGATGTCATGACACACCTCATGACTGAGCTTTGTGACTTTGTACTCACCCACAACCATTTCAGATTTGAAGATAATTTGTATCTTCAGATCATTGGTGCAGCTATAAGTACCTCCATGGCCCCACAATATGCCAACATTTTTATGACTCATGTAAAACAATGCTTCCTCCAGTCTTGTTCCCAAGTGCCACTCCTCTACATTGATGACATCTTCATCATCTGGGTCCATGGAAAGGATGCTCTTGAAGATTTCCACAAAGATTTCAACAATTTCCACTCCATGTTTATCCTTAGCCTGTAACACGCCGCACAAGAGATCCACTTTCTAGACGCTACAGTATAAATTAGGGATGGACACAAACACCACCTTATGCCATAAACCTACTGGGTATGTCTACACTTAACAATTTAGTTTGAACTAAGGAGGCTTAATTTAAACTAAATTAGTGCATATCCATACTAGCTTTCATTAGTTCAAACTCAGGACTTCCCTTAGTTCAAACTAAGAAAAGCCTAGTTCGAAGTTATAAAACTTCCCTTAAGTTCGAAATGATGGTTAGTTCAAACTCATTAGTCTGAATTAACCCAAGGTAGTTGGGTTCGACTTAACAGTTCGAAATAACCATGGCTTGATTTTCGCTATGCAATAGTGCCTCCTACCTGACTTGAACTAGCAAGTCCTGTGCATGGACATGCTAGTTCGAATTAGGGTTTCTAGTGTGGCCATGTTCATTTGAATTAACTTAATTCAAACTAATAATGATTAGTTTGAATTCAGTTAATTTGAACTAACCTGCTAAGTGTAGACATAGCTACTGATCGGTATAGTTCCCTTCAACCCTCAAACTTCCATGCAGGACATGACATGACAATCGATCCACCATCTACAGCAAAGCCCTAAGATATAACCGCATTTGTTCTGTCCCTCAGACAGACAGACGCCTTCAGGATCTCTATCAAGCATTCTTAAAACTACAGCAGTGGTTCCCAATCAGTGTGCCGCAGCACACTGGTGTGCCGTGGCAATGCCTCAGATGTGCCGAAAGAACCCGCGACCCTGAGCTGCAGCAGGTAGCCCTGGTTGGCGGTTCCCCAGAGCCAGAGCTGCAGCAGCGGCCCCATGTGGCCCCAGCCAGGGGGTTCCCCAGAGATGGAACAGCTGCTGCAGGTGGCAGCCCAATGTGGCCCCAGCCAGGGATTCCCCTGAGCTGGAGTCCGAGCCATGGGCAGTGGAGCCATGCAGCATCAGGTAGCAGGCTCCTCAGCAGGAGCATCGCTGTCCCGGAGAAAGACCGGAGGCAGGGGCCGAGGCCATGCCCCTGGCCTCAGGCCATGCCCCCAGCCCCGATTGTGTGGGAGAGCCCAATCCGGCCTCGGGTGCCTGCCCCATCCTGGTCCTGGATCCCCAGTCAAGGGTGGGGCTGGGGGATGCAGATGCCACCACAGGTGGCCTGGCCTGAACTGCCAGCTTGGGACAGGGCCAGGAGCAGCAGCTGCCGCCGCAGGTGGAAGTAGCAGGTGCTGTGATGGTTGGCTGAGCCCCGGATCTCCAGCTGGAGACAGGGCCAAGAGAAGCAGGGGCCATACCGGGAACTCCAGACACTGGCACTGGGACTCGGGGCATGAGCCCCGTGTGCCAGGTGCCAGCAACGTTCCTGCTCCCTGGAACTGCAGGTGGCAGCCCTATGTTGCCCCAGCAGGGAGAGGGGAGGTTTCCTGAGCTGGAGCCATGGGCAGCAGCCCCAAAACAGGTGCCACAGCTCATGAATATTCATAGTTAATTTGAATATTCATGAATTCATCATAGTGTGCTGCGACATCACTGTGGGCCTCAAGGTATGCCACGGAGAGAAAAAGGTTGGGAACCACTGAACTACAGTACACACCTGGAGTACTGAAGAAACAGATTCAGAGAGCCAGACAGGTACCCAGCAATTGGCTATTGCAGGAGAAGCCCAAGAAAGAAAACAACAGAATGCCACTAGTTATCACCTACAACCCTCAAGTCACTCATCAGCAATTATAGACCTAACAGAGGAAATATTAAAGCAAGCACATGTCCTTGTAACAAACCATGTTGCCAACTTTGCTCACATATTTGCACAAAAGATGCCATCAGAGGACCTGTCAAGCCAGCTACTCTATCAAGGACTCATTCACCTGCTCATCCACCAATGTGATTTATGCCATCATGTGCCAGAAATGCCCTCCCCCACATTATACATTGGACAAACAGGACAGTCTCAGTACAAAAGAATAAATGGACGCAAATCTGACATAAGAAATAACATTTAAAAACCAATAGGGCCACACTCCAATCTCCCTGCCCACTCTGTTGATGATTTGTGAATAGTGGTGCTCAAACAAAATGGATAACAAATTGAAGCTTTAAAGAGAAACTGCAGAATTGGAATTCACATGCACATTTGACTCCATGAACTCAGGATTAAATAATGACTATAGGTTCTTTTCCCATTCCAATAGCTAATTTGCTTTCCTTGTCTGCCATCCACCTCCCTGCTAATTGCTGTACTCCACTGTTTGAATCCTAACAACTGCTTTGATTTGTTGTTACAGTCTCACCAGATCCTATGACTTACGCTCCCCTAAATGTTGTGCCCATTCTGTAAACTCCCCATCTTCAAGCATCTGATAAAGTGGGATTTTCTTCCACAAAAGCTTGTGTGATATATATGTTTGTTAGTCTTTCAAAGTGCCACCAGACCCCTTGGTTTTTTAATCTCTTCCTAATAGCCCCTAACACGATTAGCTTTTTTTGACTTCTACTGCACCCTGAGCAGATGTTTTCAGAGAACTAGACATGATGACGCGAAGATTTTTCTTGACTGATAACAGCTCATTTTGACTCTATCATTTTGCATGTATACTTGACATGGTGCTTTCCAGTGTACATTACTTTACACTTATCAGTTCTCTTATTCATCTGTCATTTTGTTGTGTCATCCAGTTTTGTCGATTCCATTGTAACCCTCTCCATTCAGCTTTGGACTTAACACCTTAAGTTTCACCTTTAGATTTTGCCACCTCATGGTTCTCTCCTTTTTCCAGATCATTTATGAACATACTGAACAGCACTGATCTCAAAACAGATTCTGGGGTAGCCCCACTATTCATTTCTCTTCTCCGTGAAAACTGGCCATTTATTCCCACCCTTTGTTTCCCATCTTTTAACCAGTTCCTGATACATGAGAAGACTTTCCCTCTTATCCCATGACTGCTTACTTCAAGAGCTTTAGGTGAAGAATCTTGTCAAAGGTTTTCTGAAATCCAAATACACTATATCCACTGGATCACCCTTATCCACTTGTTGGTTGGTTGACAACATGGCTACGTCTACACTGGCAAATTAGTCCAGACTAAGGGGGCTTAGTCTGGACTAATTTAGCCCATGGCTGCACTAGGCTTTCCCTAGTCCAGACTAAGAAATTTCTTAGCTCAGACTAAAGAAAGCTTAGTTCAAACTTTTAAGTACGAGGCATTAGTCTTGACTTACACACTTACTTCGAACTTTCATTCGAACGAGGTGTGGCAAGACCCAGACTAAAGGTTAGTTCGAACTAAAGAAGTTCAAACTAAGCCAGATAGCTTGAACTAACTGTGCATTCTAGTTTGAACTAAGAATTGTTCAAATTAATCGGCTTGCAGTTAGTTCGAACTAAACTCCATCTTCTTAGTTTGGATTGGCAAGGAGGAAGGAGGACATTTCAATTGGAGCCTGTGGGGGGTCAATCCTGGTCTCGTTATTTGTCACTGTTTTCTGTTAATGATTTGCATAACAATGTGGAAAGAATGCTTATGAAGCATGTTGGTGCTTCCAAACTGGGAGGTGTTGCAAACATTTTGGAGAACAGGGCTAGAATTCAAAGTGACCACAGTACAGTGAAGAACTGCTCTCAGATCAACAAGATGAAATTCAGTAAAGACAAGTGTTACACTTAAGGAGGAAATTGCAAATGCACCAATATGAAATGTGTAAAATTTGGTAGGTAATAATACTGCAGAAAAAGTATTTGGCGATTACAGTAGATCAAAGACTAAATATGAACCAACAATGTGATGCTGTTGCAGAATCATACTAACAGGAATGTCATAGGTAAGATATGAGAGGTATTTGGTTCCTTTCTACACAGCTCTGGTGAGCTCTCAGCTAGACTACCATATCCAGTTGTGGGTGCCACACTTTAAGAAAGATGCTGACAGATTGGTGAGAGTCTTGAGAAGAACAATAAAAATGAGGAAAGGTTTAGAAGATTTGGCTGATGAGGAAAGGTTACAAAAACTGGGCATGTTTAGTTCTGAGAAAAGAAGATTGAGGGGGAGATTGATGGTAGTTTTCAAATATGTTAAAGACAGTCATAAAGAAGATATGATCAATTGTCTTTGAAGGCAGGAAAAAGCATAAACTTCTTAAACTTCAGCAAGGATTAGGTATTAGGAAAACTTTCCAGCTATGAAGATATTTCAACATAGAGCAGTTATCAATGAGGTAGTGGTCATGGAAGGCTTTTAAGAACAGGTTAGATAAACACTTGTGAGACAGGGTACATATTTAGTCCTGCTTCAACATGAAAGTGGTGGGAGCACTGAATGGGCTAGATGCTCTCTTCAGATCCCAACCAGCCCTACATTTCTATGATGGTATGCTATTTTTATTTGTCATGAACATATTTTTGCTATTTTTACTCTAAATTTTCATCAAAATGGTTATTGAAGCTTAAGATGTAGGTTTCTAGTAAGCAAAAAGAGTAAATAAATATTTCAATAAGGATTGCAATAACCATTTCCATAATTACTTTGATTGAAATATATTGTGAAAACCAAGAAATATTGGAAATCTTTCAAGAAAAAATTTAGTTTTGAAAATTTGCCATTTTTCATTGAATCAGCTTCTCATTCTAAAAATGTTTACTAGTGCTCCTATTTGTTTGATCTCATTTATTCCCTATTTAGACTGATGTGAGATCATTTCTGGCCCTTTAGGCTATGTCTACACCTAAAATCTTAGTTTGGACTTGGTAAGTCTGAACTAAGTAGTTCAAAGTTGGTTTGAACTAAGCTACATTTTTAGGTCAAACTAAAAAAGTGCAGCTAGTTCAAACTAAATGTTAATTTGAACAAAAAAAAGTGTGGTTTAATTCAAACTAACCACTAGTTTGAACTTATTTAGTTCAAACTAGCATGTCTACATCGTGCTAGTTCAAACTAGCCAAAGCAGCTAGTTCAAGCTAAGCAGCTAGTTTGGACTAACCAGCCGAACTAACTAGTTTGAACTAAACTTTGGCTGGCTCGAACTAAAAAATTTTTTAGTTCAAACTACCCAAAGGCTAGCGTAGACAGGGTTCAAATTAGTCTGTACTAAGCTTGCTTATTCCAGACTAATTTGCTAGTGTAAATATAGCGTAAGAGTCTAAGCAAGTCACTTATATACTGAAGGACCTTGAAGAATGTGGGAGTCACGGAGTTCATTCACTTCTGGTTGTGCCTCCTACTGGCCTGGCCACCCTGGAGATTAGCTCTGACCAAGCATTGCATCCTCCTCTGATGGTGTCTATCTCACATCTTGCAGCCCCTCTCATTCCAGGAACTGCAGACTCCTTTTCTGACTCAGGTCTCCAGCCAGGTCACCACATGGTTACTGATGCTTAGTAACATAGCACAACCCCATATTTACCATAAGAAGGCCTCTGTCCTGCTGCTGGTTAAAATCTGTGAATGTAGCAACTCAGACTTCTTGAATCACCACTCAGCTCTCCTGTTTGCTAGATGCCCTTTGTAGTAATTTATGTTACTACAGGACATGAAGGTGGAATCTGCTTAGCACAACTAGTGGTCAACAGTGATTCTTGTTAATCATTCTGTGGTCACCAACCTAGCTGTCCATCAGGTTTTGCTCTGCCAAAGCACCTACAGTCATCTCCGAACCTCTTTTGAATAGGACAGGACTATTGTTCAGCCAGTCTCTTTAAATAGGATTTTTCTCTTGACTCACAATGCAACTGCAGTCAGTTTTAGACTGTCACATATCCTTGACAAGTACCCACTGATTTATTTTGATGGTGGTTAGGTGTTCTCCCCCGGCACTGAAGACACTACCAAATGGCTTGGTACACTGTGTTTATGCTGCTAGATACAGAGTCACACCCCTTCTCATTTACTCTGGTGTAAATCCATTAAAGACTCTCCAGAAACCTCAGACTTGAATCTCCTCTCATTTTTAGTGATTTTCACAATGGTGTAACTCTAATTCTGCTTTTGAGTTATTGTCACAAAGTGAGGGGAAAAATATGGTCCTATGATTCTCAGTCCACCAATGGGAGCGTTTCACATTATAAAAGAAATTTGAGCATTTCTAAATGGGGTTTCAATATCTCCTTGCAGCTGGTCAAAAAGAAATGATAGTGTTGATGAAAGGTCATTGGCCATCTATTTTCTAGTATTTGGCCAACAAAAGAAGGTGCATTAAGGGCAGATTTGGCAGGCAGAATCAGGCTTTCATCAGTAAATGTCAGTGTGTACACACAAACCGATGAAAAATCTTTCCATTGATGAACCAATAGTACAGTAAGAAAAATGTTGCTTGACAACTTACCAGAGCTGGATTTAAAGATACTTACTATGAACATGTGATGCTGTCCATTTGTGATTTAATGGTTCTAAAGCTTTAATTCTTCAAATCTCAATGGCCACTGTAAACAAATACTTGTCTGACGCCCACCCCTATAATTTCCCGCAACTATGAAAATTTAAATCAAAGGGGAGAAGGCATAAACCTCACAATTTTGATTACATTTTGAAAATGTAAAAGTATAAAAATGCTTAAAATAAATATCAACATTGATATAAAATAAAATTCAGTTCAGCCTAACAGTATGTCTACACCATAGCTGGCAGAGGGCTTCCCATTCGAGGTGTCTGTCTGAACTTCTCAGCATGGGTAGACAGTCATAAGGTAACGCCCTAAGAACAGCAGCATGACTGTGGCTTGAGGTAGCTGTCAGAGTACAATCCTGCATGAGGTATGTACTCAGATGGCGACCTTAGTTGCGGCTTTGCAGCCATGCAGCTATTTTTAACCATTCTAGCTTTAGCCAAGGGAGGACATATTTATCTACCTGTTGTGGGAACTGCACTATCCAGCGGCTGCACGGAGCTATGGACAGGGTGAAATGCACCCGCTGAAGCCCTAAAATCTCCACAGCAGTGACTTTCACCCCATGCTCAATTGCATATTAGGAAAGTATTTCACTGCAAAAATTATTCTGTCTGTAACTTTGTCTTTGAGCGCAATATAAATGCTACTGTGGACCGCAGAGGTTAATCCATTACAACAAGGCAATTAGATTTAGTGACTGTTTGGAAGATAAAAGCAGTGAGCCATAATCAATCCTGAGAACCCAGACATGATAAATATCTATAATTTCCTCTTACTTCGTAGATCTCAGTATGACAAAGTGAGTTAGGGTAGAGTGATTACAGTCCTGTGTCAGAAATGAAAGAGGAATTTTATTTTTATTAAACAAGTTACTTGAGAAAAGAGTGTCTTGCCCTCTTTCTTTAGTGAGATTATGTTCCAGATGGTGCTAAAATTAACCCTCAAATTTTTGGTTGCTGCTTCCTGGTAAGTTTTCAGTAACAGAGTCTATGGAGCAATGGTGCAACAAGATTTTCTTCTAGGTTACATTATTCCACTCTCAAGCTAGGTAGGATCTGTTATCTCAGCATCCTGTATAAATTCCAGTTTGAGTAATTTATGTTTTGCCTACCTAAAACTCCCCATGAACTTTCTGTAAGAAGCAACTTTCTCACAGTATGGCCCTAAAGTGTGGTGTAGCATTAGGCATTGCTAAATGGTTCCTGCATTTCATTCCAGAGGTAGCTGCATTTCAGCAATGGGCCAGATGATTTATACAGCAGAAAATGGCCGGTCTCCCAACCCTTAAACTGCTAAACTCTAACTTAACTGAGTGATCAAGAAGCCAGGGGTGAGGTGGAAAGAAATAGTGTGAGGGATATTACAAAGGCAGACTGAACTGTGTACTGGCCAGCATTCTGCATGGAGGTGTAACAAAACATCTTATCTTAAGTGAAAGGTCATCTTGTCTTCCAGATACTATCCTCCAGCAACTGGGTGTGTACGATCAATGGCCAATAACAAGGGAAGTGCCCCGGGTTCAGTTCTGGGGGTGGTTTTGTTCAGCATCTTCATTAATGATTTGGAGGATGGGGTGGATTGCACCCTGAGCAAGTTTGCAGATTAGGATATAGACTGAATTAGATGCGTAAAGGATTGAGCCAAAAGAAATCTGATGAAGATCAATAAGGAGAACAGAGTCGTGCACTTAGGATAAAAGAATCCCAGGCACTGCTACAGACTGAGAACCAACTGGCTAGGCGGCAATCTACTTGTTTTGAGAGGATAACAGTTTTTTGAGATAAAGGGAATGCAGTGGACCTAATCTACTTACATTTCAGCAATACATTTTCTACAGTTCTACATAAGGAATTATCAGTTAAGTTACAGAAGATGGAGATTAATCTGAATATAGTAAGGTGGATAAGGAACTGGATAAAGGGGAGGCTACTGAAGGGTGAACTGTCAAGCTGGAGGCAGGTTACTAGTGAAGTCCCTCAGGAACCAGTCTTGGGACTGAACTTATTTAACCTTTTTGTTACTGACCTTGGCACAAAAAGTGGGAATGTGCTAATTAAGTTTGCAGATGAAACCAAATTGGGAGGTATTGCCAATACAGAGAAGGATTGGGATACCATACAGAAAGATCTGGATGCCCTTGTAAAATGGAGTATTAGCAATAGGATGGAATTTAATAATGGGAAGTGCAAGGTCATGCATTTAGGGACAAATAAGAATTTTTCCTATAGCCTGGGAATGCATCAGTTGGAAGGGACAGAGCAGGAATAGGACCTGGGAGTACTGGCTGATCACAGGATGACTATGAACCACAAATGCAAAGTGGCCATGAGAAAAAGTGAATGCAGTTCTAGGATGGATTAGAAGAGAAATTTCAAGTAGAGATAGGGATGTGTTACTGCCTCCATAAAAGGCACTGGTGAGACCTCATCTAAATATTGCACGCAGTTCTCGTTCCATATGTTTAAAATGATGAATACAAACTGGAAAGTGCAGAGAATGACTATAAGTAGGATCCACAGAATGGAAAACCTGCCTTATGAGAAGAGACTTAAGAAGCGTGGCTTGTTTAGCATAACCAAAGAAGAGTGAGAAGAGATGTGATTGCTGTCTGTAAATATACCAGAGGGATAAATACCAGAGAGGGAGAGGAATTATTTGAGTACAGCACCAATGCAGACACAAGAACAAATGGATGCAAACTGTCCATCAGGAACTTTAGGCTTGAAATTAGATGCAGGTTTCTAACCATCAGAGGAGTAAAGTCATAGAATAGCCTTCCGAGGGGAGCTTTGAGGGGACAAACCATAACTTTCTCCAACACTGAGCTTGCTGTGTTTATGGAGGGGACAATATGATGGGATGTCTTACTTTGGAAATTGGATCTTTGACTACTGGTGGTGGATATGCCAGGCCTAGGAAGGGAGGGTAGGTGGCGTGGGTTCTGAGTTATTACAGAGAAGTCTTTCTTGGGTAACTGGCTGGTGAGACATGCTTAGGGTCTAACTGATTGCCATATTTGGGGTCAGGAAGGAATTTTCCACCATGGCAAATTGTCTAGGGCTCTGGGGGGTTTTCACCTTCCTCTGTAAGATGGGGAATGATGGCCCACCCGCTGGTGAATTATATGTATCAAAGTCTTTAAATTACAATTTGATTACTTTAATAACAGTCATAGGTTAGAGGCTTATTGCTGGAATGGGTGGGTGAGGTTTTGTGGCTTGCACTGTGCAGGTCAGACTAGATGATCATACTGGTTCCTTCTGTCCTTACAGTCTGTGTGCCAGGCAGAAAAGGACTTGCAGATTACAGCGGCCAAGCAACTGAGTATGAGTCAACTGTGTGCCCTTATTGCCAAGAAGACTAATGGCATATTGGGCTGCATTAGTAGGATCATTGCCAGCACATTGAGGGACGTGTGTATTCCCCTCTATACAGCACTGGTGAGACCACATTTGGAGTATTGAATCCTGGTTTGGGCTCCTCACTACAGAAAGGATGTGGACAGGGGACTGCAAACAAGAGAGTTTGAGAGGGAAGGAGCAGAAGAAGTCTTGAGAAGGAGGTGAAGGAGATCCCCTTGCTGAAGAACCTATTGAAAACCCAGGGCGGTGGGTGGGCGTAAGCCCACCCACTTCTAAAACCCCTCCCCCAGCCTATGGGGAGATGGGACTGGACTGGGTTTCAAAGGAGTATGGGGGACAAATCAAGAAATAACAGGAATGGGTGTGAGGGTCACAGGTTTACAACAAGGGTCTCAGAAGGGGTCACTGAGCAGAGAACCCCGGACAGCGCCCACAGCTCCCGAAAGGTGTCAAGGGAGCCAGCGGACGCTGCCCAGAGGAACTCTGCCCGGATGCGGGACCAGAAATAGGCCCCACAGTCGCAGGCCCTCCGTCAGCCAACCTCCTCTCCCGAGTTTTGTAGGTGGCTACTTTTGCGTAAGACAAGAGGAGGTTGGCGAGGAGGTCCCGCGACTTTGTGGGGCCACAGATGGGGAGTGCAAAGAGATACAGGTGTGGGGAGAAGTGCAGCCAGAACCTCAGAAGGAGGTTCTGGAGGAGCCGGAAGAGGGGCTGCAACCTGGCACAGTCTAAATAGACATGCGCCAGGGTCTCCCTCTCACTGCAAAAGGGGCAGGTGTCAGGACAAAGGGTGAACCGCGCCAGGTACACGCCCGTGCTCACGGCTCCATGTAGGAGCCGCCAACTGATGTCCCCGGCGGGCCTTGGAGTGAGGGGGGCATACAGACTGGCCCACCGGGGGTCCCCGCCCTCTCTAGGTGGAATAAGGTCCTGCCACTTTGTATCCGGGTGGGACGCAAGGGCGAGGAAGTGGATGGTATGTAGCACGAGCATGTACAGATATTTACGAGGTGTGGTTCGGAAAGAGACCGGCTGCAAATCTAGCAGCCGGCTCGGGGCATGAGGCGGGGATGGCCGGGGGGGCCGATGGGGCCGAGGCCCGATCCAAAGTTCCGGCGGGCCAGAACTGGGAGGGGGGGCGGGGAGTACCCTCTCGCAGGACCCGTTCGAGGTAAACCCGAGCAGTGGGAGGCAAGGCTGCCCTCACCTCCTGGAGTAGGCGCCGGGGGGTGCGAAGGGTGGAGAGCCCCATGAGCCGACGTAGCTCATGGAGATCCATCCAGTCCCCCCGGGTATAGTCCAGGAGGTCTCTGACCTGGGTGATACCTGCCATGACCAACCTCCGCCTCACAGAGGGGGCCTCTGCCACCTGCACACAGAGATGACGATTGTGTAGCAGGGGCTCTGCGAGGAGGTCCTCCCCCTCGGTGGGTATAACTGACCTGGAGGCTGCGATGAGCTTCCAGGTCCGGAGGAGGTCATGGTAGAAGGCCAGCAGCTCAGAGACGTCTCGCGGAACACGCCTCAGGTCGAGATAAAAGAGCTGCCAGTCATATCGGAGCCCTTGGTAGCGGCAGAGGAAGATGCATGCCAAATGGCTCCATGCCGGACTACCTGCACCATAAAGGAGTCTCTGCAGGGCCTGGAGGCGGAAGGTGTGGACCTGGCTGTGGAGGCAGCACAGGCCCTGCCCCCCTTCCTCCAGGGGAAGGCTCAGAACCCCTGCAGAGACGCAGTGCAGTCCTGGCCAGAACCACCTCAGGATTGTCTCCTGGAGGCTGGCCAGAAAACCCGGGGGTGGGGTCAGGGTGTTGAGCCGGTGCCAGAGCATGGACAGGACGAGCTGGTTGATGACCAGTGCCCATCCCCAAAGGGAGAGGCACCGCAGCAGTCCTGTCCACCTCCAGAGCCGGTCAACAACCCTGCCCTCTAATTCGCGCCAGTTGTCCTCCGGGGAGGGATGGGTGGCAGAGAGGTAAACGCCCAGATAGAGCAGCGGACCCGTGCCCCACCGGATGGCCTGAAGCGCGGGTGGGAGGGAGCTGACCGGCCACCCGGCCCCTACCATCAGGCCAGAGCTCGTGACCCAGTTGACCCGGGCGGAGGAGGCTGCCGAGTAGGTGGCCTGGCAAGCCTCCAACCGCTCCAGGTCGCCCGGGTCCTGGACCACGAGGAGTACGTCATCAGCGTACGCTGACAAGACCAGCCACAGCCCTGACTCAGCGAGCACCAACCCCGTCAACCTCCGACGGAGGAGACAAAGGACGGGTTCGATGGCCAGAGCGTACAGCTGGCCCGACAGCGGACAGCCTTGACGCACTCCTCGCCCGAAGCTGACCGGCTCGGTCAGGATCCAGTTGAGCTTGACCAGACACTCTGCGGAGGCGTACAGCACCTGGAGAAACCCCACAAACCGGGGCCCGAAGCCAAACACCCGCAGGGTGCCCAGGAGATACCCGTGATCCATCCTGTCGAACACTTTCTCCTGGTCCAGGGCCAGGAGGGTGAACGACAGACCATCCCTACACCCAAGCTCTAAGAGATCCCGGACCAGGTAGAGATTGTCGAAGATGGAACGTCCCGGGATGGTGTAGGTCTGGTCGGGATGGATCACGTCCTGCAGCACGGACCCCAGGCGCAGCGAGATGGCCTTGGCTACTATTTTATAGTCCGTGCTGAGGAGCGAGACGGGACGCCAATCCCCAGCACCGCCCGCCGGCAAGAAAGGGGGAGCCCTCCGCTCTCCTCGGACTCAGCCCAGACGATGGTGAGGTCCGGGCCGAGGACGTCCCAGAAGACGCGGTAGAACTCCACGGTCAGCCCGTCCATGCCCGGAGATTTGTTGGTGGGCATGAGACGTAGGGCCTCCGAGAACTCAGCCAGAGTGAGAGGCGACTCCAGCCGGTCTCGGGTGCCCTCGCTGACCGTGGGAAGTTCATTCCAGAGCACCCTGCAGGCGTTAGGGTCGGTCAGATCCGGGGAGAAAAGACTGGCGTAGAAGGCCCTGGCCCTTCCACGCATCTCTTCCGGATCCATGAGGGGGGTGCCATCCTCCGCCAAAAGGCAGGTGACGTGCTTTTTAGCCCCCCTCCGTTTCTCCAGGGCATAGAAGAAGCGGGAGCTGCGATCCATCTCCCGAAGGAGCTGGATGCGAGAGCGAACAAAGGCACCCCGGGCCCGGAGGTCCTCGAGGGTCTGCAGCTCCTCCCGCTTCTCCTGGTGCGCCTCGCAGAGGGATGGATCCCCGGGGCTGGTGCCCAGGTGCCTCTCAAGCTCCAAAACCTCCCACTCCAGCTGCTCTATCCCTGCATTCCTCCGCCGGCTGGCCCCCCGAGTGTAGTCACGGCAGAAGAGCCGGGCACGCACCTTCCCCACATCCCACCAGCACCGCGCCGAGGGAAAGGCAGCCCTCTGCCACCTCCAGGCCAGCCAAAACTCCCGGAAGGACTCTACAAAGCTCACATCCTCCAGCAGGCTATTATTAAAATGCCAATAGGCCGGCCCCGGCCTCTCCACCGAGAGAGAGGCCGTCACGGTCCCCAGGTGGTGATCCGTGAAGGGGGCTGGCCGAATGCTGGAGGAGTGGGCCCGTGCCAGATGGTGTCGGGACAGATAAATACGGTCCAACCGGGAGTGGCACGACCGATGGTCCCCCACCCGGACATAGGTGAAGGTCACCTCATCGTCTGGGTGGTGGTCGCGCCAGACGTCCACCAGGGAGTGATGGTCAATCACCTCCCGGAGGACGTCTGCGGCGGCCTGGCACGGCTCGGTCCCTGTGCGGTCCCGTTCCTCAAAGGTGGCGTTAAAGTCCCCACCGAGGACCAGGCACTCTTGAGGATCCAAGGTGCCGAGGAAGGCGGCCGCCTGCTGAAAGAATTGCAGCCGCTCCGGGCCCAATGTCGGGGCATAGACGTTGACCAAATTCAACGCCAGCCCCTCCATATGGACCCGGAGGTGCAGCAGGCGGCCCGGCACAACCTCGGCAACCCCCAGCACCTCAGGCTGTAGGCCGGGGGAGAACAGGGTGGCCACACCACCGGAGCGGGTGGACAGATGGCTTAGGTACACCCCGTTCCCCCACTCTAGCCGCCAACTGGCCTCGGCAGCTGGATCTGTGTGGGTCTCCTGCAGGAAAACCACAGAGTACCCCCTCTCCCGAAGGAAGGAGAGCACCTGGGTCCTGCGGAGACCCCACCTACAGCCTCTAGCATTTAATGTGGCAAAGGTGACAGGTGCCATGAGGAGGGCTGGGGAGGATCCTCAAAGGTGATGGGAACGCCAGCAGCCTCCGTCGGGCCACGCAGCAATCCGTGACTGACCCCAAACGTCATGAGGGAGTCACGGAAGCTGCGGGCCCTTTGGTAGGCCGCGGCATCCCGTTTCCCGGTCCCTTTGCCCTCCTTCAGTATGTCCCGCACGGTCCGGAGGACGAGATGGAAATTGCCCCAGCGCTGCAGGGCGAGCTGCACCCGGCTCCTGGCCCCACGAGTGTTCTCCAGGAAGGTGCGCAGCTCTTCCTGCAGAGCCTGGGGGTCCGGGCTTAGAGGCTCCCGGCCATCCTCCGGTCGGGTCCCAGTGTTGGCCCCACAGTCAGCTGGGAGCATAAGACAGGGCGCAGAGCCCCGTCTCGGTGCCGATGGTGCGGGCACCATAGCTCCCTGCTGAACCCCCGGCACCAGGAAGGGTGGCGGTGGAGGGAAGACAGCAGCCCCAGAGATGGACGGGGCCACAAATACCACCTCCCGGGAAGTGGTTGATGGAAGGGGGAAAGCCACCATCCCGGGGGTGGCAGTAATAGGGGATGGGGTTGGGGCTAGGGTAGGTAAGGGGGAGACAGTAAAAGGAGGGATGGGATTGAGGCCAGGAAAAGAAGTGACGGAAAGAAAGGGAGGAGTGGTTGTGGGAACAGGGGCCCCAGTAGTCAAACCACCAGGGTGCGGCTCCCCTTGACCGGGCACGGGATTTTCCAACAAGGAGTGAGGAACAGGATCCATGCTGACGCTGGGTGTGGGAGCTGAGTATGTTTGGTTCACCACATCCTCAGCATCAGACACGGGGGAATAGACGAGTGAGGGAAGGGGCAGCTGTCCCCCCAGGGACAACACCCCGGGACCCGGCTGCTCAGGGCTGGCCGTCACCTCAAGGGGCTCAGCAGCCGCCACAGGAAGATCTATAGCAGCCGGGCAGGTGAAGCGACCCAGAGGTGTCCCGGGGATAGAAGCAGGGACAGCAGACGGGGGGTTCGCATTCGGGTTGGGTCTGGGGCAAGGGAGGGGGTGACAAGATGTCATTGCCACCCAGATCAAGGCCCGCTGGTAGAGGGTTGTCCTCCGTTGGGGCTACCGAGGTCAGACCCAGGGCCTCGATCTCCGCAAAGATGGAGCCCATTTCTCCCCCCGCCTCAGCTGCTGATGGTTCTGGAGGGACAGGGGTGGCTCCATCCGCGGCCTCCCCAGGAGAGGGATCAACAGGGGCCTCCTGTACGGGGGCAGCGCTGCACCCTTCCTCTACTGCACCCATCTCCTCAGCCGGAGCCTCCTGCTGGACCTCACCAGAGGGCGCAGCAAGTGGCTCAGCATCATTGATGGTATTAACAGATGCGGTAGCATCAGCCCCCTGCAAAGACTTCCGGGGGGCCTCCTCCCCATCTAAGGTGCTGGGGAGGGACAGAGCCTTGTTGCGCTTGCTGCGGACCCTCTGGGGGAGAGCCCGGCCCTCTAAGATGGAGTCTGAGGGCCGGCCAGCAGGGCGGGAACAGGCGGCAAGGGCGAAGGCTCTTGGGAAAAAGGAACCTGGGGAGGGACAACAAGGGGATGGGAACCCTCCCCCTGGGGTGCGCCCTCTCCCATATCTGGGGTCACCACCTCGGCTGCTGCCCTCTCCTCTCTGGGCCCCGTCCCAGATGGTTCAGTGTGGGCGGCGACGGGGCCCGGCCGCTCCTCTGGGCATGGTGGGGCTGTGGACCCCACGTCCCGAGAGGCAGCGGCAGCTGTGGTCCTCAATGGAGGAGAGGCAGCTTGAGTGGCCGGGTGGGCGGGGTCGCCGGCAGTGGTGTGGCCAGCGCCCGTATCAGCTCCGGGGGGCCCAGTTGCTCCCTCCTCATGCTGGGCCAAGGGGCAGTCCCTCCGGACGTGCCCCGTGGCCCTACAGAGGAAGCACCGGGCCTCCCCCGAAGAGTAGAAAATTTTATAATGGGCCCCTTGATGGGGCACCAGAAAGGACCCCTCCAGTGCCACCCCGCCACGCGCCCCCGCCGGTGGCAGTTGGATTTGCACCTGCCGGTGGAAGGGCAAAACGTGACGGAGGGCGGGGTCCTTACAGCCCAGTGGGAGAGGGCTGATGATAGATATTGGCTTCCCCAGGGTGGAGAGAAGGGGAAGCAGGGAGGCATTGGGGAGGAAGGGAGAAACGGAAGTAAGGACCACCCTTACGCCCAGGTCCTCCAAGGGTTCCACTGGCACGTGGACACCCCCCACCGCCAAGCCCCTGACCACCGCCTCCTGTGTGGCGGCCTCCGATGCCAGGAAGAATACCATCTTCCCAAACATCTTGTAGGCCACCACAATGGCCGAGGGCCCCACCACCCTCGCCATCGCCCACATGTAAGTTTCTACGTGGGGCGAGGCAGCCACCAGGAGGCAGTGGACACCATGCCTCCTGGTCAAAGAGGGGAAGGGCCCCGGCCCCCTGAGCTCAAATTAGAGGAGGCGGTCCGAGCTGATGCTGTGGCAGTGGGTGGAGGGGTGGCGGCCGCCTGGGCGTACGTTCTGGGGGCAGAAGGACCCCCAGAACTGGTGGAAGGAATGGCAGGGGAAGAAGGGGCTGCAGCCGGTGGACGGGCTGCGGAAGCAGCAGGGCCCTTGCTCGCCTTCTTTCCCTTGCTCTTTTTTCCGGCCGAGGAGGTTGGGGCAGCAGTAGTAGAGGCCCCTCCCGTGCCCACTACCACAGGTGCCTTAGTAGGGGCACCAGAGGTGGTAGGAATGGCAGCAGTGGTCAAAGGGGCAGCCGCAGGGAGGGAGGGGGGAACAGGCTGTGGGAGAGGTTCAGAGGGAGCTGGGGAAGTCTCCATGTTCCCAAAATGGAGGGAACAGGAGGGGGTACCTGGGGGTGGGTAGGCTGGGGTAAGGGAGAGAAAGGGGGGGACCAGGCAATGGAAGAGGGGTGGATAAAGGATGGATTATATGGTAGTTAAGGGGTGGCAACCACTCCTCCCTGCTAGGCTGCAGGCAAGGGAGGAGGGTGCCAGGGAAGGAAGGACAAGGGGCTTACGTGGGCTAAGAGAGGCCGGCTCCTCCGGCTGCACTGGGTGGGGCGGGGATCACAGGTGTATCGGGGGGGTGCAGTGCATGGGGGATAAACAAAAGGGATCAGGGACCTATGGCCTGGCCAACTCTCGTTGGGGGTGGATGGTGCAAGGGTGGGGCTGATGGGTGGGGCGGGGAATGCAAAAAAAGGGGAACAAACTCTCAGGGCTGGGGTGGGGCAGTAAAATTAAATCAAATTCTAAGGCTTAGGGAGGGGTCTGTGAGGGATAGGGAGCACTGAGCTAGCTGGAGGGCAAGAGAAAGGAGGAGAGGCCCTCCAGCCACTGGGGATGAGGGGAGGAGAAAAGAAAAAAAGGGGGGGGACTAAACTATAGAAAGGGGAGCTGCTACTGCTGGGAAAGGGGGGTTCTGTGGTCCCTGCTGCTGCAAAAGCCCAAAGGTGTGGAAGGTTGGGAGCCTGCTGCCTTCTTGGTGGTGAGAGGGGAGGCCAGGGAAACAGCAGCTGGGGGTGATAGTGGTGGTATGAGTAGCCCACCCGCAGCTGCAAGCAACAAAAATCTCAGTTTTGAAGGCCTCCCGTCAATGGTGGTTATACCTTCTTTTGGAAAGGCAGCAGGCTCCAGGATCAGCAACGGCAGCAGCAGGGACTGGCAGGCTGGCTGGCAGAAGAGGTGGTCGTCTCCAGATGGTGGTGAAAGTTTTCTTTCTTCAGCTCTCCTCCCCTCCCCACAGAGCAGGGGGGTGGGAAGGAGAGAGGCCAGCCAGCCACAGCAGCAGCAGCAGCAGCAGAATCAGGAGCAGGGGAGGAAGAGGCAGCAGGAACAGTGGTGGTGGTGGTGGTGGAAGCAGGAGCAAGGCCAGGAGCTGGTCAGGCAGAGGGTGTGTCCTCTGCTCCTCCCTCTCCCCAGCTGAAGAATCAAGGGAGAGAGGGAAGCTTGGAGTGAGTGAATTGCTGACTGTGTGTTTGTGTCTTTTTCCTGCAGGTGATTTCTTTTAGTTGTCAGTTACTGTGTGATTGTGACTGTCTGGGGGCTGTTTGTACCATTGTTCCCTGCTCACCCTTGATCAGCCTCCATCAGCTTAACAATCACCCTTCCCCTGTTTGCTTAACAAGGGGCAAGGGCTGACCTAGGCAGAGAAAGCCTTCAAAGCCAGCGTCTGAGTGACCAGGGGACGGGAAACAGGGGAGTTTGAGAGGGAGTTTGAGGTTTGTGAGGCCACTATGGTGAAGAGAAGCCGTTCCGCGTGTGCTAGCACTGCTTTCATCTCCTCCATCAGCGCCTGTATCCAGACAGACATTCTGACCATGGATATCTCTGCCCAGATGCTGGTGTGGACTTGCAGGGGCCGTGGCCTTCATTTTCCACTCACAGACAATCAGGCTGGGGAGGTCATTCACTGTGATAGGTGCCTTCTGGTGCAGTCTCTCAGGAGGCAGGTAGGAGAGTTACAGGAGGAGGTGTCTAGGCTCAGGAATATCCATGCCCTAGAGAAATTCCTTGATATCATCCATGAGGAGACATGCAAGGATGAGGAAACTATCCAGGTGCTAAAGACTGCTGCCACACCATTGGAGAAAGATGAGATAGTGCTGGCACGGGGAAGACACTGACAGCTGGTTACTTCTGGCCGCAGACAGTGCTCCACCCCTGCTCCCATCCTGCCCTCCACTGTGGTGAAGAACTATTATGCAGCACTAGAGACATATGATGAAGTAGAAGAAGAGAAAGCATTCACCCCTGAGGATGGGAGCATCATAATTATCACACCTGGGAGGAAATGTCAGATTGTGGTGGTTGGGGACTCTGTTCTGAGAGGGATGGAGACACCCATCTGTTGCCCTGACAAAGCCTCTCGGGAGGTATGCTGCCTGCCAGAGGCCCATATCTGGGACATTACAGAGGGATTGTCAAGAATCATCCGCCCCTCTGACTATTACCCCATGCTACTCATCCATATGGGAACCAATGATACTGTAAGAGGTGATCCTCAGCTGATCAAAAGCGACTACATGGCTCTGAGAGCACGGGTGAAGGAGTTCGGTGCACAGGTTGTGTTCTCCTTGATCCTTCTGGTCAAGGGTAGGGGCCTGAGCAGAGACAGATGCATCCTATAGATGAATGCCTAGCTGCAAAGATGGTGTTGTCAGGAGGTCTTTGGCTTCCTCGACCATGGGGTGCTGTTCCAGGAACAAGGACTGCTAGGCAGAGATGGACTCCATCTGTCGAGGAAGGGGAAAACCATTTTCACACATCGACTGGCTAACCTAGTGAGGAGGACTTTAAATTAAGTTTGAAGGGAGAAGGTGACCAAAGCCAACAGGTAAATCACAGTGAGGGAGACCTGGGGGAGTGGATGGAACTTGGTGGGGGGGGACGCGTTCTGGAACCATAACAGCAGCGATAATAGAGAGAGAAATCAGAACTGGAGGGGGAAATCAAATCACTGTCTTAGGTGTCCTAATGATGCCCTAATACCTGAGGTGAGCAGAGAAGGAGGACACCAGGACAAATTGCAAGGAGGAAGATAGAACAGGAGAGATAACCGACAGGGGAAAGTAGGGCAGTCGGCCTGGTATTTTAGGTGCCTGAACACAAATGCAAGGAGACTGGGAAACAAGCAGGAATAATTGGTAGTACTGGCACAGACAAGGAACTATGATGTAATTGAAATTACAGAGACATGGTGGGACAGCTTGCATGACTGGAGCACTGTCATAGATGGGTATAAATTGCTCAGGAAGGACAGGCAGGGAAGAAGAGGTGGAGTAGCAGCACTATATGTAAAAGAGCTGTATGACTGCTCAGAGCTCCACTATGAAAGTGGAAACAAACCGGGTGAAAGTCTGTGGGTTAAGTTTAGAGGAGAGGGCAACAAGGGGGATGTTGTGGTGTGTATCCACAGAGCCTTGGGCATGTGACCCCACCTTAGCATAGTATCATAGAACTAGAAGGAATCATGAGAGGTCATCGAGTCCAGTTCCCTGCACTCTTGGCAGGACCAAGCACTCTCTCAAACTATCAAACTTCCAATGATGGATATTCCACAACCTGCCTGGGCAACTTATTCCAGTAATTACTCACTCTGACAGGAATTTTTTTCTAATGTCCAGCCTAAACCTCCCTTGTTGTAATTTAAGCCAACTGCTTCTTCTCCTCTCATCAGTGGTTAAGGAGAATAATTATTCTCCCACCTCCTTGTAACAACCTTGTAGGTACTTGAAAACTGCTAAGTCCCTTCTCAGTCTTTTACAGCCTAAACAAGCCCAGTTCTTTCAATCTTCCTTCATAAGTCAAGTGTCGCAGACCTTTGATCATTCTTGTTGCTTTTCTCCGGACTTTCTCTAATTTGTTGACATCTTTCCTGAATGAGGCACCCAGAACTGGACACAATACTCAGCTGAGGCCTGATGTTGAGCATCTGTAAACATTGAGGCTGTTATCAGAAAGGGAGTGACTGGCCATCAGGTTTTCTTTACAAATAAAGTGTGAACAGCTAGTGAAGACTAAAATATTAACATTAATAACACTGAGTCTATCTAGACACCCTTCTACTTGAGGATCTCAGAACATTGCAGAGACTGGCTAACTAGTCCTGGCCTTTGGAGATACTGATGTTACATTTTATTACCCCCTTATCAGGCAAGAAAAACAGGAACAAAGGAAGATATTCAGCCCTCTTTAGAAAGCCAAGACAAGGCCTCAGAAAGAAGATGTAAGTAGTCCATCATCATTGTGCTGGCTCTCTGCACAAGGGCACCTCCCAAAGAGGTCAGACAGCAAGTCAGTCGTGGAGTCAGGAAGAAAGCACAGGTTTTCATGCTCACTGGGCAACCATGCCTTCACATAGACAAAATTATATTGGCGCCATTTCCTGCCACAGCTAGAGTGACCATCTAGCAAGTGTGAAAAACAATGGTGGTAGTGAGGGTGGGTATTTGACACTTATACAAGACAAAGCTGTGAATATTGGGGCTGTCCCTCTAAACTTGGGGCATCTGGTCACTCTAGCTACAGGGAATCCAGGGGTTCGAGCTGTGGGTTTAAACCATCATTCAAATAAATGGCACCAGTTCCTAGAGTCACTTAACTGCATGTAGTGTCCCAATTTCCTTGAAAATCTACCACTGTTCACTGTGTTTGGTTGAGGGAATAGGCGTAGGGGACGCTGGCAGGAGGTCTGGCTGAAGCGCCGTTCCTTGTGTTGTAAGTGACCTGTGATCTGCCACTTGACAACTAGCCCATGTTCGTGGTGATGCAAACAGCTCACGTCAGATCAATTGTTTCTTTTCTGTACACAATTTGGTAAGGCTCGAGACTTAAAAAAAAAAAAAATTAAATTTAAGAACATGTGAAGAGCAAGAACATGGTAGCAATTAAGAGCAGCCATTAATTTTATGAGCAGTTTCCTGGAAACCACATTAATGACTTCATCAGGGCAAAGCGCACTGATGGGCCCAGTCTTATTTCTTTTTAAAAAGTAAATATAATGTTTAGGCATGGTGTCCAACTGGCATGCCTGGAGAGCAAAGTCCCCTCTTTCTAAGCAGAAAAGATGCCACACAAGGGTTAGCAGGACAAGCTTCATCACTTTGCCTTGCAAATGAAGACTGACTCTGTTTTGGAAGAGACATCAGTCGACTGAAGGGCTAGTTTATTAGTTACACCCTCCCATGCTCATTCACAGGCCCCTACCACATTCACGGTCCATTCTGGTTAAGTTTGAGTCCATAGGATTTGAAAATCAGTCAATTTTATGTTTTCAAATGTTCACATCTGAAATTTGTGTTGTAATCATTGGGGCCCTGAACCAAAAGTGAGTTATGAAGGTAGCGGCAAATCCATTGAAGGAAGGGTCATGGCACTGCCACCTTCACTTCCATGCTGCCTTCAGAGCTGAGCTCTGAATTTGGTAGGGCCCCTACTACTTATGTGTATTTGAAAAGGGTTCCAGCTGATGCTGAGCCTGATGGCGTCTTTTGTGACACAGAAGCTCTGGGTCTGATTCACTGCAACATAACAGCAGAGCAAAGGAAGGGTTAGCTCCACAGAAGGCAGTGGAGTTTCAGTGGAGGCTCCCTGTTTAATAAGGACTACCTATCAGGATGTGGACTCCTACTTGCAATCAGCCAAAGAAATCAGTCTTCATTACCTACTTATTCAATTTTCAAACGAGCACTTTCATCCTTTCTCCTGTACTGCCTTCTTGCTTGGAAAGAGACCCCTTTAAGCATCTGCAGAATTAACTCATTGTCCTTCAAAGCTCTTCTTTAAAACTCCCCGTTGCTGGGACGTTTACAAAAAGCTTGACAAAAATTATACTGCTGGTGGGCTGAAACAACCACTATTGTCTAATTGTTTCCTTTTGCCTCCCCCCACATCCCTGTAGTCAGTCTGTATCCATCTGTACCTCATCATATATTCAGATTGTAAACTCTTGGGAGCAAGTGCTGTCTTTTTTTTAATGTTTGTACAGCACCCAGCACAATAAGATCCTGGTCTGAGACCAGAGTCCCTAGGCACTATCATAGTATTAAAAATAATAATAATAAATTATGCAGCAAGCCACAAGATCCAGTTCCAATCCAGCTGACCATTCATAAACTGTTATCCTAGCTGAAATCTGATTCACGATCATCTCCAAAGTGCAGCGTTGTTTGGATCTGAGCCATCCTCTGCTAAAAACTGGATATGACCACAACTTATTTCACACAGGCCATAGAAAAACAAACAAGCAAGTAATTAACCTCTCTCCCTCAAGCCCCCTCCTCCCTCCCTATAAATTTAACCTGCTACCTTTTTCTCTAAAAAACTAAACCCGTTACCAACAAATCATCAGTATTTCCATGGACTGCAATCCAGGGTCTGCTTTGAATGGGTAACCAGAAGGCAAAAAGCTTCCTCCTGGGTAGCCCATTCCCAGTTGACTGGGCCACTTAATTTAACCTTTTCTTATTTTTACTCTGCAGCCAGGACAATTGAGAACTTAGAATGTGTTTGCTTTCCATATTGATCATTTCATGCAATGGTATTTGAGTTTAAAAGCAAACCGGGTTCTCCTTTTAATTCTCCTGGACCATACCTGAACAAGGGAACATTCAGAGCAAGGCAAAATATTTAAAACTGACATATGGAAAGAACCTTTTATACATTTCACAGTTAGCTTGTGGAACTTATTGCCTCTAGAAATCACTGACACTATGAGCTTTGTAGTATTAAAAAAGGAGTGGAAGTTAGACATCTATATGAACCATAGGTGGTCTTAACTATGGGCAGAGTGGGCAAGTATCCCAGGCCCTGCACTGGCTGGCTCATTGGCTGGGAGGAGGTGAGGGACTGGCAGTAAGGCCACAGGGCAGAGAGGGCCCAGGGGTAGGCGTGGGCCAGGGGAGAGGCACCAGGAAAAGGTGCAGAACCAGGGAGAGGTGGGGAGGGCTGATGCTGAGACCTGGGGGAGGAAGGCGACAAGGCCAGAGGAGAGGCATGGGATCAGCAGTGGAGCCTGAGGGAGGAGGTTGCGGCCTCACAAGGCTGAGGGGTAGAGGAGTCAAGGATTCACTAATACTGCCCTGACATGGATAACAAGAACATCCAAATTTGCATTAGGTAAAAGAAATGTTTTACAAGAGATATATGCCTGAGGACTTAAATCACCTACTAAGTGATCAGGGTTAGGAAGAAACTTCCTACGGGGAGATAATTCCACTGGGTATGTCTACACTGGGGGCTCTGTTAAGTCAACTTAAAGTCGACCTTTTTAAGTCAACATAAGGAATCTGCACTGAAAACTCACGCTGACTGCCTGTCTTCACAATAGCAAGTGCTAGGTTGACCCTTCCTAGTGGCCAGAAGCTCTGGGAGGGGGCCTGGAGACCAATTAGGTCGACTTAAGGGCTTTTCCCCATCTTCATTGGCTTAACTCAACTTAATAAGGTCAACTTAAGCCTTAAGTAGACTTTAAGAGGTGGTGTTATTAAGTTGACTCAAGGAAGCACTTAAGTAGACTTAATAAAAGTCCAGCGTGGCTGCAGGTGTCTGTAGGTCAACTTAAGCTTTCTTAATCGACCTAAAGCTCCAGTGTAGATGTACCCATTAAGCGGCTTGGTAGGTTCAGGGTCGTAAGCTGTTCTCTCTTTCAGGCAGGATCTATGACTTCCATTTTTCTGTGAAATGACATACAAACTTATGGCTCTCTGCAAATAAATCAATAAATACATACAAAGAGTAAAGATTTTTTCCTCATACTATTCTAAATTGATTTGGACCACATCTATTTCCAAATACCACCTGATCCTGCAAAAATTTATGTATGTAACTCTAAGCATGTGTGTAGTCTCAGTGGATTTAGAGTTACTCCATCATATAAGTATGTGTAGGGTCAGAACCTTAAATGGAAAAGATATTTAAAAATATGCCCTTTGGATATAAAAAAGAAATATGCAACAGAACGGACAACTACTGGGCATCTTGCAAACACAGCTAATCATTATCTATATGTGAAGAAACTTGTGGGAAGAAAATATTAAAAATGGAAACTGAATATTATCTTCTGTCTGTTTTTATTTTAAATGTAAATTTCATTGGAGCCAATCTCTTCATTCCATGTTTTAAACATTTCCATACTTCCCAAAATATTTAAGATATGTTAATAGTCTCTTTTATGTAGTGGAAGCAAAACCACCTTGTGCTTTAAAGTTGTCAACATTTCTATTTTTCAACAATATCCAAAACTTGCACCTAATTTGCTCTTATTTTGTTGGGTTGTACTTTTTTGTACCCTTTATTAATTAAAAAAAGAAAAGGACAGGCAAAGTTAGGATGAAATGGGCTGTGAAACACAGTCACATACAAGGATCCATGCATGTAAAGTGTACTTTCATAATGTCCCCAGCAACAGCAAAACTTCCAGTTTGAAAGAATAAGGCTTTCACATTTCTTTTTTCTGCTTAAGGGAAGATTTCTAGCACTTCAGTGTTTACTTTCCATATCATGCTTTTGCTGGAAATGTCCTCTTTCCATACACTGCCTCTGAGTCATGGATCAATGGGAGTGATGACTATAATCTCCTCTTGACATTAAGATGTTGCTGAGCGTCTAGAGGATATTTTGAGCGATGGAATTCATGTTCAGCCACGTGTTTGGGCTGACAACCAGTTAAACCTTGCTAAAGCAATATTTTTCTATGCCCTTAGTTTTTATACCAAACAAGGTCTGTAGTAATTGGATGTCCCACTTGCGCAAAACTGTTTACAAGAAATAAATCATTCCTGGCATTAAAAAAACAGAAAACCCAATAGTCACAAGCACAGCACCATTCACATCTACACGTCTCATAAACCTAGCCCCAAACATGTGTGTTCTCATATGCTATGACTTATGCTTTGAGTTGTGGTAACTGTATTTCTATAACCCATTATTATCGTGCTTACCTAAAGATGTAGCTGTATTTAGCTGCAATGCATAGGCAGCCATTTCATGGCCTGAAACCTGAAACCCATTTTAGGAACTGATACAAAACAGACATTTATCCAGTCATAGTAAAAGCCTAATCCAAAAGCAAAATTCCCACCTCTTTACTGGGATCAGTAGTCTGCCTTTAATAGGCCATTTTGCTTCTACTTCTTTTGTAACTCACTGGTAAGTGCACGTTACAGGTCTCGCTCTCTGTTGATCCACAGATCTAAGTTACAACACCCTCCAGCTAAGCAATTTTAGCTCAGGCCATAGTGGGTTCTGCTTTTAGCTCTGGAGGTTCACAGTTCAATACTCAGTGTATCAACCCACATGGTGATTGTCACTTATCTTTATTAAGCAACAGCCTTTATTTTGCAAGCCCCCTGAGGCAGTTGCTGAAAGGAAATGGCAGAGAGCACACCATTGTGAAAAAGAAGAGGAAGCAGAGGTCTACATCTTGTTGCTTCACTTTCCAACACAGAAGGATGCTGGACTGCAGCTCCAAATCAATCTCAAAGTCACCAGAGGGCATCTGTCCCAGCATCTATCAATGCATCAATTTTCAGAAATTAGAGCAGGGGTGGACTAATTTGGCTCACAGCTAGGTGCCAGCAATGTTTCTTGATCACCAGAGGGCACTCCTCCATTACTTTTCCGCAGTGGAGCTAGGTAACAGTCTGCTAAAATTGGTCGCCATGGTGACCAGAAACATCTCGTTTGTTGAGGCCTGTGTTAAAGATGGGGTGGCCCATTAGATCCGTCCCCCCAGCAGTGCAGAATTAGCCGCTGTAGTATGTGCTCCAGGGTCTCTACTATGGCCTTGAGTTAAACTTCCCAATTAATGAGTTTTCCTTCAATCTTACTCTAATTTTGAGGTTTGCTCCTGAGTGCAAGAGACTAAGACATTATTTCCCCATCTATAACATTCCTTTAGCTTGCATTTTGTTTATCTTGTCTATTCAGATCGTGAGCTATTTGGGGAGGGGAAGAAACTCTCTTGCTATGTTTCTGTACATTACTGGTACAAAGGGGCATTTATATTTTCATTCCCATCTCTGCCTTAACCACTACCCCAGGCAATTTTGAGGCTTTATAAAGATTCAAACCTCAAAAGTGTCTTCTTCAAATGAGCAGTGTCAGGTAGTTTTTTGGCCCCAAAGGAAAGTTTTATTTATCAAGTCGTATGTTTATAAAATTGATTATTTGCACCTGCTTTTTGTTTTTAAGTTATCTTTGTCTTATAACAATCATTTTAATGTTTCAGGTTCCAAAGGGGTAGCTGTGTTAGTCTAGTTCAGCAAAACAAATTCTTTAAGTGCCACAGGACTCCTTAATCACTTTAATAAGCAATTTCAAATGTATTAACAGACTTCAATCATTACTGGTCTAATGGGCATACACTAAAATCCTTAAAAAGGTTTTTTTCAAACTTTCAAACATGTTAATTACAATAAAGTAAAGAATAACCTCTGTGCCTTAATTCTGTAGTCAACATAACAGGAAAACATCCCAGGCAACTTCAAAAAGTGTGTGTGCACTTCTATGCATGTAAAAGACATTGCTTACAAGGACATGGTAGCGTATGCTTTGGCATCTATCATTCTTGTTTTAATTGTCATTTTACATCAGCCATTATCTGAAATTTTCAGTGTCATTATTAATTATTCTTTTAATTTCAAGCACCAGTGACATTTTCTTTAGCTCTTTCTCTGTAAAAATTGCTTAAAAAAGACACCAGTGCTTTGGAGAAATTTTGGTCTTATCTGACATTGTGATACTATCAAACAAAAGATGTTCCTTCTGCACGATTCTCTCTTGGGCCCTTTTTCAGGAAAGCACTCAAGGAAATGCATAAATCCTTTCCTATTCAGGAAAGCACTGGGATGTACTTGTATAATATTACTAATGTAATAATACCAAGCTCTGATATCAGACTTGTCATCTTAAGGTGGTCTTCAGAAGAAGTAAGCATCATTAACCCTATATTAGAGGTAGGGAAACTGAGGCATAGGAAAACAAAATGACATGCATAAGGTCACCTAGTAGGTGAGTAGCAGAGTCAAGAACATGACTCATATCTTCTGAATCCAAATCTAATGACTAGGCCACGCAGCCTCTCAAAGGGTACATTTACACTGGAGCCTTAGGTCGACTTAAGGAAATTTAAAGTGATCTACAGACTCCTGTGACCACACTGGGCTTTTATTAAGTCAACTTAAGTGCTTCCTTAAGTTAACTTAATAACACCACCTCTCGAGGTCGACTTAACACTTAACTCGACCTTATTAAGTCAACTTAACGCAATGTAGATGGGGAAAGTCAACTTAATTGGCCTCCAGGTCCCCTTCCAGAGTCCCCAGAAGTTGCACTTCTTCAGTGCAATGTGGGATAGCTACCCACAATGCATTGCTCCTCTGTCGACCTAGCACCTGTCAGTGTGGATGCAGGCACTCGACAGGAATTTTCCATGTGGATGCTCTAAGTCAACTTACCAAGGTCCGCTTTAAGTTGAATTAAAGTCGACCTTGTTAGATCAACTTAACATAGCCCCCAGTGTAGACATACTATAAGTATGTACATGCTGAATGGAAATACTTTACTGAATCAGGGCCCAGTTACTAAGGTAATTCAGATGCTAACTGAAATCACTAACCCCGGCATCTTCAATTAAAAATAAAATATTCAATTAACATTTTCCCCTCAACATCAGTGTCTCATCCACTAGGTCCTCTGGAGGCTAGCTGCCCTGGGATTGTACTCACACAAAGTAGAGTTGATCAAACTGATGTCCACCATAGTCAGACATTCTAACTCTCTCCCAGCTGTCTTAACCTTCACTGGCTTAAACGAATGGTCTTGAAAACTAGGCATAAATTGTTCTCAGCCATTCTTATCATGCTGACAATACACTATTTTCCTTCAGAAAAAAGGACAGGCTCTGGCCTGGGTGATAATGTAAGGATCTCATCTTCCAATAAAAGAAAATAAAGACAGTTTCTAACCCTCCTGTGTATTGAGAAAACCTCAGAGGACAAACTTATTTAATTAAACTCATGATTTTGGGAGCCTGAGAACGTTGGAGATTAGAAAGGTCTAATCTTTCCCCCTTCACCTCCACTGCTCACAGTTACCGTTTTTCATATTTGTGACCCTAAGCCAGCCAGCTCAGTTTGCTGATTGCTTAATACCCAAACAGCCCTGCTAGAGTGCCATACTTCCCTTATCTTTAATACAGCTGCTTTCAGCTGGAGGCTGCAAAACTCAGACATAAAAGCTGATGAAGTGGAAGCCTTATCCCTGACTTTTCTTGTTTTCTGAGGCCTGAGGTCTGCCTCAGGCCATTGTTTTAAACTGTTTTCTGGTTTTTAACATTTTTACAGACAATGCTCAAAAATAAGTGTTGCAGGATCAGGCACCCATATTTGAAGTTTCACTGTCGTTTACTGAAAAATTTCCAGGAAACTGGCATAAATCCTACAGAAATTATATACTGATCAGCCTTAACTACAGAACCATGGCTTCTGATCTGTGACTCTGAAGTCAAGGGGACTGAACTCGATGACCTCTCATGGTCCCTCCCACATTCTGTGATTGAAAAAGTGTGTGGTGTATAGATATAAAACACTGCCCTCCACTGGATGGAATCAGAACTGCTCAACTTTGTGTCATTTCTCCTTATAATAACAATACCTTGTTTTTAACTTGTTCTAATAAATAAAAACAATAATTCCTTGTTTTTATAGAGTGCTTTTAATCAGCAAGTCTCAAAACATTTTAACAGGAGACAATATCATTATTCTCCTTTTACAAAAAGGGAAAGAGACGACGTGACTTACAGCTAAAATCAGAATCCAACGCTCCTGAGTCCTACTTCTCTGTTGACTAATTCACACTGCCTTTCACATTGCTTACGTCTCACAGAAGTTTTACTTAAACTCACACGACCAGGAGCTGTTCTCTGGTACAAGTTGGATCTGAATTGTCTTCCTCTTATTGCGGCAAGGAAGTTTTGACATAGTAGTTGTTGTATCTGTCTTTCTGGGTTCTTATATTGATGTAGACTGTATAGTATAGACATACTTGTGAACTCCCAGCTATTATAAGTTGGTTACAATCGGCTACTGCCCTTACAAGCCATCATAAGGAGCTGTTTTTGGAAAATGAGGGTATGACATAGGGAGGAACAAAATGTATTGCCAATAATTGTTTGATGGAAAAAATGCTAAATCCACAATGACTGCTATCAGTCAAACAACTCTACTCTTCTTTCAAGCTCACGTTTCCTTCTTCCTCTCATATTATTGTTAGTAGGGACATAGCCAAAAGCATTGGGTTTAAAGGTTCAAATTCTCCCTCCTCTTTCCCTCTCTCCCTGCCCCACCAAAGAAGGAAGACATCCAAAATATTTTTAAAGCAAATTATAACAGAGGCAACCACAGGAATGTTCTGCCATTTCACAGTGGCTTGTACCAAGATGGTCCCACTGCTTTCCCAAAGGACTCAAGCAGAAAAGTCCCAGTGCACACTACAGTTAGACCTCTGCTCCGTCTACCCTTTGCTGGCACAGAAATCTTAGTTTAATTTACGACTTTCCACACTGTCACTGTTGTTCCCTAGGTAATAAGTGCGCTTGAGGGAACTTACTTTTCTTGACTGCAATGTATTTTGGATCAGGCCCAAAGCTCACTGTTTTTGACTGAAAAAATTCTTTTGAGTACCTCACATTTGAACTGTGTGACTGGCTATCCAAGTCACATCATATTATCTCTGTCCCTGCAAGACATCCCAAGATAGCCATGAGAACACTGTGGCATTTGTTATGTCCTTTGCATATCTTGCCTTTCTGTAATTGAGGTTTTCAGGACCTCTGTGTCTTAATAAAGGGGTAGCAGCAAAATCAAGAATCAATATCACATTAAATCCAGATTTAATGACCCACTCTCCTTGCCAAAAACCTTCACTTAAGAGACGTTCATTGATCTGCTGCTGGCATAGCTATCTATGTAACTCTCTATGTGGATATAAATATATAAAATAGATGTAGGTTGCCTACAGTTAAGATTGCCCTGAACTTCCCATTATAAGACTATATTTTCAGTTGCTTCTATCTTTGCCAAATGTTTGGCCTGAAATTTTCCTTGTTGTCTGTCTGCCTTTGGGTGAATTCTAGCTAAAATAGCCCAGCCATTTCTGAGGAGGCAGCTTGGGAAAAAATACATTACTTTGCCATGTTAAAAAAATAATATAACCATTGCACTGAGATGTTCTACCAGCTCTGTGATTCAGAGCATAAGGTTTGAGGGATTTACCTTTTTCTCTTCCTGCGAAAGCCTACCCAAATTTGTCCAAGTGATAAATCTCTGAGAAATGTAAATTTGCACATGCTCAGTAAAGACTTGTTAGAGTTTGGCAACTAAATTCGCTGATGATTCCATCTCCACTTAGCATGCTCCAGCTTGATGCTCAGCAAGCTGTTCCAAGCAATTGCTACTCCTGGCTGCTTGGGGCTCCTGTAGTGGTGGGCACAGGAAAAAGAGCAGGAACTGTGCTCTTGCTGCTGTCTGGTTGGTGCCCAGGTAGAATAAAGGAAGAAGCTGCCTGGTGGAAACAAATAAGGAAGAAGAGCTAGATCTCCAGGGGCGTGCAGTGGTCTGCACTGGAGACTGGGGCTGGCTGGCCAAGCAGACTACACTATTGGCAGCCATCAGAGTATGGTTTCAGAGGCCTTGCACTAGGGTTGTATTTTTGAAATATTTTCCCACATGCAGTAGAGGCTAAAAATTTACTTTTGCTTAAATGAGTACATGAGAATTTCAGCTCCTTCTGCTCCAGCAGTTAAGAATGTAGGAAAAAATACCATATAGTACAAGATGATTTGTCCACCATTGATGGCTGGCGCCTGAGTGGGAAATGGAGACCGTCCTTTCTCGTCTTTCAGTCCTTACCTTTTCAATACACACATCCCAAATTCTGAAACAAACAAAGATCTTTCAGACAACTTCCCTCACGACAATCATCTACACAGCATAGTCATCACTTGCATTGATTGGGATGAGGCTTTCTAGCATTTCCTAACTTCTGAGTGTTTTGGCTTTACAATACAACTTTAACAATGTTCTTTTAATGGGTTTTGGTTCATTTCAATATTATAAGATCATTTTGTATTTAGACAGACACCAGACTACTCTGTGCAAAAGTATACTAGATAAAAATGCAATCATCAACTACTTAATCCTCTATGAGTCAGAAAGCTAAGAGACACCATGAAGAGGAAAACAAATATAATGCAGTGAATTCAGTTGCTCAACAATCTACGTTCCAAAGGGGCAGCCGTGTTAGTCTAGTCCAGCAAAACAAGCAAGGAGTCCTGTGGCACTTAGAAACTAACAAATTTATTGCATGAGTTTTTTGGGGAGAAAATCCCACTTCATCAGCTGCTTTGAAATGAGGGAACTTACAAAATGGGAGAAACATTAAAGCAGGCACATACCCCTGCAACAAACCACATTGTCAACTTTGCCCACATATCTGCTCAAAAGACACCATCATAGGACCTAATCAAGCCAGCTACTCCATCAAGGGCTCATTCATCTGCTCTCCACTAATGTGATTTATGTCATGACACGCCAGAAATGCCCCCACACCTTATACTTTGGACAAACCAGATGATCTCTGCGCAATAGAATAAATGGGCACAAAACTGACATCAGAAATCACAACATTCAAAAACAAGTTGCTGAGCACTTCCATTGAGGAGTGCCTCAATTCGAATTCAAATAAGGGCATGGACATGCCCACTTTCCTCAATTCGAACTGAGGCACTCCTGCTTTTCCATTGAAGTCAGGGTCAATTCGAAGTGTGTAATTCGAATTGACAGTGTGGCCATGTCAATTTGAATTCATTTAGTTTGAATTTGCCACAGCTTGATTCTTCCCTATACAATAGCACCCCCTACCGAATTTGAACTAGCACGTCCTGTTCATGGACATGCCAATTTGAACTGGATTTTCTAGTATGGCCATGTCAATTTGAATTGACTGAATTTGTATTAGATTTGAATTGGTCAATTTGAATTGAAATGCTCAGTGTAGACACAGCTTCTGTGAATGATTTGTTAACATCTGTGCTCAAGCAAGTCAATGGGATATCAAAACTTCAAAAGAGAAACAGCTAAACAAGAACTGATATGCAGATTCAATTGTGTGAAAGCAGGATTAAACTGTGACAATGGATTCTTTGCCCATTACAACAGCTGATTTGACTTCGCCTTCCTGTATGTGCTGTTAGAATCTCAACAACTACTTTGATTTGCTGTTACAGTGTGACCTGATCCCATGTCTTACACTCCCCTGCATTTATTTCCTCCCATTCTGTAAGTTCCCCCATTTCAAGGCATCTGATGAAGTGGGATTTTCTCCCATGAAAGTTCATGAGATAAATAAATTTGTTAGTCTTAAAGTGCCACAAGACTCCTTGCTTTTTTTGGTCAACAATCTAAGTTAACTTTTTCAAAGACTTCATCATGGATTCTTGTCTCTGGGGTCTGTTGTTATCAAGGAAGAGTGAAGAGGCACAAACACTACATATCTAGGCTACAGCTTGCAGGCTTTAATGGCTGTTGAAGAGGACTCCTGTATTGCATGGCCTTTAGTCTTTGCTCATTGTGGACACACATAGGAATAGAAAGACTCCACCTTCAATTTCTTTTTAACCTCCATCCTTTATACTTACATGAACTGGAATATATCTGTGAGTCTGAGCAGGAAAGAGAACGAATGATATGATGCATTATTTGACATGGCCTTTCCATGGACAAAGCAGTGGAAGGAAACGGAAGACAAGACAACAAAAATAAAAGCTCTCTCAGAAACCAAGAGACCAGAAAGAACAGGGAACATCATGGAATATCACCGAATTTTGATCTGGATTTGCAATTTTTGGACACTTTTTGACTACTTAGATGGACAGACAGATGCCTCTCATTTCCATAGTTTTACTCATAATGTCTTCAGCTGTCATACAGGCCCAAGCCCTTGTGGACTTGTTCATTTTACCTACTACCTGTTTGATGTCAGAGTTCAGTTTCTAATGAGGATGAAAAGTAGAAGAAAGACATTTCATACTAAATCTGGAAAATTCAGAATCAGCATTCCCTCACTCACATCAAAGTTCTGTATAAAAAGAAGCATATTTTACACTATGGTACACATTCCAATTTTTTTTTGAGTAGAAGAATTATCTTTTCAGTCACTAGTGGTAGAAAAGATTATTTACAAAAAAACAGTACATCAGTTCAGTAAGACACAAAGAAGTGGGTTTTATGATCTGCTAATTGGCTCATTATCCTTTGAAATTAGAAAAACTTGTGGTGCTCACCACACCACCATGGTTAATTTCTAAGCAATAATGTCTTCCTCCAAATGCCGTTATGTGAACCACTAAAATAATGTGTTATCTCCCTAGCTTTGAAGGTTTTTTTTCTTCCCATTGTCTAGGATTTTACTGGAAGAGTCATGGCACATAGAGCCACAAAGACGAAAGCCAACCATAGAAGTTCTAAGTATCAGTTTACTGTGACACGATATAGACCAACACAGCTCCAGTCTGAGCAAGACAAATTTATTTGAGCCAATTTACTTATTTGATTGCAGTGGGGCCTATTTTCCCACTGATACACCTATCTCTCTCATCAATAATAATGAGAGTTACATACATCTATACCCAACCAGAGTTGATCCTGTAGTAAAGTCAATTTTTCTCTCTTTGTAATCTTCTTCTGTCACTATATGCTAAAAAAAAAAAAAAAAAAAAATCATTCTTTTTTTGCACCATCTATGGTATGAAGAGTTGACAGACACCACAGCTGTAATGTACGTGTCTTCTTATGTCATACTTTGTCCTTTTTGGTACTTTGCCTTGCAGAGAAAGAAAAGAGTATGTTCATGTTATTATGGTTGTGGCATGCAAAATGAGTAATTTTGAAACTTATGATGATCAAGTCAGCAATTTTGAAGTTTCATTAGACACTTTGCTTGTGAGGACTTTATGAGTCAGCCCTAAAAATTCACTCCAGAATGATAATCTTCAACCTGAAGAAATCAGCTGGAAGTTTTTAAAAATGAAATTAATTAGATGTGGCTCTAGGTCAGAAATGTTTATGTGAAACCCAACGATGTCAGATAACATATGAACCAGATCTATCCAGATCCTTATATAGCACTCATATTATCTTCATATCACCCAATACACAGTAGAGAAGTATAATTAATCCTATTTTACAGGTGAGAAACTGAAAATCAGAGAAATTAAAATAAATTTCCTATGGTCAGAGATGAACCTGTCACAGAATCAGAAATTCATCCTGTATATCCTGACTGCCAATCCAGTGCCTTGGAAAACCATTCTTCCTGTTAGATCAGAATCACAGTCGGTTTTGGTTTCCTCATTTTGACTTGACGTAAAACCATCTCCATCCCCTGACTTCAGTGGGTTGCACTGATATTAGTGAAAGCAGAATTTGTCCCAATGTAATTTGTCTACAGAAGTGTAGACAAGCCTAATATTTTTTAAAAGAGTTGGAAATGGCCAAGACATGGCAGTTCACAGATCAGTTCCTGTTGCTTTCTCCTCAGTTTCTTTCAGGTGGGCTACCTAACTCAATAAACCAGGAGGGTTCATGAGCTTCATTTCATCAACTGTATCAATATTGGAACAATAACTTGGAAATAAGAAATTAGATGACAATAATATTATTAAAAGCAAATCAAAGGCACTCAGAGCAGGCAGGACCCCTTGTGGTGTAATGGAGCAGCTCATTTGTCATCTAGCACCTCCTTGTGACCTCTGTTCTGGCCAGCAGACTACTACTCTTCTTGTGACTTGGTCTTCTGATCACTTTGAAGTATCTCCTCACCTCACTATGTATCAGCATCCTACACAAACAGTGCCCCACACATCACTTTTCTCAGTGTGCTATCTTCTGGCCACCCTCCCCAGCCTCCTCTTCTATTCTACTCCTTTGTCAGAGCAGCTGGACCTAGGGCTACTCCTGGGAGTATCTCAAACAAAATAAATAGTGAACTGAAACACACCACAAGGAACTTCTGCCCCTTCCTGAGTCCTGAAATTTTTAATCCTTTTGGGGTCCTCCCCAGTTCCCTGAAGAATACTAGATCTCAGAGGTTAAGTCCGTGGAGTCTTGCCTCTCCTTTGGGTCCTCAAATCCAAACTATCCTTAAGGTCCTCTCCCTGGCCTGCCTCAGGACTCAGTTTCACCTCTGTTACTTTCTCCCATCAAAGCCATGGTGTGAAGCTCCCCCTGAAATTCCTATCCTATCCAGAGTGGTACTACAGAGTTCTTGTCCTCTCCCTGTGGCTCCTTTCTAATCTAGGTTCCCTAAATTATAGTTGCCACTCTGCTCCTTCACAGCTGGTCTTAATCATTAATTACCTCACCAGCCAATGAGTGGCAGCCAGGTAACATAGCTAGCCTCTCACACTAACATTAACCCTGTCACTGCCTTTGTGAAAGCATACACCTCACTACAGTCAGATATCATGGTTAGGAAATTTAGATGTAGATCTTCTCTTTAAGATCAAGCACTCAGTGTGTTTGGAGTAAGAGCAGATGAGCTGTATTTGAGCTGCCATTGTAAAATTTGTAGTGGCCACAGCATACAACACACAACAAAAAGAGTGGAAAAAATTTTGACTGGTAGGGCTAATGATCATAAGAAGTTGTTGTTTTTTTTTTAATGCAAATTAGGAATGAAAGAAAGCCTAGTAGTAGTATAGGCCAATTACTTGATGGAGATGACAAAGTTGTTAATATGGATGTAGAAAAGGTAGGAGTGTTCAATAAATATTTCTGTGATATATCAGGAAAGAGGCCAGATGATATACTCGTCTCATATGAAGATGATGACTACTTTCAATCCATTGGTAACTAAGGAAGATGTTTGAGCACATCTACTAGGGATAAACATTTTAAAATCAGGATGCCCGGACAACTTGTACCAATGCATCTTTAAATAAGAGGCTGAGCAGATGCCTAACTCACTTATGTCAGTTTTTAATAAATTTTTGAACACCAGGGAAATTCCCGAGGGCTGAAACAATACTAATATTAAATAAGCAAGGACTCCTGTGGCGCTTTTAAAGACTATCAAATTTATTTTTTGCATGAGCTTTCATGAACGAAGTCCCACTTCATCAGATGCTAGAAAATGGAAAACTTACAGTATAGGAGGGACAGTTAAGTCCTGTGATTGCATTTCACTGCATCAGGTCAGATACTTCAGCAAATCAAACAAGTTGTATAGAGGTAAACAGGGTGGAATATCAGAAAGTGGTGAGGGTGAGAGAGGTGAGAATCACTGTTTGTAATGAAAAACTAGAAAGGAGTCCTGTGGTACTTTTAAAGATTGATGTTTGGAATGAGAAATCCTGTTCATGTCTCTATTCAAACCCAAGCCTGATGGTGTTAAATTTGCATATGAAAATTCTAATTCTGTGGTTTTCTCCACATCATCCTGCTATTGTCGGTATCTTGCAAGTTAACACGTTCCAAATCGGTAGCCATATTATTCTAGTACTATTAATGTTATGTCGATATGAACAACTCGGATGACCTGGGTAACTATAAATTGGCTAGCCTGTTTTCAGTCCCAGGCAAAATAATGGAATGGTTGATACAGAAGCCATCTAATAAAAATTTAAAGGATAAGAATATAATTAATATCAATTAGGATGTCTTCATGGAAAACAGGTCTTGTCAAACAAACCTGATGTCCTTCTTTGAGGCACCTGTAAATTTTGTTGACAACAATAGCTGCATAGATATGAACTTTTGTAAGGCATTTGGCTTAGTACTGCACAAATTCCAATTCAAATATTTACACTATACAGTATCAATGGAGAATCCATTAAACAGAGAAAGAACAGGCTAACTGAGAAAGTAGCTGTCAATAGGGGAATCATCAAATGCAGGTGTTTCTAGAGGGGCTTCACAAGGATTTGTAGTAGGCTTGCATGATTCCACATTTTCATCAGTAATGTGGAGATAAATAAAAAATCATGACTAATAAAATTTGCAATGACACTAAGATCAGTGGTATTTATTTAAATAATGATGAAGACAGTGTGGTCATACAGACAGATCTGGGTCTCTTAGTAATAAGGGCTCATTCAAACAAAATGAATTTAATTTAGTTAAATAGAGACAAATGCAGGCCAAAGATAAAAAAATGGATGATTGCATCCTAGGAATTGAAAGGATTTATGAGGCTGAATGAGCAAGCAATTCAGCATGACATCCTATTGCACTGCTGTGGTAAAAAGGGCTAATGCAATCCTTGGATGTATAAACCAGAACAGTGAATAGGAACAGAAAGGCAATTTTACCTGTAGGGGTGGAGCAGGTGACACTCATACTAGAATTTGTGTATTTTTCAGGTGTCTGAATTTTTTAAAAGCTGTTGAAAAACTGAAGAAGGTGCAGAAAAGAGCCACAAAAGTGGCCTGTGGACTGAAGAATATGCCCTACAGTGAGAGACTTAAATAGCTCAGAGCTTATTAAAAAGAAGACTGAAAGGTTATTTGATTACAACCCATAAGTTCCTTCATGGGAGAAAACACTGCATACCAAAGCACTTTGTAATCTAGTGAAGAAAGTCATAAAAAGACCCAATGACTAGGGTTATGTCTACACAGGAAAATTAGTCTGGATTAAGGAGGCTTAAATTTCTTAGTTCGAACTAAGGAACAACTAGTTTGAACTACTAAGTACCGGCACATAGTCCAGACTTAAGCACTTAGTTTGAACTTCAGTTCAAAATAGGTACAATGCAGACCAGGACTAATGCTTAGTTTGAATGTCAGAAATTCAAATTAAGCCAGTTAGTTCAAACTAACCACATGTTCTATTTCAAATTAAGTGTTAGTTCAAACTAGAATGTGCCGTTAGTTCGAACTTATAAGCATGAGGTTAGTTTGGACTAACAAGTCTGAACTAATTTTGGCTGTTGTAGACATAGCCTAGAAGCTGGAGTCAAACATATTTCAGCAGGATAGATGATTAACTCTTGGAACAAACTACAGAAAGAAGTGATGCATTTGTCATCTCTTGATGTCTTCAGATCAAAACTGGATACCTTCCTGGAAGATATGCTTTTGCCTAAGCACAAGTTACTGGCTCAGTATCCAGTGTAAAATTGAGTAAAAGTTAATGGCCTTTGATAAACTGATGAGACTAGATGATCTAATGGACCCTTTTGGCCTGAAATTCCATGAATGAACAGCAAATCCTAGTTGGTCATGGATTTGTTACTGTAGTTGCACTATGAGGCAGAAGAGTTCAAATCCACCTTTCTTTCCTTCAATGTTTTCTTGTTTCGAAAGACTGTGTAGAAGGATTGTGAAGTGACATGTCTTAATAAGGCTGGTCAAAAGTTTTCACATGAAACTATTATTTTATGGAAAATGGGGTGCCTAAAAACTTTTGTGTGTGTGTGAAAAAGTGCCTACCTTGGGTTTTCAGCTGAATAAAACTGATTTCTAGGTCTTCGATAAAAAGTTGAAAATTTCTATGGAAAGCTCTGTTCATTTTCAATTTTTTGATGACAAGCAATATACAAAACCTACAACTAGACATAAAGTCCCTTAAAGTTAGTGAATACGAAAATTGCACCTACCTGCCAGCATAAATCAGAAACAACTCCTTACAATGCATGTGGTTTTACAAGGGTAAGTGAGAGAATTAGCCCCTTTGTCCAAGATTTTCAGATGTGGCAACTGATTTTGGTTACTCAGTATGCTATATCATAAAGGTGTTGATTTTCAGAAAAGTACTGATTTTAGGTCCCTTTAAAGCAGCAGTCTCAAACTCAAATCACCACGAGGGCTGCATGAGGAGTAGTATGTTAGCCCAAGGGCTGCACCACTGAAACCTTTTCACACAATGATATTGCAAATATTGTTAACAATAGTGTCATTGTGGGTCACAGAACATAGCTTTAGGGGCCACATGCGGCCCATAGGCCACGTGTTTGAGACCTGACAAAATGGGAGTTTTCTCCCACAAAAGCTCATGCAATAAATAAATCTGTTAGTCTTTAAAAGTGTCACCAGACTCCTTGTTTGTTCTGCTCTAAAGAGTTTCAGGTTTGCCACTCAGAAAATGACCCAAAACCAGTAGTCACCTTTGAAAATCTTGGCCATACTCTTTAGTATTATGGCAGTTTTCTAAAGGATTGGCATTTTATAGAGACCAATACCTTCAACATTCTACTAAAATCCATTCCCTGTTTTAGAAGTGAACAGTAAGGTCAACACATTTTAATTTGTAGAGACTTTATGGTGTCTTTATAATAAAAACACCATTTCCTCCCTGCTTCTGAATAAATATAATGGCATTTCCAATGCTAGTAAAAGGAGAATGTCAGGCCTGTGTTTATCCCTACACGTCTGGCCTGCATCATTGACGTGACATCATTGTTCATGCCATATTCCAAAATAATTGCACAGGTCAATGGTTATTCCAAGCTTCACCCATTCCTGAATTCCACCCTTAACCCTCCAAAATTAGTCTTTTAAAGTTAAATGATTCACTTATTAGGTAAAATAAACATGAAAATAACGTCAAATTAAAATAAAACAAAGTAGCATGGAGTTAAATTCAGAGTGACACTGAGCAAACAGTCTGGCTGGTATCATTATAGCTTTTTGGAAACAAGCACGGATATTGGAGTATGGCTCCAATTAGTTTCAACTGGGAAATACCTTAATGTTACAGACTCATTGAAGCTTAACTCTCATGGAGTTGAAAGACTTAATTTGGGACTGACAAGGAAACCTCTTGCATTGCACCACCTGTATGAACATAAGACACCTACAACACGGGTGCTGAGGCAAAAGATGCTACAAGACCAGAATGTGCTTGTACGGTGCTTTGAAATCACTGCATAAAAGAAGCCCTCTAAGTGTAATAAGGCTGGAGTTACATGAAAGCTTGGAGATGGAGCCAAACCCAAGCCAAGGTTTGCCAAATCCAAGATCTGAGCTTTGTATTTGAAGCCAAAAAAATAAGCTGAGCAATTGAGGCTGTTGCTGTAAAGAAGAAAAAGAAAATATAGAAAGCAATGTATGAGGCCTCTATGAATGCTGGAGAGCAACCCTAGCATTTTCTCTGCGGCCTGCCCTCATTCACGGACACAGTTAGTACTCAAGCCAGATGCTCAGCTTGAGGCTGGTTTAACCTTTCATTGGCTTTCCTGCTTCTACCATTTATCCCATTCCTTAATGTAGCTATGAGGGGCTACACAAAGTAGTAGGAAACTGAGAGCAAGATGCAGCCAGTAAGCTTGGCAAAGGGTGACTTCCTGCTGAGATGGGCTGAGAAAAAGCTCTCGTCGGCTATGCCAAAGGAAGGTGCCTCCCATTTTGACTCACTAAGTGGCCTTTTGCCTTTCAAATACAAGAGTCTCCTCATCCATGTGTCAACTGTGGTATCACGCAAGGGAGAGTCAATGGCCAGCACCTGTCTGCTGTCACCAGGCACACCTACATTTCTCCAATACACAGCTCTGGAAGAGAAGGAAAAAATGCTTTTGAGATAAGGCAAGCTTAGGACAGTTCAACCAGGAGGGAACACTTTGTTTAGCTTCACTTGGCAGAGCAGACCCTCAACAAAGCACATGATGTATGTATGTATGCTGTTGGCAGGCACAACCAGCCATTCAGAGCACTAGCAGTGCCCACCAGCCCTACAACAAATACAGGCGTTATAATATTCTGACCAAGCAGAACCTACCATCAGCCATCTCAGCAATTAAATATGGTCAGTGGACCACAAACAACAGATCATAGATCAGATTCACTCAGCCCGTGATTTTGCATGCAGTGAGGGTCAACAAGCCTGCGTGGATTTTATTTCAAAGACTGGCTCTTTGCTGGGAGAATATAGACATGAAAATACTTTTCCCACTAAAAACCTAAACTAAAAAAAAAGTGAACCACATTGTCCCCTTTGTGAAACCCATGTCACTCCCCTGGATTAAGTAGATTTTAACAGAAGACAGCTTTCAACCCTATATCTGTTATACCTTAATCAAATGACATAACAGGATTAGACATACAATTTAAAATGCTTTTCTGCTCAGTGACAATGCTACACATATTTTTAATTATCAAAATGGTGACTTGGGACATTAGAGAGCAGCTATTTCTTTTAAATCATAGATTCATCTCCACCAAGTGACAATGATCCAGTCAAAGCTTGGCATAATAAAGGGGTATAAATATTTCCAGGAATTCTTTACAATCCTTAAAACAATCCATCACCGAAAAGGTTTACATAACACCCATCCTCTCTTCAAGGTAATGTTAACAAAACATGTGAGAAAAAAGCAAAAAGCAGAATGTTCTGAATCAAAATTGTAGAACTTAGAATAGAATCATAGGGGTGGAAGGGACCTCATGAGATCATCAAGCCCAACCCTGAGGCTTGAACCCAGGACCTTCTGCATACTAAGCAGAGGTGCTAGCCACTACACTTCCAACAATGCATCTACTACTGCCCTTTCTTAGTCACTTCTCTAGTGTTTCACCAGATCCACAATCTACAGATTGTCTATTTAAACTGAAAACTCTCCAAGTAGGGGCCTTGCCTTCATTCTTTTCTTACAAAGCACTTAGCTCATAGTGGATATGTTGCAGGGCTCCCTCCACAATCTCCACTGTTATGAGGGAAGAGGCTCCTTGTATCTAACTGCATCTTCCCAACATGCCCTGCTGGGAAGGCCTGGGATTACATATCACAAGAGTCCTGCCTCCTGAAAGAGAGAAGACTTAATCCACCCATACTCCAAAGACTCCATCCTTCCCCCTGAAAACTTCCAGCAACCCAGGTCTTCGTCCAAATCACAAACTTCCACTATGGGACCACATCCTGCTCTGTCCTACAGGTCTGTCATTAAGGGTCAGCACTGAAATACAACACTTTTATGGGTATGTCTACACTGCATCTGCATCAAAGTCCAATCAACAAACTTGTGTTCATGGGGTTCATGCTAACTCACTAAAACCAGCTGTGTGGGGGTTGTGACTCAGACTTGAGCTTGGGCTCTGAAGACTGGAGTTGGGTGAATTTGAGAGATTGCGCTCCAGGCAGAGCTTCACTATCTAAGCAATGTCTACCTAGTTATTTTGAGCACACGAATGACCTTGGCTGGGAGGCTTGTTCCCAGATTCAGCATAGTGGCCCTGATGTCTTCCTTCATCTGTCATAAAGTATTAGTACACTCCATTATCTGATGCTACACTGAAAAGATATCATAAACACATCCTAATCATTACTGCTCCTTTTTAATAGTTCAGCTTTTAATAAGACTCCATGATCAATGCCAATGAAAGTAATGGGCATCCATCTGATAAAATAGAGCAATGGGAAACAGGAAGACAAACCATCATCAATCTGTCCCTTACCGTCATGTTGCAGTTCAACCGCAGAGCAGTGAAATAGCCATGACCAGCCTCTTTTACCAAGGGAGTAGCTATCTCATTCATTGACCGAACCAATGGTAAAGGGGCACTTATAATATTAAAATGTATTTTGGTGGATTTTTGTGCACTGATATTTTATTTACTTCCTAGCAGGCTGTTGTTACACTAAGAGAGGGACACCGCTGGAGTGAATTACAAAGTCTCATAACTCTTGCCTCTGCTGTCCAGATCTAGACCACTAGATTCAGATCTGCCCTGTGGCCTCAGTTGGATCCTAGTGGCTCATCAAACCCACGACAATCCAGTTTCTGCTGTAGGGTTGAGAAGCTGAAATTAGGCCCACTCTAACTCCACCCAAGCCCCTCTCAGATGGTCTCCTTCCTCATTGCTATCTTCTAGAAAAGGGGTCTACAGGATTCCCCCTGTTCTTTATATTTTCATGCAGATGTCAGCTTCTAGCTTCCTGAGTAGCTGCCAGCACAGCCTATCACACAGTCTGTTCTCCACTATCAGTGTTGCCCTATGGAACTACAGCCCTCAATGCTCTTTCTGTGGTTTTCTTAAACACTTCTATGAAAAATATTATGGTAGAAGAATGGGTGAGAGCATCCAGCACTAGTGGCACACAGGAATGTATGCATTGTTCATAAGTAACAGCTTCCATAAAAATAACCAGGAGGTAGCCGTGTTAGTCTGTGTTCAGCAAATCCAGCAAGAGTCCTGTGGCACCTTACAGACTAACAGATTTCTTCAGGTGTAAGCTTGCATCTGACAAAGTGGGTTGGAGCCCACAAAAAGCCTGAAGAAATCTGTTAGCCTATGTGGTGCCACAGGACTCTCAGGCTATGTCTACACTGAGCATTTCAATTTGAATTACTGAATTTGAATTGAATCAATTCAAACCAACATGGCCACACTAGAAAATCCAATTCGAATTGGCATGTCCATGAACAGGACTTGCTAGATCGAATTCAGTAGGGGGTCCAATTGTATAAGGAAAAATCAAGCTGTGGCTAATTCAAACTAACGGTGAATTCGAATTGACATGGCCACACTGTGTCAATTCAAATTACTCACTTCAAATTGACCCTGACTTCAATGAAAAAAAAAAAAAAAACCAACAAGGAGTCATGTGATTCGATGATAAAGCAGGTTTGACCAATTCAAACTCTGCTTTTCTCAATTCGAACTGAGGAGTGCCTCAGTTTAAATTGAGGAAAGCGGGGATGTCCATGTATTTATTTGAATTCGAATTGATGACAATCAATTTGAATTCACATGCAAGTGTAGACATAGCCTCACTGTTTTAGCTTCAGTAAAACAATAGCCCTGCAAGGGAGATAGCATCCAGAATCTAGCTCTCAGCACTTCTCAGGACACCCTTTGAACCCCACAGGACTGAACTCAAACATGATAAATGTTTATAAAGTGGTTAAAAATTACATGAAAGAATATGCCGGTCGCCCTTCCAGTGCCACCATTTTGCTATGAAACACTGCATGCAGCAGAGATTTCTGCTGGCCAGGATAAAATGGAACAGGAAAATCCATACCAGAATGAGCTTGGCAAACTGGAGGAAATTTTAGTGAGGAGCAGCAAAAACAATTAAGGACCTGAGGGCCTCTCTTACTAGAACTAAATGTGGTGTGTCATCTAAGGACACTTCCATTAACTAGCCCCTGATTGTAAAAACGGTTGGATTCCCACAAACTATTATGTACTTGAATAAATAAACTAATCAATACATAGGAGATGGATGGGGACTTTTTCCCCATTTTTCAGCTGCCAGCTCACACTGCCCTGTAGCAATGTCAGATTTCTGACTCTAAACATTGTTCAGCTTCATCTTTTCTGCTCAAGATTTCTCTTTGTTAAGGGCTAACTGTGTCTTAAGCACAGCACAACCCATAAAGGAAGATCATTCATTGCATCAAGGGGTTCAAGCTCTTTAGGCAGGCAACATCCTAAGTCAATTTCCAAAGGGATAGCCGTGTTAGTCTAGTCCAGTAAAAAAAACAAGGAGTTGTGTGGCACTTTAAGACTAACAGATGCTGCTATGTGGGGTCCCAATCCTATGAGCTCTCCATAGATATGCCCATGCAGCTTCCTGCAGGATGGAGGCCATATAGCTGTTTATTTCATTGTGTGATGACAATGACATCTTTTTCTGGCTTGAATCAGGGTGGGTGGTTAAAAGATGCGCGTGCAGGAGATATTTAATGAGGATGGGAAGAGAATGAAGAGCCTGCTAAATGAATGAAGAGAACCTCTGCATAGGAATTTTTAAAAAGGCATTTCTGCTACCAGGAGCAGCATGGAAGAAGTCAAGATTCAGAAGAGGAAACATATTTCCCACAGTTGCCTAGGTTCCTGACAACCCCTGAAAAACTGAACCAAATAGATGGTGAAATGTCTTGTTTTCTGCTCAGAACACTATATCTAGCTTTCTAATTAACTGAAAGGCTGATAAAAAGTAATACAGTTTTTTCATGAAAATTTAGAAATCTTATCAGTTTGATATGAAAAATGTTTGGTATCTCTCAGGCAGGGCCAGTCTTTCCATAGAGGCAACCTAGGTGGTCACCTAGGGCACCAAAAATTAGGGGTCACCAAGGCCTGGGCTGGGGGGGGGGCAAGCCTATCCCGCCCATGGCGCTGCTCCCCAGCTGGGGCTGAGGCCAGACCCTCACCCGCAGCACTGCTCCCCCCCCAGGACCAGATCCCCGCCTAGGGAGCCAAAAAACCTTGGGCTGGCCCTTCTCTCAGATTACAGTGCTAGGGACATTTAGAAATAGTCACCCTGAAGCACGACTAATCTAGCATTTCATAGCTATCACAGGCACGTGTTTGGGATCTTTCTTACACCATATGCCCCAGAATGAAACTAAGAGACAGTGCTGAAAAACTAGGGAACGTCTTCAGAAGCTTAGTGCACCGCAGACTGACGAGCATAAGCCACTCTCTTTATTCTAGCCACTAAGCTCCTTGCACACATGCACACACAATAGACTCTCTTTCTCTAAATCAACATCGGCAAGGGGACAATGGCCTGTGAGTCGGCTGAAGAACGAGACATACAATTAGCAATGAAATAAAAAACATCTGGTGAAATATAAGAGCTGTTATTCCGAGCACATGAACCTGAAAAGATACTGTTTATTTTATAAGACAAACAAAATTTTCCAGCTGTTTGATCTAAAAGAGCATCGACCATTGGGAGCTGTCCGTTCTCATTTAGTCTCTCCAGTGCCGGGGCAGGCTGTGCAGCAGCTATAAACAAAGTGCCAAAAGTATCACTTTCCACGTTAATTTGACAGTAAACAGTACTAATTTGACTTTGCTGCTGTTTATTGATCCCCACAATACAATTCAATATAGAGAACAGTAGCCAGCATATTTGGGAATGAAGTTTATAAAACTCAAGGGTCAGGCTAGCCACAATCTCTCATTGTAAGAAAGATGCCAGGAGATTCTAGGGTTTCTGGCCTTCTTCCTGAAGCAGGGTAAGAAGCGCAAAAATGTTGCTTAAAATCTAAAATGATGATTTCTCTTACAGGCCCCTTAAGGTGGGATTTCTAAATGCATACTGAGTTAGACCTAAGTCTGCTTCCTCTAAAATCAATGAGAGCTTTACCGTTGTCTTCAATGGCAGGAATCTTGGGCCAACAGGAAAGAGCTTTGGAAAATCCTACCATTAGCATCTTGCCAGCACAATGTTGGTAGAAAACAGGAATGAAACTAGAGCAAGTGTAAGTGATAAGCTTTTACACTGGGCTACTTATAATCTTTAAACTCTGAATTACAATGAATGTGATACGAGGAAGAGAACAGTCATTAAGGACTCAGACCAATGATCCATATAGCCCAGTTTTCCGACAGCGGCCAATGCCAGTTGCTTCAGCAGGAATCAACAGAACAAGTGATCATCAAGTGATCCATCCCATCAGCCATTCCCAGCCTCTCACAAACATTCAATACCCCGGCTAATAGCCATTGATGGACTTAGCCTCCATGAACTTATCTATTTCTCTTTTGAATCCAGTTACAGTCCTGGCCTTTGCAACATGCAAGGAATTTCACAGATTGACTGTGCATTCTGTGAAAAAAATACTTCCTTTCATTCATTTTAAACCTACTACCTGTTAATCTCTCCTTGCATGGAAGATTTTCCATACCTATAATCATTTTCATTGCCCTTCTGTATCTTTTCCGATTCCAATATGTCTTTTTTAAGACGGGTATATAGATGGATGGCTCAAACAGGTTAGAGAGCAAAAAATCTTTCATTTTCTGTTTGCAGAAAAAAGGTAGTACCTTGTTATCATAGTGATAAGCTCTTTGGAAATAGAGCAGCAAAAGGGAAGGATTTTTAATGCATGCTAAACTCATCTTTTTCAAGAAAGCTCCACAAAAGCCTGCACACCCAAATGTAAAATTATTGCTGGGAAAGTTTACAGGTGACAAAGTTTGGTGGACTGATATAATAAGAATGGGTGACCTACACAGAACAATTTGGATCTCATGGCAAGCTGGTTTCAAAGCAACATCATGTTTGTTTGGTTTTTTAATGCAGACAAAAGCAAGGTCATACGTTGAGGAACCGGGTGGAAAAAAAGTCAGTCCATATACATACAAAGGACTTATCCAGGAAAGCAGTCTTCCTGAAAAGGATTTAGGAGTCAGAGTACATAAGCAATTGAACATGAGCTCTCAGTGTGAAGTTGTGGCTAAAGGGATTAATGTGAAAGGGAAATACCAAGTAGGAATAGGGAGGCCATATTCGCTCTGCATACATCATTGGGGAGACCATTCCTAGAATACTGAGTCTAGTTATTTTAAAGGATGCTAAAAAACTGGAGATTAAGAAAAGAGTCAAAAACATGATAGGAGCTTGATAAACAAACATGACAGTGATAGACTTAAGAAGCTCAGTCTATTTCTGATATTAAAGGGCTCTTTAAAATAGCAGATGAAGGTATAAGATCCAGGAACTGCAAGATGATGCTAAACACATTCAAATGAAAATAAGATGCACTTTTTTTTTTACCAGTAAATCTAATTAACCACTGAAACAGTTTACCAAGGGCTGCAATGTATTCTCTGTTATTCCAAGTCCTTAAGTCAAGCCTTTCTAAAAGATACGTTCTATCTCAGTCAGGAGTAATGGCTAGTGATATGCAGGAAGAGACACTAGATGATCATGATGGTCCTAGGTGGACCTAAAAATCCAAGAATCTATGCAGCTAGAACAACTAGACGCTCAGTTCCTCACTTCCTGTCTTAAACTGGTCTGTGTTGTTATTGTGTATTTTTAATAAGGTACTTCATTCCACCCCATGGTGCCTGGATTTCAAAAGTGAATAGAGACCTATAAACCTGTTCAGTCTGGGGGATGTGATAAGAAAGTCTTCTGGCTGGGTGAAGCTATGTTCAATATAAAGCAATAGCGTGATCCGGACAATAAAGCATAATGAGAGGAATTTTTCTGGGACTCTGACTTTTGTGGCTTTCTAACTGAGTTTCCTGTAGAACTCTAGCATTATTTTCACTCGTGTGAAGCCACATAGAACCGCACAAATCTAATGCCCCTGAGGGTGAAAGAAATATGTGGCAACCGCTAGCTACCAATCTGTGGCTGAGTCCCAGAGAAGACAACCAGGAATGTAACAAAAGAGATCAAAGGCAAAAAGACTCCCAGGCTGTATTTACACTCTACTCCCTGTATTCTGATGACTGATATTTTTTATATTTCCATTGCTTTTTAAAAACAATAGTTTAGACAAATGTGTCTAGACCAATGGTAGAGCAAATGTGACATCAATTATGGATTCCTTCACAGTAGCTCTGTTTATACAGGAGATTACCAACTCATATAAATATAAGAATTGCCGTATTGAGTGAGAACAGTTGCTCAGCTAGCCTAGTAGCCTGTCTCCAACATTGACCAGCACCAGACGTTTCAAAGGAAGTATTCTGAAGTGGGCAACTATGGAATGAACTACTCCTCAGGGAAGGGTCTTCTTCATATCCTCAGTGCTGCTCACAGGGAATGGAGAAAGGGGCCTCAACATTTGTTATACAAGAGGTCAGGTTAGATGATCTAATGGTCCATCTGCCATTTAAAAATATTAATCTCATTATCAGCTAGCATTAGAGGGAAGGTTGGTGGCAACTGGGTAACTTCAGATTTCAAGGTAAGAAACAAGCAGAGAGGAGAGTTGATGGAAAGCACCCTGTCAGAATGTCACTTTTCCATAGAAAGTAGCCAAGAATCTGTATATTTAGACATACTCCAACTCTATATTCATAGAAATGTAGGATTGAAAGGGACATCATGAAGTCAGACTATTTTATCAGTATATCTTGTGCTATATGAGCTTGGCCTGTTTTGTCTGTTTCTCCACGACACTGTAGGTGTTTTTATGAAGAAAAATACCTTTTTATCTTTAAGCCTATTTCTGGTTCTTAAAAAAGTGACAGTAATGATGCATGGTTTGTCAAAATTGGTTTTTTTTAATTATCTATTTCTTTAAAATAGTTCTGACTGGCAGAAGCTCAGAAGGCTGCATTTTTCTGCCTAGTCACAAAGCTAGTACAACAAAGTCACCCTTTCCTTATCCATCTGTCTCAATTCTATCCTTTGGGCTAAGAGAGTATCTTCTCCTTATTCAATCTATAGCCTCTCTAAGTCTCATAACTAATTTGTGGCAGTGATTTTTGGCTGTAGAGTTGTATTGAAGAAAACAGCCTTCCACTAAGTACAAACAGAGTCAATGTGTAAGTACAGAACAGCACTAGTGTCACAGAAAACAGTGATCTAAAATAGAAGCAAAATCCACTTCCTAGCCCTTCCCTTACAAGCTGGGCTAGGAATGAAAGAGGGAAGGGGGAACTCCTTTCCTTTTATCAAGTATTAGTATCCCAGAATACTCTCTTACAAATTACCTGGGCCTGATTTGCTACTGCCTTGCACCTGATGAAGTCATTGATTCCTGAGCTGAGTGGATGGCACCATCCAGATTAGACAGCAGTTTTAGACTCACTTTGCACAGGTGGGAGTGATCCAGGCCAGTGCAGGGGATTAGATAATCAGCCTCCTTAGTGCCTATTTCCAGTGACTTAGGTTTCTAGACAGCTCAACATCATTAGTCCCATCAACTCTCTACCCAACCTGATTAAAAAAAAAACCTTCCCCTTTAACTCAAGCCTTCCAAGAACACCTTTAGAGAAGCAAGAAGCTGCCACTGAAGGAATTACTACAAGTAGATGGTGCTCTGGTCAGTTGAACAAGAGTTCCCACTGTGGCTAAAAGGGCTTATGCAACCCTGGGATGCATAAACAGAGGACTCTTGGGCAGCAATAAGAAGGTTATTCTACCTCTATTTGGTGCTAGGCCAACCATTCTGAAATGCTATGCCAAGTTCTGTGCCCACAACTCAAAAAGGATGGTGATAAATTGGGAACTATTTGCAGGAGAGTCATAGGAATGATTAGACTAGAAAACATACCCTATACTAGACTCAGGGAACTCACTCTATTTAACTTAACAAGTGGAAGGTTAAGAGGTGACTTGATTAGTCTGTAATTAACTACACAAGAAACAAATATTTATGAGTGGGTTCTATAATGTAGTAGACTAAGGTGTATCACAGTCCAGTGGCTGGAAGTTGAAGTTAGATAGATAAATTCAGACAGGAAACAAGGCATATATTTGAAAGTGAGGCAAGAATAATTACCCCCTTGGAACAACTTATCAAGATTTGTGGTGGATCTTACAACATGAACAATTTCTAAATCGAGATTGGATGTCTTTCTAAAAGATCTGCTGTAGGAATTTTTGGGGGTTGTTCTATGACCTGTTTTAAACAAAATGTCCAGCTAGATAGTCACAATGCTGCTTTCTGACTCTGGAATCTGTGACTGAACCTATGAAGACCATAGCATAGAGAGAGACCTTTACTAATATAACAAACATGGTAAAGATTGGACAGCCCTTGAAACCATAAATAGATCATAAAAATGTAAGTGAAATAGAGGAGTTTTATCACAGAAAATTTTAAAACTTCCTTCTAGCTTACAAACACACTTTTAGAGGAATGGTTAACTCACCCCTACAGAGCAATAAGAAACAAACAATTTCATTCACATAAAGGGTACCAGGAAAGCCTGCATCACCTCTGCCTAGCACAGGTTGGATCTGAAAAGAAAGTCTTTTCTCTTTGTAAAGAGGAATGGAGACACTAGAAATAGTCTGCCTTCTTATGGAGGCTCGACTGTATATTAGCTGTTAACAGCAATTTGTTTCACATAGACTGAATGAATAACCATCAATCTCTAGTTAATGCAGAGCTGGGTTAGAATTAAAACTAATGATCCAGGAGGGAAAGGCTTTGAATTCACTACGCACCCCTTGAGCCATCCAATCGTCTCTCCCATCACAGTGTTAGTGATCTATTTGCACTAATATCCAAGGGAAAGTTCTTAAATTCCCTTCTTCAAGGCAGTAAATCTAGCATGTCAACATCAGAGCTGGCTAAAATGTTTGAAATTTAATGGGAAGGTTTGGGGGAGGAAGAGATCAGTTTGTCACAAACACATTTTTTGCAAAAAACTATCTTCCCCCCTTTTTTTGAACCACATCTAGTCAAGGTCCATAACTGGAAGTGAAATGTAAAATTCTAGAGTGACATGAGACGTTCTGAGCTATGCACAGTTGTTCCTGTTTAAAGAAAGGTGTGATGTTTAACCAATTTCATTAAACTGGTGCAATTGCAAATGTGGATACTCTGACATCAGTTTAGCTTAACCTCAACCTAACCCAGTGTTTGCAAGATTTAAATCAATGTAAGAGTTGCACCAATTAAACGTAACTGGTTCAAATTACATGTTTAAGTAAGCCCTTAGCCAAGCCACCCTGAAGGTCACACTACTCATGATAAATTCTAAAACTGTAGTCGTGTTAGTCTAGTCCAGCAAAACAAACAAGTAGTGTGGACGCACTTTTAAAGAGTAACAAACTAATTTATCACATGAGCTTTTGTGGGAGAAAACCCCATTTTGTCAGATGCTTGATGATGATTTCATTTCTTTCTACGTACACTGAATGCCTCTTAGTGATTTTCCTTAAAAAACGGAGACAGCACTGTCCAGTGGCTAGGCCACTAGGCAGGGAATCAGGCATTGTGGGTTCTAGTCTTTGCCCTACTAGACTGCTGTCTCTTAACTACTTTCTGTGCCTTAGTTTTCTGTATCTTTCCAATAGGGATATAGACAACTCCTTTCTAAAATGTTTAATATTGATGGATGGAAAGTGTTGTGCAAGAGCTGTGTATTTATATAGTGTGGCTAGAGATGATAAAATAACAACATAAATAACAGAGATAAATATGTTTAGTTTTAGTGTTCAGGAACATCAGTGAGAGAAAAATTAGGTCTGTGGTGTATTCATTGGTTGGCCTCTACTGAACTAACTCCCAAGGAAACTGCCATTTCTCTTTCCCCTTGAAATTGTGAATCATCTCTTCCCCCAGCTTTCAGATTTTTCTGTTCAGTTTCCTGTGTTTCCTTGGGGTTTTTGGGTCCCCTCCCCATGTTTTTCATTTTCTATTTTGTTAACACCTTTTAGTTGAAAGGATAGCTTGTTCTGGACTACTGGAACAAGAAATCTAAGGAGCTAAATATTCTCTCTCCTTATTCTGTTAAGAGACAGCTACAAAACTAGTGCAAACAAGAATATACTCTCCCCCTGTGTTTTCTTAGGAGGCTGGAACAGAAAATAATCCCTTAACACAGCTAGGATGTACCCTCAGAATAACTATCCTGCAATGTTTTGTAAATTGGATTCTTAACATGGGCTGGTTGGAAACTGTCATAATGAATTAAATATTCCTTGTGTTTATAGATTTTGAACATCCACTGCCAAATATTAGGAGTTACTATTAATAATAAACTCTTGTGTTGCTCCTTCACTAATACGTGATGATGTTTCCAGTACTAGAAGGGATCATCCTGACAGGACCAACACATGTACATAATTTTCACATTCATGAAATATGCATGCATTCCCTATCAAAACAGACCAGGAAAAAGAACAGAGGAGAAGCGATGGGAACATTTTATGGGCCATGAAAGCAAAGAGAAAAGGGGATATACAAAAAGAGAAAGATATATGAAGGACAAAGAAAAGTGGTAAAATTATAGGCCCTGATTCAGCAAAATACTTAAACATGTGAGTACTTCTATTGACCTCGGGGATTATTTATGGGCCAGATTCACAGTCCACTGAAGTCAAGGGGACTCTTTCCATTGACTTGACTGGGTCTTGCATCCAGCCTATAGGCATGGGCGGTAGGTATAATATGCCCGAGTGGCTAGGCCTCCCCTTGCACAGTCACCAGATGCCTGGGCTGTGGTGCCCCTGCCTTTTCCTGGCCTTACTCTGCCCCTTCCCTGAGCCCCTCACACTGCCTGCCCCATTGCTCGTTTTGCTCAGCGGAGTTCAGGGCTATTCTGGTGCTGCAGGCCAGCCAGGGTTTGGGTCTGTGCTGGTCGGCTGGCTCATGAGAGCTGAGAGTGGGGATGAAGTAGTGGTGTGGGAGTGGGGTTGGGGGGAGCCTCAGCTGGACAAGGCCTTGTGCAGAAAGCATGGAGCCTGGGGCTAGTCTCCCTGAAGAGGGGGACAAGACCCATCTGTGTCCTTTGGACCTAATTTTAAAAAGAACTTAAGCTCCTCAAGATGCAGATAGGTGCCTAGTAGGATTTTCAGAACAGTTTAGTTGCATAATTCCCTTTTCCCTTCAAATATCCGGGGCCAGGCTCACAAAGATACTTGCACGTTGCAACGGTTGGTGTTGCAACACCTGCCCCTGGCTACCTAATGAAATTTTAAGCCCCAAGTTAGGTGCTCAGGCTTCCCATATGGTGCCTGGGGAGAGTGAAGCAGCTCAGAAAGGGATTCTCAGAATTCAGCAAACTGAGTGGGGAGCCACCTAAGCTAGCCAAGAGTCAATGCACAGGAAAGGGGTGGGAAGGCAGTGCCTAGATAGCATTGAGCTGGACCTCTAGAGGTCTGAATGGCAGGCAGGAAGAAGGTGTCCCCTCTTCATTGTGAACCCTCTTCTGAAGCTAGATGTCTAAGCCTGATTCATTCTTTTTGTGCGAAGCTATAGCCCAGTAGCTGCTCATCTGGGGTGGTTACCTCTGTCTCTTCTCTTAAAGCTGGTCCATTCTGTATATGCCAATAAATATTCATTAGATCAGAGAAAATGAGAGAGTGACTCTAGCATAGTGGCTATGGCTCTCACCTGGGATGTGGGTTCAAGTCCCTGATCCAAGTCATGCTGAGCAAGGATTTGAATCTGGGGCTGTTATATCCCAAGGGAGTGGCCTAATTGATGTGTTACTGGCTATACTGATTTGGGCCCTTCTCTCTCTCTTATTTTTTTTCAGAAGCAAAGTCGGGGTTTCTTCTGCTAGGCAAAGGCTGACCAGACTAAGGTGCCTAACTGCGGGAGAGGGTTCATGGCTGAGAATCCTGAGCACAGAGAGGCACCTCCCTCTGTCATATCAGTGAGGTGCCTAGAGGCCCATATCAGTGAGAGTTAGGCTCCCAAACACCTTTGTGGCCCTTGGCCTCACCACTGCCTTTCACTCTTGACTAACTTAAGCAACTCTTTGCTCAGCTTGCTGGCTTTGGAGGAGCCCTTCCTTAGGCACTTGACTCTCCCTATGAGTTGTAAAGGGAGCCTGGGTGCCTAACGCTGGGTTGTTGTATTCCACTATGTGGCATTACAACCCCTAAGCACATGTGTGGAGTGAGTCCCTAGCACCCTTAGTGAAAACCAGACCAAACAAAATACACAGTTTTACAGAAATAGTCCAAACCACTATAGTCTCCAAAGACTCAGCTCTCCTCAGTCACTTCAGTCGTCAGTGCTCACTCCTAATGCAACACCCGCAAAGAATGAGTCAACAAGGCATCTATTTATTTTTCTAAATTTATTCTTGGTTGGTTCTTTTCTTTCTTTCTCTCTTTTTTAAAAACTGGTCATTTTATTGCTGCTATAACCTCCCTGCCCTTCCTTTCCCTAGTGTTCTGCAATTCCATTTTGCTGGATCACCTCTGAAATTACGACCAACTCCTATAAGTACTTTTGCAAGTGAATAGTCCAAAGTTTTGGCAGTATCCAGTTCTTACACCATAGCGCCTTAAAGCAGAGACCATGACTTCTTGTGTGTCCTCTGAAGTGTCTCCCACATTTTTGGGGTGCCGTGAAGCAGCGACTACTAAAAGGGATGAAATTCTGCTTGCCTGTAAACCAGTGTAAATTGAGATAATCCCACAGGGGGTCTGTGAAAGCAGAGTTTTGCTTTGTGCCACCCAGCAGGGTTCCTGCAACATTCTGGCATGTTAGGGCCAAGTTCTACGCCAGTGCACCTCGCTGACTTGCAAAATTCTTAGCCAAAGTCTGCGCTCACTTACAGCTTCATCCAAAGGCCTGTGAAGTCACAAACTTTTTCATTGACTGGAATGGGCTCTGGATCAGGGCCTCATACCGGTGCTATTCCTACTGAGAACACTGTGCTATCAATTGCATGGGTGCACTTCGCACTCAAGGGCCAAACACGGCTCCTAGTTACATCACTGCATTTGTTGACGCACTCCACTGCATTCAGTGGGATTGTTTTGTGTTCATTTCTGAGCAAAATCTGGTCCTCTGATTCCAGAGTGGTTCCAAAGATGGAACTGCCGGCCGCAATTGGGGCTTGGACCTGCAAGGTGCTGACCTTTGTAGCCCTGATCACATAAAGCCCTTAATCCCATGATTAACCTTAGCACTATTGACTTCAGTGTGACCATACTGAAAATTAAACTCATGCTTATGGGCTTTGCTGGGTCAGGCTACAATGCTCAGCACTTTGCATGGTTGAGCCATTGTTCCTTAGAGTTGAATACTTGCAAGACTGATAATACACAGTCCCCATAGACATTAGTGTGAACAGGACTGACCCTTTAGGGGCTAGTTTTAAAACAAAAAATACATACACCCAGCTCCCCTTAGGGCCTGAGACCAAGCGTCCAGATTTTCAAAAGGTTTCAACACATTGAGAGCTGAATTCTTTTGAAAAGCTGGCCATAAGTGACCCAAAGGGAGTGGCTGGCTGCAAGGAACTTGTTAATGTATCTGTCTCTCATTTAGAAGCCTAAACAGAAGCTCAGCTCTTTTGGAAATCTGGCCCCAATTGTGGCTGGTTAGCATTTGAAAATCCAGCCATGAGCTCTTTTGAAAATCATGTCCTATGTAATACAAGAAAGAGGAAGAAACAGAATTAGGAAAAGGCAATGGGAGTGACGATGGGCCTTATTCAACGCCCCCTCCCCTTTTGCACTACCCTGAGCGACACAAAGGGGCCTCAGTTCAGATGAGAATGAGGCTGACTATAGATTGTGTGTTAGGAAGCTAAACTACAGAACAAATAAACAAAAAATGAGGAGAAAGTGCTTCGAAAATATCATCTCTGCCATTGCCCACAAGTATGTTTGCACAAATATATCAAGGCTATCAAGAATTTTATAATGATACTCCATCACCCGTGGTTCTAGTTAAAACCACTGTAATAAACAAAACACACAGAGCACATCACTGGCATCTGAGTCTATAATTTTCTCTGAGCAGAAATATTGGAGGAAAAAAGGGCAGGATTTCATCCAATCTAAAAAGAAATCTATGTAGATCTTTCCTTTCATTAAATCTTCTCAACTGTTATTAAAGGAAAGTCAGTAGCCAAAATTCTTCAATGATGACATTGAATAATTTGATTACATGAAATTTCTGAGTATTTTGAGAAGGGCTGTGAATGCAGATCCCTGGTATAAGCTTGAGCCCCAGGAAGACTTAACTTTCACAAGTTGCACTCCTTTCCTTTTTTGAGGGGAAATTCTTAACTCTCTCTGTGGAAAAATAAATGAATGTTTTCCATTTAATGCTTCTGTTGTGCAGTAACAAACGAAATAGCAAAAATTGTGTCAATTTTTTAATAAACTTCTTGGTGAGTTCAGATAAAGGCAAATAGAATCCAAGCAATGGGCCAGGAAATCTGATCTCTCAGAATACAGAAATATGTAAAGCATAGGCACACAGCTAATTAATGTATTTATTTTCCTGTCCAATTTCATAGGCAAATACTTTCAACAGTAAGGACCCTCTGAGTACCCCAACATTATTAGTTGACAATACACTATGATACAGTAGTTAACCCATACACTGAATTATCACCAAATATTTTTAGTGATTTGATCACTTTTTTTTTCAAATGTGACACCATGTGAGGGCTTTGGGTTTTGGGTGTCCAGTTAAGGATGCCTTAAAGGGGGTTGTGACACTGTCAAACAAGATACCAGTTCATGCCCAGGCTCCTAAGTCTTATCTGAACACTGACAAATACAGAGCTGTGACCAATCTGGTTCACCTGTGCATTACCAGTGTTAAAGTCAGCAGTATATTGATAAAGAATGCGTTTGGGCTCTATGAAATTCTTGTAAATTGCCATATGCATTTAATATTGTCTGTAGCCTATGTTATAAAGTAATATTAAGTGTTTGCACTGTAATCCTCTAACTGTGGAAATCACCAGGCAGGAAAGAGACATGAGTTACTGCAAAATCCTGGCTTCCAACAGGTGTTAGATCCAGCCCAGCAGAGAAGGCCAATCGACGCCAGATGAACTACTGTGGAACGTCAGAGGACAAAAGACTTTGTCAATTGTGTTATGTAGGGTCCTTGTATCCCAAGGGATGTTATAAACAGGCACATAACAAGGAGCCCAAAACTGTATGGCTTTATTAGATAGAATTATCGAACCAGTCTAACAGGTTTTCCCTATATCCAGGGCTGGATTAACTGGCCCAGGGACCCTGGGCTGCTCCCCCACCACAGGGCCCCCCGCTGGGGCCATGATTTAAGCCCCTACGATAATCCAGCCCTGAGTATATCTAAAGCAACCCCATTCCTACAGCAACCCATTTCACACTAAGGTAACCCAATACACCACAGGTTGCTCTTCCCCTCCTTCACCACCAAGCCCATGAAAAGGGGACATGGCAAGTTAGTTTATCCATAGGTGCTGGAACCTGGGGAGCTAGTCTTGAAATGGTTTCCACTGTATGCAGGTTCAGTGGCTCTCAGCACACTCTCACTACAAAAATTATTCAAGCGCCACTGAATTCATACCATAAACTGAGCTCAGAGACAGGGGAAAGGAAATAAAAATCACCATCAAGGAGGTGTAAGATCTCTGTGCTGCTTGGACTCTGGTATGGAGGGTGTAGATTTTTAGCTATAAGCAAGATATCCCCAGTGTTTAGCCCCACTTTACTAAAGGATATATAGAATTTGCTTATTATAGAAACATCTATTTCTTTTTGAAACTTAAAATTCTGATTCATTCATGCAACTGTTTATCTGATTTAGCCTCTTAAATAACTCATTTCCTTTTCCTATATATTAAATCTTTAGATAGTTTATTATGAGACTGGCAAAAAATCTTGTCTTTGTTTTGAGACTAAGATGCAATTGAGCTGGCATAAGTAGTTGACCTCTTGAACTTGGGAAAACCTCAATATTATTGTGTTTTTTGATATAAGAAAACTATAAATTAAGCCCTGCAAATATGCAGCTATCCGCATTATATCCACATCCGCAGATACAACCCAGATATCCACGGACCATTTTTTGTGGATGCAGATTGGATACAGGTCCACATATTTTTATCTTTACACAGCTAAAGCCCTGCAAATATGTGGATATCTGCATCCCTGGATACAACATGGATATCCATGGACCATTATTGCAGATGCAGATCAGGTATGGATCCATGTCTTTATATCCATGCTGGGCTCTATTTATAGAGGCAGCTTGTCTAGGTGGTGAGACAGATCAGAAGACCCGATGGCTGTCTACACTGGCAAATTAGGTTGAATTAAGGAGGCTTAATTCAAACTAAATTAGTCCCTGTTAACACTAAACTTTCACTAAGTTCAATTAAGAAATTCCTTAATTGGACTTAATGAGAGCTTAATTCAAATTAATAAGAACTTCCTGTTAGTTTGAACTAAGCCTTAACTTGACTCCTTAGTTCGAACTAAGCACGGCATTGAGCTGGATTAACCCTTAATTCAACTTTATTAAGGTCAAATTGAGAGCAGTTAGGTCAAATTAACAAAGTGGACTAAGTTGACTTAACTTTAAGTCGACTTAACCTTTTTAAGTTGAATTAAGAAAGCAGGCTGAGTTTAGTTTGAATCAATGTCAAACTTATTAGTTCAAATTAAAAATTCGACCTAACTTTTTCTAGTGTAGACATAGGCAAGGGTACTGTCTATGTCTCTGTGGTTTAACTGTTATAATGCCTGAGGAGTTCATACTTAATACACTCTATAATTAAGGACAGGCCTCAGACTCTGACTGAGTCTGGGCCTAAGACTGGTCAAAAAAAAAGTGCCAATTAGTGCCATGTACAGAATCATCTAGACTTGATCACCTGTTGCAATGTTCTAGTAAAGCCTGGCAGCTCCATTTACTATATCAATGCTGCAAACTTCCTCTTCCATGTTTTTTCCCCCACCTCCTTGTCCCTTTATCTGGTATAGTCTGCTACCCTCTGGTTAGAGCCATTGATACACACTTTTTATCAATCATGTTCTGTTTGGTAAAATTCAGTAATTATTTCCATGACATTATGACGGAAACTGTCATTAAAAACATCCTTAACTCCTTTTTCCTAAAGATTCTTGGGGAATTTATGCACAGAACATCTGTAAATATTTATAGGGATTCCATGTAGAAATTCTACATGCCTTGGTGGAACAACAGACCTTTAGATCTCTACTGGTGGGAATACAAAATTCCAGCTTGGTTAGCATTTTCGTATTTGCACTTTTTGTTATTATGACTGTTTGCTGAAAGTGGCATGTAAGTGGAACCATTTTCAGTCTGTTTTGCCCTTTTTGAAGTGCAGTGGTGCATTGAAGAGTGACTATGTGAAAATGGATTCTTTTTCTTCTGAACTGCATTATGGTTGCACCAAGAAGCACCAGTCAAGGATTGGGGCTCCCATGTTTTACGTGTTTTACATAAACACCCTGAAAAACTAGTTCCTGCCCCAATATGTTTACAATTTAAGTATAAGAGGACAGCGGACATCAAAACAAACAAATATAAGATGACAGTGCCACTTATAAATGCTGCTGTTGAAAAAAAAAATTTCATTTTGCAGGACATTTTGAAATTGCTCTTCATTACAATCTAAATCAAAACATCCAACTTTTTTTAATGAAACAATGAATTTCTAAAAATTTCAAATTGAAAACCTCACAATGTAAAGTCCACATTTTTTATCAAAACATTTCAATGTGCCAAACATCTTGTTTCAAATAGACATCTTTAATAATAATAAAGTTTCACATCCAGTAGCAATGCAAAGCGAACTTTTCCCCTTTGATTGCCCTGCCTGGACTTTTTCCCTTCCTCTAAATCAACGATTTCCTGTGGAAAATTTTAATTTCAATTAATTTTAATTTCAATTTTCCAGTGAAAAATTTTTTTAATAAAATTGAACTAGCTCTAAGTACTTGGAGGAGCTCACTAATTAGCCATGCTCTCTAGACCTACTCTCCTCAGCACTCAGCAGCTCTATTCTGTGCAGAATCACATCTACTGATTGCAGTGACAAAAATAAGCATCTATTTACTTTGTGTCCTGGTTAGCCCTTTAGAGCGATTGAGAGGACATTGCATTCAATCCCTTCTTGGCCATCAGTGATTGAATTGTTGACTAAGTTCCAGTTCCAGGGCTTATCAATGGCGCTTGCACATGGGCGGTGAAAGTAATGAGGTGGCATTAGTGTTTTGTGGGGCCCTAACTTTCAGACAATGGATTTTTACAGATATCACTGAAAGAAGAAATTGGTCAGCCATATGCCGTTGAGACATGAGAAGAGAGTCCAGCTTAATTTTCAGAACTAGGGCTGCGTTTGCAGTGCTGGCAGTTCTGAGGAAAGACCCTCCTGTTGTTATAGAATCAGAGAATTGGAAGGGACCTCAAAAGATTTTCTAGTTCAGTCTCCTGACTCAAGGGAGGACTGAATATAACCTAAACCATGCTGGTTGGTATTCGTCTAACCTGCTCTTAAAAACCTCCAGTGACAGAGATTCCACAACCTCCCTGGGCAATTTATTTCACTGCTTAAATATTCCCAGAGTTAGGAAGTTTTTCTTAACAGCCAACCTAAACCACCTTTGCTGCAGTTTAAGTCCCTTCCTTCTTATTCTTTCCTCAGAGACTAAAGAGAAAAAAAAATTATCCCTGCTTCTTGTAAAACCCGTTTATGTACTTGCAAACTATTATAATGTCCCCCCTCGGTTTACTCATCTCCAGACTAAACAAACCCAAGTTTTTCTGTCTTCTCTTATAGGTCATATTTTCATGACCTTTAATCATTTCTGTTGCCCTTCTCTGGACACAGTACTCCAGTTGAGGCCTAATCAGTATGGAGGAGAGCAAAAGACTCACTACTTGTCTTGCTTATAGCCTGCTAATCCATCCCAGAATGTGTGCTTTTCTTACAGTTTTATTCTATTGACTCATATTTTGCTTGTGATCTACTATGACCCCCCAGTCCCTTTCTGGCAAACTCCTTCATAGGCAGTCATTCCCCTTTTTGTGTGTGTGCAACTGAGCGTTCCTTCCTAAGTACAGTGTTTGTCCTTCCTGAATTTCATGCTATTTATCTCAAACCATTTCTCCAGTTTGTCCAGATTATTATGAATTTTAATCCTCACATCCCAAGCACTTGAGAGCTCTGCTCGAGCGAGCTTACAGTCCAAGAATAAGATGAGACACCAGGTAAATACAATGGACAGATGGGGAAGAATACAGTGATGGTGAAATAGGTACAACTAATAAAACCTTAGCACTCTCAGTACAGCAGCCATTGTCAATCTTCTGCTCAGATTATCTTGGTTACCCTGTGTAGTTCTATATCCCACTAAACGAAGCAGCACAAAGAGCAATTGTTATGCAAGATTCTTGCCTGTAATTTCTGACAAACCCACCAGATGGCAAAAGGATCAAGAAGATTTTCCCTTTGTGTCTCTTTCTCTTTCCAAGTTGTAGTGAAACAGAGCAAATGAAGGCATGACCATAGTGCTGGTAGACACACCAACATTAGTTTTATTCTCGTTTAGAAGGAGAACAATAGTCCTGAAGGTGTGATGACAGCAGACCAAGTACGTACCCAGGATACCTGGTGGAATGGCAATCAGGTAGCTGGCCCATGTTGTCACATCTACATTGCTGTTAATACATGCAAGCTACATTACAGCTAGGACAAATGCTTATCTATGCTTTATTTGCTTTGTAGACCGACCCTGAGTTAACTCTCTGTTCCCTTTATGATCTACTCTCCTTCTTTTATGTGTATATAGAATTACGATGATCTTTTGGTGTAAATTCTAGGTCCAAGTTTGGATTTCGAATCCTTCTTGCCGCAAGAGATATTGGATCCAGGCCTCATCTTTGCCACTTTGAGACTATCACACCACTAATATTTTGCAGTCAGTTTCTTTTCTAGATCAGTATTCCAAAAATTAAAGGCCTGAGCATCAAGGACCAGGTTATTAGCTTGGAGAATGGATGAATGAATACAAGATGCCTACAGCTTCATCCATAAAGAGCTGAATGGACTGGGGGAGGAAAGCAGAAGAGTTAGCAATATTTATCCTCTTGAGACGTGGCTCAGGACATGTGCCCTTTGTCACCAGGTTCGCAAGCCCTGGAGTTTTATTAGAGCCAGAGTATGTTTATCAGATCAAACAGCAGTGGTAGCCAAAAATAATGGGCTTTTTCCTACCATGCCTGGCTACAAGCTGGTGATCTTTTTTTTTACCAAAGCAGATCCTGTTATTTTTATGCAAGCCTTTGTTACCACAGGAGTAATTTACTGTATATGGGATGTTCGCACAGGCAGGTGCTCTGTTCCCCTCTAGTGGTGACCCCTTAGAGACTGAGGAGCCCACCATCACCTTAGCTAAGAGATGATGTGGTCAAAACTCATGAGGTAGAAGCTAATGCATTAAATGCTGAAAGTCCCAGATTTGATCCTTGCTGCCTGTGTGAGCTGGCATTATGATACCTGTATACCCAAAAAATAAAGGAAACGCTCAGGCCTCATCCAGCATTCCTTAGTTACCCTCCAGCTCCTCCACAGAACAGCTATCCCATGTCCCATCTATGTTGGGCCAAGTCATCAGGAGCGGAAACATGTCTTGCTCTGTTTGTCAAGCAGCAGGTCATGTTACTGTGCTACAAAAATGTTTTTTGATGACAATAGCACCAATAGGTGGTTTGGCTGCACAAGGCGTAGCAGAATCAGGCTTGTCCTCAAGTGAAATGTCTTTGTTGTTGCCCCTGAAATGAACACACCAGCAGCCCAATAGCATTTATCTGGTATTTCCATTCTCCTCCAACTCGCCTAGCTGAGCGAGGTCTTCATGTGGTAATTACAGCACAGCTCATTTGTGTGTGTTTTACAATGGTGTTGATTTAATCCCACTAGAGCACCCCGAGCATATGCAAGGCGTTCCCACCAGAAATCTAAATAACGCCCCGGCCCTGCTGACAGCTTAATAACGTGACAAAGTTCAGCCTCGTTCAATGTCAGGGACAGGAATGCAGCTCAGGCTGCTCTGACCTAGAGCTTTCAAAACATTGTACAGTTATAACTGAGCGTTTGACAAATAATCTTTTCTTTGCCTGCTCGAATCCATCAGACATAACCAGGTGCCACGGAGAGGCCACATGCCATGGTTAAAATGTTAAATTGAGTGGCATGGCCATCGAAAGCTCGAGAGAGGGACATTTATCTTTATTATTATTGTTTTTAATAATGCAGATATTGCTTTGCATTGCATTCCATGGTATTTTTGCAGCACTAAATCACCCGGGTGCACATCAGCGGCCCTGATAAATCACAGAATAAACCAAAATTCAATGCAGCTGTCAGGCCAGACCCCAAGCCAATGTGCAGTGAGCTTAATTAAAGTTCAGCAAACTTGAAATAGGATGACTAGCAGTGTGCCAGTGACGTTTTGGGCCCCGGGCGCAGGCCAACAACTTCAGAAATGGGCCAGCTGGTCAGAATCAGTGTGAAGCTCTGTTCTTTCCTACCTCCTCTTTCTCTCTGTCTTTCTGCCTCAGTCTCTTTCTTTTTCCCTGCTCTTGGTCCTGCTTCCATTTCTGGCCTTTTTCTTGTTCTTTTCCCCCTCCCACTGTCTCTTTCCTACTCTTCATCTCTCATTCTTCCTCTCTTTTACTCTTTCTGCCCTCTCTTACTATTCCTCTTTTCCCCTGCTCTCCTTCCCCTACCAAGAAAGAAATCCGTCACCCAAGAATTGAATCAGAGCCAACTAAATGGGCCAAGAGGCTACATATGGAACCAGCAAATCACAGAGCCATGAAGGATGTTAGTGATTTAAAGTTATGTTTGTTGAAGTCTGAATCTTAAAATGAATCCATAATGGTAAAGGTAACTAATGGAAAGACTTAGCTGACAGCAAGTGGTGGGTTTTTTTCTTTACCATTATGTTCCCACATATTCTTCTTTTATGGTCCCCGCCCTTCCCTGGCTCCCCTTTGTGATTAGTTCAATGCCCATGCTGACACTGAAAAGCAAAAGCTGCTGCTTTATGAACAAAGATGAGGCCAGTGAAAAGCCTTCACCCTGTGGCATGATTGCTTAGCAGTAAGGACCTCTGGGAATCATGTCCCCTTCAATAAAGTGTATTGAATTCTCCTGTCCATACAGGAACACAAATACTGAAATTTCATGATAGAAATGAAGGCATCAGAAATCAGTTGAGAATGGAAAAGCTCACATCTCCCCTGAGATCTGTCAGTCAGTCTGTCTCTCTCACTTACACAGACACATCCCTATATTAAACGAACATTAAGGTAGCAAAGCCAAGCGTGCAAAAATGAGGAAAAAACCAGCATTAAAGTCAAATGTGCAGTCTTTAGTCAGCTCTCTTGTTTACATGCATTTTTGTGATACAGTACTTAATTACCCGGTCACATTTTCCACAGGAAGGACTAGCTGTAGAGATGAATCAAGGATGCATAGTAAAGGAGTCCCCCTACCTTCCATCTCATCTATTTCATAAGTTGGAAGGTGTGTAGCCCATGAGACAGGACTTTAAGAAGAATGAATACTCTCCAGGGCAAAGCAATTTCCGGACCTTGAGAACTAGAGCCTATCCCTGCCTCTGCCACAGAGTTCCCGTGTGATGCTAGGCAAGTCCCTTAAACTGAACATCTCCGAAGTGGACACTAGTTGCATGTGCCTCATTTTCTGGGTATCTGGCCCAAGACCCTGGAGTGAGATTTGAAGATGTGTTGAGCATTCCCAGCTGCACCTGAAATGTAAGGGGAGTTTTGCGTTGAACACATAGAGTACTATGTAATGCTAAGTATTCGCCAAAAAACAGGTACTAGGTTTTTCAAATAGGCCACCCAAAATTAGTAGATACTTTTGACCTTAATCTCTGCACCTCAGTTTTCCAGTTGTAAAATGGGGATAAATATTTCCTTAGTGCACAGGATTTTTGTGAGAGTAAATAACATTTGGGAAGCTCTCTGACACTAGAGTGATGAGCACACTAGAAAAGCTAATAATTGTGTCTTCAGAACGGGGTTTCAACAGTATGCGGTAAACAAGTCACAGAGCCACATGCTGAGCAATGAGGAGAAAACAAAATACTGAATAATTGCTCTAAGCAAGTAACATCTGTTCTGTGCACTGAATGAGGGAAGGGTCTTGTGGAAAATATATTCTGTGGTCATTTAATTAAAGACTATCATAACGCACATACACAAGGGAGCTGAATTAAGATTGAAAAGGCGATCTTAATTTTGGCACTGCCTCACTTTTGGGTATGTCCACACACACTCCTTATTTCGAAACAACAGAAGTTGTTTCGAAATAAGGAGTGCCATGGCCACATGACGCACGGCCATTTCGAAAGAAGCAAACCGCTTCTTTCAAAATGGCCGTGATCTTTGCGAAATAACTTAAACCTGGTTACCTGTCGAAACAGGGTTGTTTCGAAACAAGCACTCCCCGTGTAGACATAGCCTTTGAGTACTTGTCTTTGCCATCATAATATTCTCTTTAACACGGTTTTGTTCTGTTTATATATTCTTTAAATGCATCCACCACGCAGGAGAATGACTTCAACTCGGTTTCCCAAAGCCTGTGCTTCCCACGGTGAAGATTCTTGTCAAGGACTCAGGACTAAAGGGAAAAATTTCATTTGAGTTTCATCATCTCTTTTAGAATGACATACAGCTTGACATAAAGACAGCAAGGGATGGAGACACTACCATGTCCTCTGGTTCATCTGGGCTGCTGAATCTGTCCATCTCCAAACAAGTGTGTCCTCTTTGATGTAGAATTAATTTCCCTTTGCATCCAACCTCTCTTAAATGCAAGTTTAAACAGTAGTTTAGATTAATTAAGGTCACTTTAGTGAATGGGTAACATGCTAAGTGTGTTGCGTCTCATGCTAGTAGCTGGCTGACTAGGATATAAGGGTCTGGTAGTACAAACAGCTGACAGTATATCTACTTTAGCTCAAGTAGCCAAGACCTGTGGTTTTGGTGTTGAAGGACCAAGATTCAATCCTGCAGTGAGATTGTTAAGCTATGGATTGTTTCTTTTTCTGTGGACTCGTGGGAGGAGGGTAGGAACTGGTTGGAGTGGATTAATACTGCCTAGATTATGGGGCATAGGGATATAACCAATATATAAGAATATCTGTTTGATGTTTTGCAAGCATCTGCTTAAGATTTCTGTGCTTATCTAAAAGGAGAAAGGACTCCATTCTTCCCCAAGCCAGGCTCAGCACTAAAAAATGTCATAACAATGTGGGGCCCCTTTATTTCATCCCTCGCCAAAGAGACTCCAAGGTTCCTCTGCTACTTTTTGGATAGCCAACAGTCGTGGCTGCCAATTAAAGGCATCTGCTGGGCCCAGAGAGAAAAATTACGTATAAGGTATTTTATTAAAAGTCAGGGACATGTTGTGGGATATATATAAAAAAAAAAATTCATAGAAGCCGAAAACCTGTCCCCGTCTTTTACTAGAAATTTTGGGAGAGGAGGGCAAATAATGAGAGCCCTGCCAGGGGCCTGCAGCTGCTGCAGCCTGCTGCGTAAGCCCCCAGGTGCTGACTCAACCAAAGCTGTCGCTGCAGCCTTGGGACTGACAACTACACCAGCCCAGCACCAGAAAGCCTCTGAGAGAAAAGTCTCTTTAGTCATACAGCAGATATGAAGGATAGGACACATGGACCTTCTAAACCAGGGGTCTCAAACGCAAATCACCATGAGGGCCACAGAAGGACGACTACATTAGCCTGAGGGCTGCACCACAGAAACCTTTTCATACAAGGATATTGCAAATATTGATAACAATAGTGTTGTTGTGGGCCGCAGGAAATAGCTTTAGAGGTTGGATGCAGCCCGCGAGCCACGTGTTTGAGACCCCTGTTCTAAACTATTGTACCACTGTCACAGATCTGATTACAACTTATCCAAGATGCAGCAGGAGAAACATTTATTTCTTTTAAATCAAACTACGCCTAGCAGAGACTTTGTCCCCCATGAAGGGAAAAGTGCTGAAGACTCCATGAAATCCACTAGACTTTGCGACTGCTTGACGTGGAAGGCATTCAAATATGATAGTGATGGACAGCAAGATCTACAGAAAGGATGTGGACCAATTAGAAAAAGTCCAGGGCAGGGCAACGAAAATGATTGGGGGTTGGAGCACATGACTTACAAGGAGAGACTGAAGGAACTAGGCTTATTTAGTCTGCAGAAGAGAAGACTGAGGGGGATTTGATAGCAACCTTCAACTACTTGAAGGGATGCTCCAAAGAGGAGGGAGCTAGGCTACTCTCAGTGGTGACAGAGGATAGAACAAGGAGCAATAGTTTCAGATTGCCACTGGGGAGGTCTAGGTTGGATATTTAAAAAGCTTTCTCACTTAGGAGGGTGGTGAAGCATTGGAACTGGTTACCTAAGAAGATGGTGGAATCTCCATCTTTGGAAATGTTTAAGACCTGGTTAGACAAAACCCTGATTGGGATAATTTAGTGGGAGTGGTCCAGCTTTTAGCAGGGGATTGGACTAGATGACCTCATGAGGTCCCTTCCTGCTCTTATATTCTGTGACTCATAGACTCTAAGGTCAGAAGGGACCAGCATGATCATCTAGTCTGACCAATACAGGTCACAAAACATCACCCACCCACTCCAGCAATAAGTCTCTACCCTATGACTGAGTTATTAACATTCTCAAATCATGATTTAAGGACTTTAAGATACAGAAAATTCACCAGCAGGTGAACCATGCCCCATGCTACAGAAGAAGGTGAAAAAAACCCAGAGCCCTAGCCCATCTGCACTAGGGAAAAATTCCTTCCTTACCCCAAATATGGCAATCAGTTAAACCCTGGGCATATGGGCAAGTCTCACCAGCCAGTCACCCAAGAAAGAATTCTCTGTAATAACTCAGAACTTACCACATCTACCCTCCCTTCTTAAGCTATTGGCATATTTACCACCAGTGATCAAAGATCAGTCAATTTACAATGTAGGCCATCCCATCGTACCACCCTCTCCATAAACTTATCAACCTCAGTTTTGAAGACAGTGATGTTTTTTTTGCCACACAGCTCCCCTTGCCAGAACTTAACTCCTTTGATGGTTAAAACCTGCCTCTAATTTCAAGCCTAAATATCCTGAGGGACAGCTTGCATCCATTTGTTTTTGTGTCCATACTGTTGCTGTACTCAAATAATTCCTCTCCCTCCCTGGTATTCATCCCTCTGATGTATTGATAGAGAGCAATCATGAGACCCTTCAACTTTATTTTTGTTAGGCTAAACAAGCCAAACTCCTTGACTCTTCTCTCATAAGGCAAGTTTTCCATTCTGTGGACCATCCTTGTAGCCCTTCTCTGCACCAATTCCAGCTTATCATAGAATCATAGAACCATAGGGTTGGAAGGGACCTCATGAGGTCATCTAGTCCAACCCCCTGCCAAAAAAAGCAGGACCACTCCCACTAAATTATTCCAGCTAGAGTTTTATCCAGCCGGGCCTTAAACATCTCCAAAGACGGAAATTCCACCACTTCCCTAGGTAGCCCATTCCAATGCTTTACCACCCTCCTAGTAAAAAAGTTTTTCCTAATATCCAGCCTCGACCTCCCCAGCTGCAACTTGAAACCATTGCTCCTTGTTCTGTCCTCTGTTACTACTGAGAACAGCTGAGGTCCATCCTCCTTGGAGCATCCCTTCAGGTAGTTGACAGTTGCTATCAAATCCCCCCTCAGTCTTCTCTTCTGCAGGCTAAATAAGCCTAGTTCCTTCAGTCTTTCTTCCCACGTCTTGTGCTCCAGCCCCTTGATCATTTTTGTTGCCCTCCACTGGACTCTAATTTGTCCACGTCATTTTTGTAGTGGGGAACCCAAAACTGGACACAGTATTCCAGGTGCGGCCTCACCAGTGCTGAATGGAGGGGAATGATCACATCCCTTGATCTGCTAACACTTCTTCTGATGCAGCCCAGTATGCCATTGGCCTTTTTGGCAGCAAGAGCACACTGCTGACTCACATCCAGCTTCCCATCCACCAGGACCCCCAGGTCCCTTTCTACGGTGCTGCTGCTAAGGTGATCGCTCCCCAGCCTGTAGCAGTGCATGGGGTTTTTCTGTCCCAAGTGCAAGACTTTGCACTTGTCCTTGTTTAACCTCATGAGATTTCTATTGGCCCACTGCTCCAATTTGTCAAAGTCTTCCTGAATTTTCTCCCTGCCCTCCAGCGTGTCTACCATTCATTTGAATTCATTTTTCTTAAACATGGGGTACCAGAACAATGTCTGCACCAGAGCTGAAGGTGCAATTTTCAGCTTGCTTAGACATGCCCACGCCAACTTTTATTGACCTAGCAGGCTAAGAAATAGAAGTACAGTTGCGGCAGTGTGAACAGGACTGGCTAATGGCTCTGAGTAAGGGTCTGGAACAGGATTGTACTTGTGTGGTTAGCGCGTCCTGCCACTCATACCATCATAGCTACACTGCTATTTTTAGCCCTCCAACTCCAATACAGCTATCATGGACAGCCTGTGTAAGCTGGAATTTATGTCCCTAGCTCCAGTGCAGATATACCATAAAATAGACAGGTTAGATAAGTTAAAAATTACAGCCTACATAATTATGGCTTTCAGTGCTAGATGATGAAAATAATCAGAAACAGGGAGTGTCTTCAGTAGATGGGGAAGTTAAAACAGTTTAGGACTGTGTAGTTCACAGAAGAGATGAATTAAAGGGGACATGAAATAGGCATAAGAAATAACGAATGGCACAAAGAAGATTAAGTCATTCCATACTAGCCCCTCTCTCGTAATTCAAGAATAAGACAACATACCAAACCAGCTTTGTCTCTTTCTATGACACAGCAGCTGGGTTGATAAGGGGAAATGCAGTGGCCATAATATACTTAAACTTCTGCAAGGCTCTTGACACAGTCCTACATAACATTCTGATAGGTAAGCTGAAAAAACGTGGGTCGGTGGAGCTACCACTAAGTGGCTGCATAAATGGCTAAACAGCTACAGATGAAGAGTAGCTAAACAAACAAGTTGCAAAGAGGCAGCCATGTTGGTCTAATTCAGCAAAACAAACAAGGAATCCTGTGGCACTTAAAGACTACTTGATTTATTGCATGAGCTGTCATGGGAGAAAATCCCACTTCGTCAGACGCTCTGAAGATGGGGGGGAGCTTAATCCCACAAAGTGGGATTTTCTCCCACAGAATCTCATGTGATAAATCAATTTGTTATTCTTTAAAAGTGCCACAGGACTCCTTGTATGTTTTGCTGAACTAGACTGACACGGCTACCCTTTTGGAAAGACAAGCTATTAACAGAATGATGTCAGATTGCAGGGACGTCTTAAATGGGGTTCCACAGCAATCTGTTCTGGGTTCAGTGCTGTTTAACATCTTCATTAATTACCTTGAAGTAGGAACAGAAAGCATATTAATCAAATTTACAGATGACATAAAGCTTAGTGGGAGTTACCAACACTTGAGAGGATGGAGCTAAAATTCAGAGGGATCTTGATAAACTGGAGTACTGGACTATGGACAATAAAATGAAATTCAGCAAAGATAAATGTGAGGTGCTACAGTAAGGTTAAAAAAATCAAATGCACAAATACAGGAGGAGGATAACTGGCTTGACAGCAGCTCTTTGGAGAAGGATCTGGGAGTTGTGGTAGATCACTACCTCAATGTGAGTCCACAATGTGTTGCCATTGTGCCAAAAAAAGAAAAGCAAACACAATTTTAGGTTGCATTAACAGAGGCACAGCAGGCAAGTCATAAAAGGTGATAGTACAGCTCTAGTCAGTGCTGTTAGGCCTCAACTGGAGTACTGTGTCTAATTTTTGTCACCAAGTCCTAGAAAGGATGTAAAGAAACTGGAAAGGATCCAGAGGCAAGTGACAAAGATGATCAAAGGGATGGAATGCAAGCCATACGAGCAAAAACTGATGGAATTGGTTATCTTTAGTTTGGAAAAGAGGGGATTAAGGGGGGGGGACGTGATAGCAGTCTTCAAATACTTGAAAGGCTGCCATAAAAAATGGAGTTAAGTTGTTCTCTCTTGCCCCAGAGGACAGGACAAGAGGCAGTCAGTTCAAACTACAACCTAGAAGATTTAGATGAAACACTCTCAGGAAAAACTTTCTAACTGTGGCAACATTAGGATGATGGAAACGTCTGCCTCAGGAGGTTGTGGAAGGCCCTTCCTTGGAAGTTTTCAAAAGAAAGTTATATATACATATGCCTTGGATAGCTTTAACACAACAAATCCTGCGTCTTGGCAGGGGCTTAGACTAGATGACCCTTGTGAGTCAATCAAAGTGAAAATCACCACATTTTAAACTGATACATGGCTTTTTATGTTTTTACATAATGCATAAATAGCCTGTGGAATTCACTGCCCCAAGATACCACTGAGGCTAACAGCTTACTTGGATACAAAGAAAAGATTTGAATCACATGAATGACAGCCGAAGGTTCATTAGACTTTTTTAGTATATGGGGCTTAACCCGACCACCAGCAGGAGATAGTTTAGGTAGAAACCTCCCCTAGGTAGAGTCTTATAAAATATCCCTTATTGCACATTCCTCTGAAGCATCCATTACCAGCCAATGTTAGAGAGAGGACACTCCGGTGGACGGACAGCTCTGCTCTGAGCTAGTCTGGTATAGCCTGCACTTTCTAAGGTGCCATTTAGGCAAGCAAGAGTATGATCACAAAGATTTATTCCTGCACCATGGAAGTCAATGGGAACAGGAGCAGGTCCTCAGCGTGTAGCATCAGCTACCTAAACAAAAACTGGCATCATTATCAAGGGGTGCTGGGCCCTAGCAGGTCTCAGGGGCTATGTCTACACTGCCAAATTAGTCCGGAATAGCATTGGAGTAGGTGGGATTGGGAACGTTCAGGTGGATAAAGCTGAGCATGGGAGGTTTTGTTGGTGTACATGCAGGTAAGGGGTTGATGGGGGAGGCTGGGACGGATATCTCTGGGCAGATAGGAGTGGGTGGCAGAGGCTAGTGTGGCAAAAAAAGCAAGTAGTCTTGTGGCACTTAAAGACTAACAGATTTATTTATCACATGAGCGCTCGTGGGAGAATATCCCACTTCGTCAGATGCTTTGAAGAGGGAGAACTTACAGATCAGATGAAAATAAATGCAGGGGAGCGTAAGACATGGGATCAGGTCATACTGCAACAGCAAATCAGAGCATTTGTAAGGATTCAAACTTTAGAAAACAGCATACTGAGGGAGGGTGAAGTCAAATTACCTGTTATAATGTGAGAAGAATCCATAGTCACGATTCAGCCCTGCTTTCAAACAATTTAATTCGCAATATTAATTCAATTTCCGCTGTTTCTCTCTAAAGTCTTGATGTCCTATATCTTACACCCACCTGCATTTATTTTCATCCAATTCTGAAAGTTCTCCCCCTTCAAAGCATCTGATGAAGTGGGATATTCTCCCACAAAAGCTCCTGCGATAAATAAATCTGTTAGTCTTTAAGTGCCACAAGAGTCCTTGTCTTTTTTGCTTTACTAGACCAACACGGCTGCCCCTTTGGAACTAGGCTAGTGTGGGTGTCTGTGGGAATGGGCTGGGTTGGGGGTCTGCAATGGGTGAATCAGGGGCTTGGTGGGGGCGGAGGAGGGTGGGGTGGGTGTCTCTGAGTGGATGGTGGTGAGCAATGGAGGCTGGGGAAGCCAGTAGCAGAGGGGTGGGTGAGAAGGGTTTGGGGTGGCAGCAGGGGCCAGCTCCAGCTCTCCGTCACCTGTGGGGCTAGATCCGGCTCCAGGTCAGTGGAGGGTACATTTTGGGCTGCCTCAAAGGTTTTTTGTTTGTTTGTTAAAAAGGGGTCCCCAGCCTTAAAAAGTTTGGGAACCACTGCCTTAAGTTATACCTGCATTTGCTCCTCAGAGACAAACACCTTCAGGGTCTCTGTCAAGCATTCTTAAAACCATACCCACGTGAAGAAACAGATTGACAGACTCCAACAGGTTTCCAGAAGTAACCTGCAACAGGACAGGCTCAACAAGGAAAGCAATAGACCAGCACTGGTCATCACCTACATCCTCCAAGTCAAACCTATCCAACACATCATCAAGCATACAAAACCTATCCTGGAAAACAATCTTGCCCTCTCTCAAGCCTTGGGAGGCAGGCCCGTCCTTGCTTACAGACAGCCTACTGACCTTAAGCAAATAGTCACCAGCAACCACACACCATACAACAGAAACACTAACCCAGGTACCTATCCCTGCCCCGTTGCCAACTCTGCCCATGTATCTACCAAGTGACAGCATCCTACCCCTCTGGAACTGTTTGAATTGACTTTCTTAACCATCCAGATAATAATGTGACTCTTCCTTTTCCGCCTGTGTGTCTACATGCCTAACATACTGCAGTTTTCATTTCATGCATCTGAGGAAGTGGGTTATGCCCATAAAAGCTCATGCCTTAAATAAATTTGTTCATCTTGCAAAGTGTCACAGGACTCCCCATTTGTTCTGTTAAATTTTGGGTTTCCTGCTCCTGCATACAGGCTAGTCAATTCTGTAGAAATGAATATGATATGGATCTAGCAGCTTGTTGACGCAGGAAGGCTGATACCTTTCAGTTTCAGGTAGCAGGCGGCATTCTCTCTTTCTCTCTGGTTTTTAGCTCTTATTCTGAGAGCTAACACCTAAAAAAAGATTACATTGCAACCTTCAGCAAGAGCATTTTAGTTTTGTATCTAACTTCTCTGTGGGTAGACCAGGAACATAACATTTTCCTACTCCCCAGCTCCCCCTACTCACAGTTGTTGTCCACAGCTGCTGAAATCCAAGTAGTCCGGTAGGCCAGCAGCCAGCCCATTAAGCAGGTGGTGCCTGAGCTGCCCCCGAGGGTCTGTCACCTGGCCCAGCTGCAATGATTTGAGCTTTAATGCTGAATAGAGAAGTTTGCTCTGGAGTGCCTTAGCTAGGCTACTACTTTCTGTGCCTTCAGCCAAGCCATTTACGTACCACTGGCTTCCTTCAACACTACCTCAGCTCGGTAACTGGAAGTCACTCATTATCACGATAATGTCTCTGTGCAAGAGCCTTCAGACGGGGACTAAGGGATGTCCAGAATCCTTACTGCCCAAGATGGTGCACCACCACTGGAAAACAGGAGCTCCTGTCTTTACTTTCTCTTTATCCAGCTCCAATTTCCCTTTACAAGCAGTACCTCACTGTAGTCTTTGTCAGGGTGACCCTTTGCTCGTGGCACATTTGGTGTGGCTTGCTACTCCCTTCATTGCCTAACAGGGCCAATAGCATTTTATTGCTCCCAAACTAAACCGTTAACTGTATTTTAACCATAATCCTCCAGTCTGACACACAACTGAAATGCAAATAAGGTCTAGTCCATACAGTTACTTTCCCTTGCTCATTAACAAACAGCAGCAGAGCACTATTTTATGGAGCCCTTGTCTGTCTGGGGTTCTCAAGCAAATGTGGGCTGCTCTTCTTCCTATTCACCAACTTGTCACTAGTGAGATCCATACTCTCTAGGGCTTCTGGCCACATCTAATCTAATGTAATCTAGTGTATAATAGGAATACAGTCAGGGACCTGAAGCAGAGAGGTTGAAGGAAAAGCAGGTGTAATGGCAATGTGGAAAGTAATGATGTGAGGTGTATACTTGTGGACACCTGCTGTCTGTTTGCAGGTTATGGCACCTGAAACACAAAGGATGCAAAGTTAGAATGGAAACTGTATGGAAGCCTTTTTGTTTGTGTCTGTAACTGTTACTGTTTCCATAATAAATGCCTCCCGTTTGGGGTGGACTAATTCCATATTTTTGACATGGAGGGGTTTGTGGTCTTCAAGCAAGATGGCCTCTTAAAATGGTTGTTTATGGCTAGTAACAGCAGTGCTTTTTTCTTAGTTATGCCAACTGACTGTCTTTCTTAGTACTGAGCAAAATTTGGCTGTTAATTAACACTTTGCAGAAGAGGTCAGATTAATATTTATTTAATATGAGACAATAAACCAGTTTTATTCCAATAATTGACTGCTAATCAATACTGGGAAACACTATTATAAATGGTTCAGATGCAAATTTTCAAGCTATATGAGAAATTTCCACTCTAACATGCAAAGGCCTACAAAGAAACAATAAGATTTTTTTTTAGCTTTAATACATGAAAAAGTAAAAAGTTCAACTGCTTCTTCAATAATAAAATAGCCCTGATATTATATCATTAGGCTATTAAGTGCATTCACCATTTGTAGTGACTACAGTCACATAATCGTAACATTAAATGGAAATGCCTTTTCTTTAAATTATTATTATTTATTGTGTGCATAGCAATAGTAGTCAAAGGCTCCAATCAGAGTGCTATTGTGCTAGGAGTGCTACACACAAAAAACAAGGTGATGGTTTCTGCCTTGAAAAGCTTCCAGTCAAATCTAAGATTATACATAAACATAACACACGTTCCCTGAAAATGACAAATATGCAAAGGGGCCAATCTGTCTTCCTTGCTTACTCACAAAGTCCCTGGAGGCTGTTAAGGTAAATGGTTCTCTTTTGTTCTTCACCACCATATACATGTTTTAAGAGGAAAGGGAGCCATATTTTTAAGCCTGTTCAGATTTGAGTTCAAAAAGTTCTTTTCAGCATTTCTCCTGCAAGAATTAGTGATCTAAGTGGCCTTTATAGCAGATGAATCAGCTGCATTCCTGACAGCACATTAACAATTTTGGATATTAATGGCCCTTTGCTGGAGAAAGAGCCCCTGAACTTGGATTCCAGCAGGTAACTAAAAATTATAATGTACTTTCAAATGAAAGATGTGTTTCTACACTGCTTTGAAGCGGCACGGTGCTAGATAAGTGCTAAGCATGATCACTATTCATAGTCAATATTTTCTTTTAAAACATATTTGTAATTTTTAGAACAACTATGGGGTCGTTTAAGGTCTATACTGACCTATTTCAGTGACTGAAACTATAAATTTACACATGTAGGTTACTCCACATTACTGTATGGGTTTTGCCCTCTTATGGAAGCTATTGCCCCCACAAATTCCCTGTGTTGCCACACTGACACCGATCTGCCCCGACGCTTAACATGGCTGCTGTGTGTCCGTGAGGAAGCAGACATACCTTAATATGGACTCTTACTACCTATACCACTTCAGACCCACCAACAATACCTCTGGATTTTGTCCCTTTCATATCAGGATATTTGAAGAGTCAGGATTCTAAGAAGTTTCCCGTATTTATTTACTGTTTAAAGAAGTTTGTTCACCTTTCCAGTTCATTCAGATTTCCTTATCCAGTTTGGTTTGGAATAGGGTAGTCGGTAATTGAAAACACTGCAGGCAGAACGCGTCTGTAGCTTAGTGGATCCAAAATGCTCTCGATACCATGGGGGTAGATCTGTAGCTGATGTAAATTGTTGCGGCTCCACTGACTTTTACCATGTGATGAGTATTTACACCAGCAGAGGAAAGCACCCCCAAAAGCAACAGAGTCCCCTTTGTGAAGAGTTCATGGTCTCAGAAAATTCATCACATTACAACAGTCGATTTTTCACTGTGAAAGACTTCTCCCTTTCTTTTTACGGCCTACAATGCCCAGCAAGTGCCAGCATTAAACAATGCAACGCACTCTCACTGGTTAGAAACCGGAGACTTTGAAATTGGAAAGAACAAGTTGGGAAGGGTGGCGACATAGCACTTAGAGGAACAGTTTAAATCCCTTTAGCAGGAGGAGTACAGCAGACTTTCTGCATTCAAACACAACAGGGTGTGCATTGTTGTGCCATAATTGCCTGCCTTGGGTGCGTGTGGTGTGAGGCAAGAGGCCAAAGGCTGAAAGCTTTAATTCACCCGCACAAGAAATGAGATTTAAGCAGAACAATGCCTGTGCCTGTTGTGCCTTATTGTGATTATAAAGTGGAGCTGTGTTGTTATTATAAATAGAAAACGACTGGTGACAAAGATGCTGGTTTGAATCACTTCAGAGTCCATACTCTTGCACTGTGGTTACTGATGTCAGACCAATTTAGTGGCTGTGCTTTAGGTGAATGGGGCTGACTCACTGCTAGCCAGTTCACATCACATGATTTCTGAATCCCATTTTATAACATAGTGCTGTGGCAGGGCTTTCACAGCAGTCTGCAATGCAAGTGCTGCAAAATCATCCAGGAGCCAGTTACCAGACCTTAAAGAAACCAGGATGCAGCCGCTTGTCCTGTAAGCTCTGCCCACCCTAAGGTTCAAAGTGCCAAGTAATTACACTGAATCTCCAAGACATTATGGTAATTATCTTGGCTACTGAAGTCCAGAGCCTGCTGTCAGTGAAGTGTATGATAAAACTCCCACTTAATTCAAAGGTAACAAGTTTGGCTGATTCACATGTTCATAATTTGATAACACTACGTGTGTGTTCACACAGCAGTCTTATTTCGAAACAACAGAGGTTGTTTTGAAATAAGAAAGGCCATGTTCACATGACGCACCGTTCTTTTGAAGCAACTTAAACCCCATTTGGTGACGAAACAACATTGTTTCAAAACGATTGTTTCGAAACAATCCCATCAGAACGTTGTTTCAAAACAACGGTGACTTGTTTCAAAATAACTGTTGTCCAAGCATGCTATTTTGCTTTGAGCTTTTTTCCTTAATTCGAATTAACATTTTCTTAATTCGAATTAATTTATTTTGAAATAAGGCGTTATTTCGATACAAGTTGTTTCGAAACAACTTGTATCAAAATAACCCCCTGTGTGTGAATGTAGCCTACCTTTCATCCAAGGATCTCAAAGCCCGTTACATTAAGCCTCACCATGGGGCTCTAAGGTGTAGCTAGATTACATCCACATCATGGATGGGCAAGCGCAGATGCAGAGAACCAGGACATCAAGCCTGATGTTCTTGCTCACAATGAACAGAAATGTTAATCTACAAATAGTCTCCTTAAAGTTGATGGGACCATTCACAGAGGAATGTGTCACTCACAGTAAGTAAGGGTATCTAGCCCAGGGAGCTGAAGCGCCTTGCTCAGGGACCCTCAGCAAGCATCAAAAGAGTTGGAAATAGAACAAAATTCCAAAAGTCCAATTCCATCAACCTGACTACAATCCCTATCAAAATATTTAGATATAATCTCTAAAAACACATGGCAATCACACTGTTTCAACAACTCCCTGTTCTATTTTGTGTTGTTAAGATTTATTTGAACCTCATAAAGCTGTGGAGAAACTCACATTTCCTACCAGGCTAAGAAAGGTCTCGTTGGTTTGGTTTAGATTGGTTTTGTTTGTTTGTTTAAACTCAATTAAAAAAAAGTAGAGTAATTTGCCATTTGTACATGTTATTTAATTCTTACTTATTCCCAAACAACAATAATTAGCAATTAACATAAACAACAAGACTCCTGTGGCACCTTTATAGACTAACAGATTTCTTCAGGCATAAGCTTTTGTGAGTGCCAACACACTTCACTAGAGCACACAAAAGCTTATGCCCGAAGAAATCTGCTAGTATTTAAAGCACCTCAGGACTGTCGTTTTTGCTGTACACAGACTAATATGGCTACTCCTCTGGAAAAAAAAAACAGTGAGGCGTGTGGCACTTAAAGACAAACAGATTTATTTTTTGCATGAGCTTTCATGGGAGAAAATCCCACTTCGTCAGATGCTTTGAAGATGGGGGAACTTACAGAATGGAATGCAAATAAATGCAAGAGAGTATAAAACATAGGATCGTGTCATACAGTAACAGCAAATCAGAGCAAATCTGTTAGTCTTTAAGTGCCACACAACTCCTTGGTTTGGTTTGGTTTTTTGCTGGACTAGACTAACACAGCTACCCTTTTGGAAATTGCCCATCTGAAAGTCATTTCACAGATTCTTTAAAGGCTGTGGTTCTACTGGGATGGCAGAAGCAATAAAAGTCATCCTGTACCAGTACAGTATCTTGGCCAGGGGGGTCTCAAACTCAAATCACCATGAGGGCCACACGAGGATTAGCACGGTAGCCCAAAGGCCGCACCACCAAAACTTTTCCATACAATGATATTGCGAATATCAGTAACGATTGTGTCATTGTGGGTCGCAGGAAATAGCTTTAGGGGATGCATGCGGCCCGTGGGCTGTGTGTTTGAGACCACTGATCTAGGCGGATATGACCCACTTCTAACTCAAATGTTTCCTTGGGGTTTGAAAGACGTTCACTGGTGCTAATGGTCTACAGCATGAATTGCTTTTATGGGGTCTCTGTCGTATCCATTACATGGAACACCAAACTTTGCTACTTGAATGTTTTAACCACAGGCAATATTTTGCCAACAAATTCCACACGGAGGTGCAAAATGAATACCAATGCAGAGACCCATGACAGCATGGTTGGCTGGCTTCTGCCGCACTAAAAACAATACCCCTGTAGCATTCTTTAAACAAGCTTCATAATAAGAGTGAGGCGGCCAGAGGAACCAAGGGCCCCACCCACAACACCCAACAGGTGAGGGTGAAGATAAAAGACCTCCATCGGGGCTACCACAGGGCCCGAGAAGCCATGTGGCACTCGGGGCCAGCCACCACCATATGCCCCTGCCACACCGAGCTGCACCGTTTCCTGGACCAGGAGGCGGACACCCAGCCAGCCCACACCCTCAACTCTGCTGAGCACCTCCTCCCACAATGATGACCAGGAGGAGGGCTCAGAGGACGAGGATGTGGTGCTTATTTGGGTGGACACAGTGCACCCCAGCACAGGGCACTGTGCCAGCCCCAGGAAGTGTCACCCTGGCACTGTTCCTTGCCCCAGAACCACCCAGGGACACAGGGGAAGGCTCTCCACACCAAGGAAGACCCAGGCAAGGGGACATCATGCCAGACCCCTGGTGCAGCTGTCAGTAAGTGCTCCTGCTCTGCAGCCATGGTGGGGCAGGCAGGTGGGATAGGGACTGTGGGTGACAGGGCCCAGGAACAGGCAGGGTCCTGGGTGTGGGGGCTGGAGGCCCTCCCATGGGGGCAAAGGGGCAGGGTGCCATGTGGTGGGGAGGACCCAGAGCCAAGTGGCTTGGGGACCTGGCAGGACTTGGGGTGGGGGCACTGTGGGTGGGAATGCCAAGGCCAGACATCAAGCACCAAACATCACTGGCATGTGGCCTTAGGAAAGACCCTGAGGACAAGGCTTCCTGGGGCCCAAAACTCTGGGCACTGCACCCACCCCATGCAGCAGAGCATGGCAGCATACCCTGTCCCAAAGGACAGTGGGAGTGGGAAGCAGGGGAATGGGCACTGGCCAACAGGTGCCATCAGCCTGAACCCTAATAGGAAAACTCTTATTTCTTGCTTCTCTCCTACGGCCCCCTGCACCTGTGACACTGGCCACTCCCAGGGTGGAGAGGTTGTCACTCCAGGGAGAATATCCTCAAGAACCACCTCCAGCTCATGGAGCATGCCGTAGTGGATCTCCAAACCTGGCAGGAGTGGTAGAGGCAGAAGGAGGCTGCCCACCGCATGGTCAAGCAGGCCCAGATAGACCACCTGATCAACCTCGTGGAGCACCAGACCCACACCCTGGAGTACATGGCATGGGGCTGGGGCTCTTGTTGAGCTGAGGTTCCCCCTGCCTGGGACCCCAGCAGCACCCCCTTCATCACAGGCCCAAGATTCCCAGCTCCTACCCCCTCACCCCCCCAAGTCACCTCTGTAAATAAAACACTTTCATGCCATCATTCCATGTGCAGTCCATCATTTTATTGCGTTTGGGACAGGGGGAGATGGGTGGGAGGGGTGGGGGGGCGGGAACAGGTGGATGGAGGTGGTGACAGTGCTTAGGAGGCTCAGCCTTATGGTGGCCCCCACAGTGACCTTGCCGTTGCTAAACAGATGGGCACTGGAGTGGCAAGAGTCCAGGGTTGCCATCGTCCAAAGGGGAATAGCCACTCACTTATCCACGAGCTGAGCGGGTCAGAGCCAGCTGTTGGTATGCTGCAGAATGGGGGTGGTGTGCTCACTTCCTTCCTTCCTGTTGTAAAGGAGTGACTGAGAGAGAGGGGCACTTCTGGCTATGGAGCACTGTTGGCCAGCTACCCACGATGCACCACTCCTAGGGCAACCTTGCAGCTGCCAGTGTGGATATGGGCAGTCTCCTGGCATTTTGAGTGTGGACTCTCTAAGCCAGCTTAATAAGGTCTACTTTAAGCCAACTTAAAGTAGACCTTGTTAAGACGGCTTAACTGAGCCCTCCTGCGACTAGACTAACACGGCGATCCCTTTGGAAACTGTGTAGACATAGCCATGCTATCCTGGATCCAGACTTCTGTGGTGTTCTAGTCTTGGAAGCAATACACACAGAAGGCTGAGAACACGTCTATACGGGCAGCGGCAGATTTGCTTCTGCCAGATCAATCTTTTCAGATCAACTTAGCAGTCAGTCAGGACCCTCAAGTGCTGCAGCACTGAGTCAACAGGAATGTATTTCTATCTGTGAAGACCCCATGCTGAAGGGGAATTGAAGTTGACTGAAGCTATTTTGTGTAGCTTATGCAACTCCAGTTGACGGTTGTTGAAATTTGCTGCCACAGTAGATCGGGCCTAATACACTGTGGCTAGAGGACAGGGCTCAAGGAATGTCCATTGGACCCTCTGACTGATTGTCTCTGTTTCAGGAGCATAGTCAATGGAGTGACCTATAAGTAGACACTTCATAGAAGAGCCTGGGAACTCCAACATAGACATATAATACAACAAAGACCACGTAATAAAAGTGTCTTTTTGGCAGCAGAGCTTACTGACTCAATGTAATAGTTCTGGGTCACAGGCTAATGAGGTGCTGCTCAAAAACCACACTATAATCAAACTGTATTATTGTCTTCTGTGTTTAAACTTCTACAATCTCAGCCATAAGGGAGTAGTGGAATGATTTCGATACTGTCATGTTGCCACAGAGGAATTTCTGGCTGCCCAAATTCCTAAGGGTATGTCTACGCTAGCACCTACATTTGCAAAACTTTTGTCACTCTGGGGAGAGGGTGGTGGTAAAAAAAGAAAAAAATCCCACTGAGGGACAAATTCCAGTGGTGTGAGCGCTCTTGAGCATAGAGTTATGTCAGCCAGAAAGAGTCTCCTGCTGACATGGCTACCACTGCTTGTTGAGCTGGTTTTATTCTGTTGACAGAACTGTCTTCCATCGATGTACTGTGACTGTATGAGCACTTTTACAGTGGCAAAGCTGTAAATAAAGGCACACATGGGCTTTAAATGCCACTGAGCTCATACAATACTTACTGAACAGTTAAAAATTTTCCAACGCACAAATGCTTCTGGTTTCTCCAAAGCCGATGAGAGGCCAGGAAGGAGCAAAGAACAGGCTCCACTTCTTTGCCACCACTCGTTGGCCATCATAGCATTGCAGATGAGGTCAATTTACTTCTGGTATACGCCAATAGTGAATTACTATTCTACCAGTATAATGACAGAGGAATCAATAGGTATGTCTGCACTGGAGGCTCTGTTAGGTTGACCTAACAAAGTCGACTTTAAGTCGACTTAAAGTCGACCTTGTTAAGCCAGCTTAGAGAGTCCACAGTGAAACCTCCTGTTGACTGCCTGTGTCCACACTGGCAGGTACTAGGTCGACAGAGGCGTGGTGCATTGTGGGCAGCTGTCCCTGGTGGCCAGGAACTATGGGAAGGGGCCTGGTGGCTAATTAGGTCATCTTAAGGGCTTTCACCATCTACATTGGCTTAAGTTGATGTAATAAGGTCAACTTAAGCATTAAGTCGATTTTAAGAAGTGGTGTTAAGTCAACTTAATTAAAGCCCAGTGTGGCCACAGGCGTCTATAGGTCAACTTAAATTTCCTTAAGTCGATCTAAGGGTCCAGGGTCAATGAACCCATTGTGACTCAGGGAGTGTCTCAAGGTCACACTGCTTCCTGACATTACACCTAAGATGGACTAATTTATGCATCATGCCTTGCTCAGTGCTGTGTCTGATGTCACAGTCTAGCCCATGAAATAGAGTGTTCATGGTTATGATCTCTCTAGCACACCATATTAAAAAGAAATGTATATGGATTTTTAAAAATTAAAGAGTTTTTAATGCTAAATTTCTCAAAAAATTCATAAATTTCTTCAGCTACTCAACAAGTCTAATACTTTCCTGTCTCTTCTGGCATTGTTAGATCATCACAGATGCGAGCATTAATGAAGAGATAAGAGATGCAGCAAAGAGTGAAAACCTGCTAGAAAAAAATTCTTAAATCCAAAATATATCAAGAAGGATGATTATGTGGCAGGCACAGTAAACCAGTTCCAACATCTCCATGCCTAAAAAGAGTTATCTATAAAAATAATAGAGATTTTGTTTTCTTAAAATGTTGGACTCATTTTAAAAAGTGAACATTTACATCAGCTGCTGGGGTTAACAAGGCTGTAAAATCACTCTCTGCCAATGCTGCATTTATCCTATCTAATTTTTCAAAAATCCAGTAAACCCACCAGTAGGCTCCAACAAGAAAGAATCACTACTGTTACCCAATTCTGCGCTGGCTCTCACTACAAAGTTGGGATGGGTTAAGAAATGGCATATCCTACATGAGGAGTCAAGAGACAGATGGAGCGCTCCAAAATTAGGTTCTGAACTTATTTCTTACCCTTTCCTATAGTACAAGACCCTCGCATCCCTGAATCACTCTCCCATAAATCTGGGGTCTATCTGTGACCCCTTCTTATCTAGCCATATAGGAAGGGCATAGTAGTTATGACCAAACTGAGGTTGAGAGACCAGACCTTTTGTATCTTTACTGTCTATGATCCAGAACGTCAAAAGTATTGTCTTCTAACTTCCACTGATTTCAATGGAAATGAGCATCTTACATTCCTTTGGGGATCTGGGCTTATGATGCTATTTCTCTCATATTTTGCTATGAGGCATGATGAATAATAAAGGAGGAAAGAAATGCCAGAGCTGGGCTGAGACAGGAAAAGAGGAGGAAGAAGTGCAAAGGATTAACAAGTCCCTCATCAGAACGGAAACCAGGCAAAATGTGAGGTCAGCCTCACTTGCCAGAATAGAAAAGTGGCTGTTTTCCTTTCCTCAGTCCCTTTGCCTAACTTCCTTTTGATACGTGCATGCCGTTTTTCACTGCCAATTAACCTTTAAGTTAATGCAAACACGGGACAAGACTGATATGCAGTAGCCATATATGCAGCAAAACAGATCTTAGTAATGCATTACAATGGAGAAGGAAAATCCCCTGATGATTTATCTTCTCAGTAAGGGCAAGTGTTTGTCATGATTCCTATTTTAAGTGTCCTAGAAACAGACACTTCTTAGTCTTCTCACCTTTACAGCTAAGGAGGTTTACTGGCAACTTTAATATCCTAACTGAACATAAAGACTGTTACAAATGTGTGAGTTCTCCTCATGGTCCCAAAGTTAATATTAATGAAAGAGATCAAAATGGGTTCCAAGTATGAATGGAGTTTTGGACTGAGTGAACTCGCATCTTTGAAACAAATACCTAAGAAATGTTTGGATGAAATGACCATCTTTACAGACATTTGGTCTGCATTTCTGCAATGTAGATGATTAAATCCACATGGTTGGCTTCTTCCCCCTCAGCACTATGTCTCTCTTTACATCTTGCAAGAAATTTATGAACAAAGTTATTGTAAATCTGTTCTGTCTGTCTTGTCACTTAGATTCTTTTCAGAAATGTTGCTTTGCCAATGTAGATAAACAATCTCCTGCAGGATTAACACATACTACTTAAAATTCTAAATACAGTGGAAGGCCACAGAAAATGCCTTGAGCAGAGGAATTCTGAAGCTCTTTAAAATCTACTGGTGATGGCAAAAAAAAAAGCTTCTATATGGATTTCCAATACTGGCTTCATCTGGTCACATTTTGAGCCAAGCACAACGGGTGTGCAAAAATTATCACTTAGAAAAAAAGGGCCAGAATTTCAAACTTACACAAAGTTCAGGAGGGTTTGGATCAAGAATTTTGGGTTAGCCCATTGCTGAGTTAGTGATGAGATACAAAATTCGGATCCAGATACGGGTGTGAACTTGGCATAGGGCTCATCAGAAGAAGGGGGGTTCCTTTTTTTATTTTCATGTGAAATATTTTTAAATATTTCTCCCATTTTCATATATTTTGATTTTTCAGATTAATGTTGAAAAAGAAAATTAACTGACTAAATAAATAAAAATTAGGCTTGTAGTTGCTGAAAACCAAAATAAATTGTGGCTTGGAGAGTTTAAATTTTTCTAAATATAAATAAATAAATCTCAAAAGTTTCCAGAGACTATGGAAATTTTCTCACAAAAATGGCCACTGCATTGAAAAGCCATTTTCCACTAAAGCAACAAAACCAATAACCAACAAAACTTTAGAGGGAAAATTTTAAAACCAGTTCTCCTTTGAGGTTGTTCAGACCTAGAGATTTTGGTTTGGATCTGTTTTTAATGAAAATGAAAGAAAACAATATTAGACCACTTCAGAACATTAAAAGGTTTCATTTATGTCTGGTTCAAGAAATGGATGAAAAGTTCACAGGAAAGCAAAAACTGGTGCATCTCCTGAACCAGTTCACCTACCCTTGCCTGAGACCCACTGTCTGGTTGTGGGGACTTCTTAAAGGAGCCAAGTGAAATATGCACAGAACAGCAGGCTGCTTCCTCTTTCTACTTCTTTATTCACAGTTCACACATAACTCTGATTAGACAAAATCTGATTTTTTTTTTTAAACAACTGTGAAATGATGATTGAGAAACTGCAGTCTTGGTCAACTAGAGTTCTAGTAGCCAAGCTAGGGTGAAAAAAAATCCAAAATGACCATTAATCAGACACAGGAAATCACTATTCATTACAAAATAAATGTGAAGAGCCTTGTTTATAACACAGTCTTTTGGAGCGAGTCAGCTCAACCAATATACTGAGAAGGCAGAAAGAAATTCAATCAATCAAAATAAATAATTAAATAGCCTAATTTTTAAAAATACACAAATAATTCCAATCCGGTTATTTTATGAAGAAACGTTTTTAATGAGTCACAGGTGCCCCGTGCAGGTTTTTCTAGTCTCTTTGGATTTTGCTGGCTGTCACTAGTGCTTTCAGAGCCAGGCGATTTCTCAGCAATATTTTAAATTGTGTGAGCCTTCCATTGTGTCAATAGCCCATTCTGAAGGAAGACTGGAGACTTTCATGGCCTTTCTTCCAAGGTGTTGGAAAGTTCAGAATTAATTGCCTGCTCTGTGCAATACTACAGTCAAACATAAATGTCAGCTGTCAGTGGGCAAGACTCTATTCTCATCTGTACTGGTGTGAAGGCAGAGAACTCCTCCAAAGTCAATGGAATTACTCTAGATTTGTATCAGTGTAAAAAAAGCAGATTCTGGCCTCACAGGTTGTCTCCACTCCATTAGTTTTCTAATGGCAAACAAGAGCCTAATTCTGGGCTTCCCCATGTAAGGATTTGCCAATGTACACTCCCATTGAGGTCATTATGGTTTCACTCAGGAGAAGGGGTCTGTTCAGGAGTGAAGCCAAGGAGGATTAGAATTCAATTTTAATTTATCTTTTCAAACTATAAATCTCCAAAATTTGACGTAGATTGGGAACTTTGTCCTCCCTTGTATACAGCAGGCTATGGGAGCTCAATCCTTTATATTTCATGCCAAGGAACTGTCGTTCATAATTTCTTAAAGTTATTCACCAACCAAGTGATCAGCTCTAAGCAGATTTGTTCATATAATGACTGCCCATTGGTTCAGAAAACAGTCCTTGTGCACAGTCAGGAAGATCATCATACTGTGCAGTGATATGAAGCAGAAAACGAACAGGACAAAGCCACCATGCATGGTTTGTGTGCTAGTATATTTGTCAATCTTCAGGCTAGGAGTAGAAGTCTCTGCTTCAGGACTCCCTTCAACCCCATCCTCCTTCAGGTTTTCAGACCAGCCTGTCTCTAGAATGGGGGATGAATGTTGGAAGATGATCCATTTGGTGCTCAAAAATAAATTGGGTATTCCCCCCACAATCTGGCGTTCACATGAGGCAACAATTTCTAACCCTCTCCCCCAGGGCTCTCAACCTAAAGAAGCTGGCAAGAATACAGTTAAGGTGAGAATATTTAACATGATTCAGCTTAGCTGTGAGGCTTCTTTCTGTGCACCACAAGTAATATGTGGCCCCCACCACAAGTTCAAGTTCACTATATTCACTGACACTTTCCTCACTACTGCCAGCTCAGTAATGAGCAATTCGTAACTTCCCCAGCCCTATTAAAGGAGAGGTTTTTAAATTTTTCTGCTGAGGGAATTTCTCCCTAAGAGTCGAATTCTTTTTTGCTTTCACACACACTTAGTTCCCATCTCAAGACTCCCACTAGCAGTGTTGTTTTGGGTAGATCACATCAGAAAAAAATGTGTCCTTGACAAGGGCCACAGAAGAACCTGTTCTGTACATTCCTAATCCATCTACCTCAAATTTGAAGCCAAACATGCTATTTTTTAAAGTTCCCAATAAACTAGGTCGCTGGCATTAGAAAAAAAAGTTTCCAATACTGATGATCACCTAATACTCTCTTCAGCTTTTGGGTTCAGATTCCATGGGTTTTTTCCCCCTGCTGTTGCCTTATGTTTCTCAAGGGAGAGACACACTTGGCCCCGACCAAATACACTTTAGCAGTTGAAGTCATGGGGATCCCAACCAGAAACATAATGATGAGTATATCGTAAGGCAACAAGGAGAGGAGTCTGAACTGAGAACCCGTTGGGGATGCTGAGCTTTCGTCAATGTCCTTTAAGATTTGCTGAGCCGCTTGGCCACATCTGCATAGGCTTGCTCAATTTCTTTGTCTGCAGCACAAGTATTGGTGAATTCATCCCTGGCATAAGCGTTCTTCAGGTATCGCCAAAGCCCTGTCATCTCTGTTGGGAACTCGTAGTTGCGATATTTCTTAGCTACAATCTAGAGCAAAGACAAACAAAGAAACTGCTCATTTTAGGTTTCTAGGCTTCTTTTTTTCAGTTATATAACAGACAAGAGAGTCCAAAAGTGCTGGGTCCTAGCACAGACCATCAAAAGTTAGCATTTGCTGATCATTACTATGCAAATACTTTATCTAGTCTAAGGGCTTATCAACACGAACTCTGAGTTTGCAGGAAGCAGGGGTATAAATCTACTCCATGCTAGCCTGCTGCACACTAAGGCTATGTCTACATTGCAGGGCTCAGTTAAGTTGACTTAATAAGGTCTACTTAAAGTCAATTTTAAGTAGACCTTACTAAGTCAACTTAGTGAGGCCACAGTGCATTAAGTTGACTTTACAAAGTCAACTTAAGCCATTGACCCATTTAAAGTCGACTTAATAAAGTCAACTTTAAATGGGTCCTCTGGCTAAAGTCAACTTAAATGGCCCCACTGCACTAAATCGACTTTAGTAAGTTGACCTTAGTGGCCACATTTTGTTAAGTCAACATAATAAAGTCAACTTAACCCCTCAAGTTGACTTTCAGGGAAGGAGTTATTAAGTTGACTTAAGGAAGCCCTTAAGTTGACTTAATGAACTCCAAATGTGGCCAGGGCTTTCCTTAAGTCGACTTAAGCCTATAGTGTAGACAAACCCTAAGTGTCCATGTGGTCCAGCCTGCCATGCACTAAAAGTGTGTTTTGATCATCCTTGTTTCAAAAAAGGAGTCAATTAAAGTTCACTAGAAATTTTGAGTCTGCTGTAGTAGGGTATGTGTGGATACTTAGTGAGCAGCAGGCTCGTGTGGAGTAGATTTACACCCCAGCTTTCTGCAAACTAAGTGTTCATGTTGACAAGCACTAAGGAAATCCAATGTCATTAGGTGAGAACTCATGCCAAATCCTGACTTTGTAATAGCAAGCACTGTATCCAAAGACCCAACAGACTCCATCACCATTTTTTAACTGTGTTCCTATGACCATCATCACAAAGGGCTGTGCTCCCTAGAATGGCATTATCAGATAAGAAGCCTGATCAGATGACACTGAGAAAGGTAGATAGGTTAAAGGGTACGAATGAGGAAAGACTAAAGAACGGAATATGTAGTGTTTGGTCAAACAATGATGGCAGTGGATATAGAAACATTGGAAAGACAGACACAACAAGGATGGGGAAGAACTATTTAGACAGCACAGGGTGCAGTGACTTAGATAACAAGAATTAAGCACCTTAGTAATATCTCCTACTAATAGAACTGCGAGTACTGTTGTGAACTGGGAAAATACATCTGCATATCAGGAAGTTTCCCGTCTCTGACCTTTATTAGACTGGAAATCTCTGTGGAAGCCCAACCATTAAAGACATTTAGGTTCTGATTCATTAAGCACATGCCTTACTTTAAATATGTATATAATCAAGGGGACTAATTCATGTGCTTAAGCTTAAAGTACATGCTTAAACATCTTGCTGGACAAGGGCCTTTCATACTGATTGGGTCATGAACTTAATAATACACTGTATGTAACAATCCTCTAGTGACAGAATGGACAAATTCATTGAGAGGAAAGGATTAGTTAATTTATTGGGTCTTTCCCATCTCTAGTTTTTATGACAGTGTAAAGTTATTCCTGCACATAAAGGGAATTACATCCATATGTACTCTACAACTCCCCTCTGTTTTCTAAAGTACTTATTAGAGTTTCTATCCATCTCAGTTTTTTCAGGACAGCTCTCTTCTTACAGAGGATTATGGTTTATTCTTATTACCAGGATCTCTTTGGCATGTTCTGGGCAAAATCCATTTCTAAGTTGCATCTGTACAACCCCCTTCTTTTCAGAAGTGTTTCAAACAGAGCACAGAACACAGTCATCAATTTAGGTTGAGATGCACTCAATTTCCAGTAGAAGTCTTTTCCCAAAATGAAAATGTTCTTACAAGACTACCTTTTACTTGTGCCTGTAAAACAGATCTAGGACTCTAGTGTGCAGCTGTGGATGACTGTAAGAGATATAAAATTGTACACAATCTGTTTATCTGTCTTTCATTTGGCCTCAAGGAGATAAGAATTAGCAACAGTCCACAAAATAAAAGCTTTAGGCTTTAGGATTAAAATGACCAGCTATGCCTCCACGAGAGAAGATGAAACACAGAGACAGCAAAACCAGTGAAAATATCATCACATTACTTCTGCAAGCGACTTATACACCACATTTTGTATTTGCTTTTTACATGTGTGCAGTCACCTTCCAGGGCTTATGTTTTCACTCATGTAGCCAAGTTAGATGCATGACTTGGCTCTACTTTCAAGCTCTCTGACTTGCCAGTATCTACCAGGTACTTGTTTTATTCTGAAGAAACATGTAATCTGATAAACTGAATAAATAGAGCACTTAGAATGATGTACATCCCTTTCACTACCCCAGGAATCATTCTGCACCTTAAGTCCTGATCATAGAATCAGCAGGTAGGAAGGGACCTCATGAGGTGTCTTAATACAACCCCCTGGTAAAAGCAGGACCAGTTCCACTAAATCATCCCAGCCAGGGTTTTGTCTAACTGGGCCTTAAATGTTTCCAAAGATGGAGATTCCACCTCCTCCCTAGGTAACCCATTCCAACAGTTCACCACCCTCCTAGTGAGAAAGGCTTTCCTAATATCCAAGCTCAATCTCCCCAGCTGCAGCTTGAAACCATTGCTTCTTGTTCTGTCCTCTGTGACTCCTGTGAACAGCCTAGCTCCCTCCTCTTTGGAGCACCCCTTCAAGTAGTTGAAGGTTGCTATCAAATCCCCCCTCAGTCTTCTCTTCTGCAGAGTAAATGAGCCTAGTTCCTTCAGTCTCTCCTTGTAAGTCATGTGCACCAACCCCTTAATCATTTTCCTTGCCCTCCACTGGACTCTCCAATTTGTCCACATCCTTTAGGTAGCATGGAGCCCAAAACTGGACATAATATTCCAGATGTAGCCTCACTAGGTGCCAAATAGAGGGGAATAATTACATATCTCGATCTGTTGGCAACGCTCCTACTGATGCAACCCAAAATGCCATTGGCCTTTGTGGCAACAAGGACACACTGTTGACTCATATCCAACTTTCATCATAACCCCCAGGTCCTTCTCTACAGTGCTGCTACTTAGCTAATCACTCCCCAGCCTGTGGCAGGATGTGGGATTTTTTCATCCTAAGTGCAGACTTTGCACTTGTCCTTGTTGAACTTCATGAGATTTCAACAGGCCAAAAGCTCCAATTTGTCTAGGTTTCCCTGAATCCTATCCCTACCCTCCAGCACATTCACCATTCCCCCCAGCTTGGTGTCATCCATGAATTTACTGAGCATGTAATCTATCCCATCATCCACATCATTAATGAAAATGTTGAACAGAACCAGCCCCAGGACCAACCCCTGGGGCACTTCACTAGTTTCTGGTTGATCGCTACCCACTGAGCCCAATGATCTAGTCAGCTTTCTATCTATCTCACGGTCCACTCATCTCAACTATACTTCCTTAACTTGCTGACAAGAATGCTATGGGAAACCATATCAGAAGCTTTGCTAAAGTCAAGGTATATCACATCGACAGCTATTCTTGCATCCGCATATCCAGTCATCTCATCACAGAAGGTGATCAGATTGCTCAGGCATGATTTGCCCTTGGCGAATCCATGCTGACTGTTCCTGATCACTCTATTTTCCTCCAAGTGTCTCAGACTGGATTCTTTGAGGATGTGCTCCATGATTTTTCCAGGGACTGAGGTGGGGCTGATTGGTCTGTAGTTCCCCAGGTCCTCCTTTTTCCCTTTCTTGAAGATAGGCACTATATTTACCTATTTCCAATCATCCAGTCCCTGAGCTAACTTTCATCTATTAACTTTACTGTGTGAAATATCAGCTGGATCATTTACCCAAAAAGCTGAAGAGCTCTTGTTAGGTTATGCATGAGTGGAAATGGATGCCTAGGATAAAAACTAAGAGGCACTTCTAATCCTGGTTCTGTCAGTGACTCACTGTGTGACCTTGGGCAAATCACATCAAGCTCTCTGTATCTCATTTTCCCCATCTGTACAAAATAGGGCAAACGACACTTAGCCACTATTGTGTGGTTCTTTAAAATCTATGGAGAAAAACTCTAGGAGTATGTTTACATTGCATTTGGATACCTATGGCTGGCCTGTGCCAGCTGACTGAAACTTGGAGTCTTGAATGCCTACACGGCAATTAAACAGTCCCTTAGTCCAAGCCCCAGAGCCAGCTGGCACAGCCCAGCTGTGGTTTTTTAATTAGTGTAGACAGAGTCTAAGAAATGTGAAGCATTATTTTCACACACGTGTAGTGCTATTTTATTATGAATACACTGAATAGTCAGAATAAAATAATTTATAAACTGATGCGGTGGAAAGAAAGAACCTGGATGATGAGAATTTGCAGCTGTCATGGTAGCTGGCTTTTAAAAGACACTTCCTATCAAGGGAAGCCAAAAGGCTACAAAGTTTATATAACTTTACTTTATAAAATCAATGTGTGGTGGGGCAAGGAGTGCAGAACAAGGGAGACAGAGGCATTTGCAAGATAATCAGCCCAAGGAGATGTACTGGTTAGTTCAGAGAGCCAGGAGTGATTTGATACTAATACCAAGAAACAAAAAGGAAATACAGTGACAGCATGCAATGAGTGCAAATGATTAAAGACAAAATATTTTTAAATAGTCCAAAGAAAAAGCAAACTGGCCTGTATGATATTACATGGGAGATGTCCTGGTGTGTTCCTAATAACTCCAGCTAGCACAAGCTTCTGCTCTTTCCTTTCTGCAAACTAAGGACACTAGTGGAAAAAAGAAAGCTGTATATGTACCGGACTCAAGACCACCCTCTATATCTGGTCATCATGTGGTGGTCCTGAGTCCATACCTGTGGCCCTTCCCTTGCTATTTATATTCTTACGGTTGAACAACTGGACTCCACCAACTCAACAGTATCTATCAAAGAGGAGAAGTTCCAGCTGCTCTGATCCCTTTCCTATCACACCCAGCTCCCAGCAGTGGGCAGACACAGGGAGAGATCGAGTGAAGTTAACTCAGCTGTGAGGGAGAGATCTACTGAATTTAACTTACAATGTCCTTTTTACCTCATAGGAAAGGATCTAGCTGCCCCTTATTCTGTTACTGCAGCTACTAGACTTACACGTGGCTTCTCCCACTTGGGAGCAACAGGGGGAATCTTGTTTACTCTACATTAGTTGTAGTATACATCTCATAAAACCCAAACACTATATAGATGCGGAAGCAGACTAGTGAAGAGTGAGTGATGGAGTATCTGTCTAACTGGTAAGTCCTAGGCAGCACACCAGCCTGTTCTTCCCATCTCACAGTGCACTGGAGATGAGCCAGCATCTCACATTAACACACATTCTATCAAGCATTTCTTCCTCTTCACAAACAGGCTTTTTAGATTTTTGTTTCATTTTCTTTGCAGTGTTGGCCAAGATCGTAGGAATTTTCTATGTATAGATCAGGCAGGCTCTTTCCTATAGAAACGAGGGGACTGCCAGATAAAGCTACAGCATTGCCAGGATAGGAAAGATTTACAGACGTGGGCATTTTACTCTCAGGCCAGACTTGCTTGTCCCTCAGATGAGGACTTTTACCTTAACCACATGAAGTTTGGGCAGGAGGTTGCAGTCGGCAAGCGTCAGCTCATCCCCATCTAGAAACTTGCGTTTAGACACTTTCTCCTCTTCAGTGCTGTTTGCATCGATCTCTTCGGGTAGAGGGGTGTTCAGATAGTCATCCAGCTTCTTTAAAGCCTTCGTCAAACCCTTTTCAAGGCCTTTGGTGACAAAATAAAAACAAAAGATGGGTGCATGGGAAGTAATAAATGCCTAGAAACAGTCTTGTCAGCATTTGTTGTGACCATACCTACAAGCTAAGGCCAGCTGCCCTGGTGTGTGGCTCCAGTTGAGTTGAATGCCCAGTGGAATCTGACTATAAAACAGCTAAATGAGGATTGCCTTAAGATAGAATTAGTCTTCCAGTGACACAGGGGACCCTTTTGCCACAGCCTCTCCCTTCTACCACCATAGCAACCAAAAGGGACCCTGGAGGAAGGAAAAGGGGTGCAGTCATGATGTTCCTGCATGTATTAATCCTAGGCCATGTTTTTGGTCCACTGGAGTCACCGGATCGTCACCAGTAAGAGCAGCTATAGATTGTATGTGGTAAATGGCCATGAACAGAGTGGTACCATGGGCTAGGCAGTATCCCTGTACCTCTATCACACTGTTATTATTGAATATCCAACTCAGGATCATTGGACGGGTGCACCCAGTTCCAACAGCACTATTCTAGCGCTATCATATTGCAATTCCAGAGCTCTGTAACCACCTCCAGCCGATCAAAAATTAAACCTGGTTCAGCACTTCATACTCATTTTTAATTTCATCTACATTCATTTAAGGTGAATGTCTCAGAAGATGTTAACCAACCATAGTGCGACAGTGACATGTTCTACCAGTCACTTTGAGGATATAGTATCATTGAAAGCCATTTGACAACGATGAAATATGAAGTTATACAAAGCACTCATGATGTTCAGCCATTTCAAACCTCTTCCAGTTTCAGAATTGAATTTGGGTCAGGTTCTCCTTTCAGTTGATTTCAACAGCCTTGCACAACAGAGTGGAGAATTTGGATCTTTACTAAAGCTAAGTGTTGCCCCTTCCACACATAAAATTCTTGCTGACTCCAGTGGGAATTCTTCATTCCAAATGATGACAAGATACAGCATATAACAAAAATGCTAAATTATCCTGCAAAAATATCGGTTCAGGTGCAAGATCTCTGTGTCTACACTTTATCATTCTGAAAATGAACAAATTATTGATATTTTACTCATCCATCAAAATCAGTATATTTGTACTATGTTGTGGTGTTGCAAATTATTTCTTGGATTGAAAGCTCTCTTGGGCAGGGACTGCCTTTTTGTTGTGGGTTCATACACCATCTAGCACAACAGGGTTCTCATCCATGGCTCAGTGTTATAATAATAAATAATAATAATGTACAGTGTGTAAAATTACTATATGGCCCTAAGAGAACAAGGGCCAGAACTTCAGTCGATTTGCACCATTTATAGGCCCAATCCTGGAAAGTTTTATACCTGTTAGCTACTTTCTTCAATGCTTATTTGTTCTGGGTGTGTGATTTGAAGCTGATGAAGATATATCTGCACTAACTCTTCTTGAGGTAGTACACTAAAAATAGCCATGTAGCCTGGGTATCATAAGGGATGGCGTGGGCCAATCACTCAAGTATGTATCAAAGGGGACTGGGCAGGTGCCTATGCAGGCCACTAGCCTGAGCTATCTTCAGTGCAGTTGCATTGCTATTCTTAACTAGTGTGTATGTCTGTGCAAGCTGGGAATCATACCTCCCCCCTCAAATGTTAACATAGCAAATGAGTGAAGTTACATATGGGTGTAAGTCTTTGCAGGACCAGGCCTTTAAACCCATCTTTCATGGAGCAAAGAGGGCTTAAACCAGCTGAAGAATTCACCTTGAATACAAGTTCTAAAGGGGCAACCGTGTTAGTCTAGTTCTGCAAAACAAGCAAGGAGGCCTGTGGCACTTAAAGACTCAAATATATTTGTGAGTCTTTAAGTGCCACAGGACTCCTTCCTTGTTTCCCTTGAATACAAGAACTCTGCCAAGAGAAAGCTGACATGGGTGCCTCTATCATCTTTGGGATCAGCCATGCCACCACCCCCAGCATGAGGGCAGAGGAGCATCGCTGTGCCTGATTATCCCTTGGCAAACATCCATTGCAGATCTTATGCCCGTAGTGAAAGTTAAAGTAGACTCCCTGTTGCTTTCATTTCCACCATGGACCAAGGAACCACACCTGCTCTCTTTTACTGCTGTGCTGAGACCTGGTGAAGAGCCCCTCTGACTGAGAAACTGCTTCAGTCCCACTTGACCACTCCTGCCCCCAGCAACCATGACAGGAAGGGCTAGAATTTCATGTCTGAAAGCAAAGACTTTCGAATGATTGAAGCATTGCCATCTATAAAACAAAAGTGTTGCCATCCCTTATTTAATCAGCGCCCAAATTTTGATACTGACATTCTACTGTCAGATTCTGGCTTTATTGTCTGTAATCTCCTGCAGCTGTGTCCTACTATGGAGCTCATATCAAAAGGTAATACGTACATGATGTTTAATATACCCTCATGTGGTAACAATGCCAGCAATCTCTTTTAGTTTTGACCCATAACACCTGTTGAACAGAAAGTTTTCTTTCTCCTGGTCAGCATCTGATAATATTTTCTTATAGAGAACGCATTTGGAGACAATAGAATTGAATTACTCTGACTTAACTCAATTTAGCTCACTTGAATTTTTGAAAGCTGGCTTAACACTGAGAATTTTTCCCATATTCCCCCACAACCCAATAAAATCGTTGGTTTTGCTACATCATCTGTTTTATATTTCCAGTATGAGAAGAAGATATTGCACAACACTGGGAAAATGCATTAAGCACTTTGTATGCTGGACTATAGCGTCAGATAGGTGTGTTTATAAAGACAAGGCAAAGGCAAGGTGTTTTTAATGCAGTTGTTTTCTGGAACTCATCCATGCCTCTTGCCGCTATCACTGTATCAATGTGCCTTAAGACTCTCTCAGAAACAATGGCTGGAGTGATGCCTGTTGGGAGAGCGAAAAATAACGTCTATGTAAATCCTCCAGGGCTCTTAAACCTCATCACACTTAGAAGGCATTTGCCTGGTAGAATAGCCATAGGAGTGGGTCACTAGATTTGCACTCTAACCCAGGGGCTCTGGCTGGTCCCTGCAGGACCCCAGCATCTCCCACTGAAAACAGTGGGGAACAAAACATCCTGAGGTATGAGAATCATCACCATGAGTTGTTGTGCGACCATGGGCAATTGAATTAGCCTCTCTAAGCCTTAAAATGAAAAGATGAACCATCAAATCAGATCTCTTATTGCAACAAGAAATAACTGTCCTAACCCTAAGCCAACTGAAATAATGGTCAGTTCCTGATAAAGATCCAGGTTAAAAGTTTCAAAAGCTCCTAAGGGAGTTAGGAACTTAAGTTCTATTTCAGAAGTAATACAGGCACTTAGGAGCAGATGTAAACGGCACCTAGTGAGATTTTCAAAAGCATCTAGGCTTTTGAAAATTCCCTTGGTCCCTCTCTGCATTGTCCAGTATCTAAAGGTCTTCTTACATTTAGCCCTTAGAAGCCTAAGTCTCACTGAGCGTCAATTGTTTTTTAAATGCTTTTGAAAATGTTAACCCCAATCACCCCTCCCACACCTTCCATCCAAATCTAGACACTAGATCAAGGGGTGTGGACAGCTTTGCAAAAGGCTTCCATTCCCATGGTTATCATGGCAAGCATGGAAATTCAGATCAACTGAAATAAATCATCTAGATGGACAACGAAAGCACCAAGCACAGTCAGCACTGGGGACATCTACATGGCGAGCTACCTATTTAAATTAGCTACAGATTCCAAGTTCTTCTTCATCAAAGATCAGGTATAAATACACAGTGACATCACATCATTTTTCCTCGATGCCTCCTGCTGATCAATGTACAGCCAGGGATATTTTACACCACTTGTGGCCCTGTAGTGTCAGCCATTGCACTAGAGATGACACCTTTATGAGCTAAGCTTCCTAGATGGGGTATCTGGGTGCAGTGAAGTTCTTGTTACACACTGCAGTTGGAACCACAGTGCCAAACACAGAAGAAAGCTCAGCTTTTTCAAGCCTGTGAAGCACTGACTGATCACTGAACACCGCCTCATCCAACCACTCATATGAGAAAAGATTGGCAAAAAATTTCACACCATTCTCGTGCAGGGGGGATGGAACAGGAAAATTACAAACTTCGTCTAACCATCCTTAGATGCCAGAGAAATAACACTTTACGACTTCAGAGAAACCACAGAACATTTAATGCATGCTTTACCCTCTGCCAAATACACAGGGCGAGGTTCAGTTAAGCTGATGAGACCAAATTTATGATGATACCCTGTTTTAAGGATAAGGTTACTTGGTGTTGAACAATGAAAACAACAAATCCTGACATGCACAGAATAATAAAGATTGCAACCGACATTAACAGTAACTGGCAAACTTCTGCTGTCGGTTAGACTGCCATAAATTTAGAGTAACTCCACAGTATCAATAGATTTACTCCATATTTACACCAGCTTAACTAAGAATTTGGCTCAGTTACTCAACTCTCCAAGCAAAAAAATGTCCTTAAGTGATTAGGCTGTTATTTCCAAAGAGACATGGAGGAATCCTGATGTCTTGAAATACTGGACTGAACACCACTTTGGAGAATATAATGCAGGAAGAAAATCTGCAGCAAAAAGGTTACACAACAAAGATGAATTGACAGGTTCTGAGCAGGAAATCCTGGCCTTGTTGCTGTAAATGAGAGTTTTACCATTGACTTTAAAAGGAGGGGGTGAGGGTAGAGCAGGATTTAGTCCGCAGATTTTAAAGCCAGAAGAGACCATTATGACCAATTACTTTGACCTTCTGAGTAACCATAAAAATTCAAATATCATGGTTCTTTTCCATATCACATTTCTATTATTCCAATCAAGCTAAAATAAAATGGAAATGTACTAGCTATAGGGGGGGAAAGGCTCTGGAAAAAATAAGAATGGATTCAAATGGACCAAATCCATCTTTGGAAATTTTTAAGACCTGGTTGGACAAAACCCTGGCTGGGATGATTTAGTGGGAGTAGCCCTGCTTTTAGCAGTGGGTTGGGCTAGATGATCTCACGAGGTCCCTTCTAGCCCTAATATTCTATGATTGTATGAAATCATCTCCCTTCTCCTGGAGCCCTAAAATGCTCTTTTCCAACATCTATCCCTCTTAGACAACTCATTGTAGAGTCAGTGCAGACTAAGCATGAAGTCTAAATTGACTGCTGTGTCCATGCCTTTGTGATCTAGGGTGACCAGATAGCAAACATGACAAAATCAGGATGGGGTGGGCATAGTAAATGTCTGTGTGAGAAAAAAACCCAAATATTGGGACTGTCTCTATAAAATCAGGTCATCTGTCACTTTAGAAGATGCAGACTCGGGCACAGCTGCCCTGGGGAAACTGGAGTACATTCAAATGACTGGTAAGCACAACGGAGATCAACAGGAAGGAGGGAATGGGTTGATGACACATGGGGAATGAGAGTCAGGGGGGTCCAATTTGGCGGTTCAAGCAGAGAACTGATTAGTTTTGGAGGAGGAAAAGTGCAGAGGAGAAAATCATGCAAGTGGAATAAATGGGAAGGAAGGTAAGAAAAAAGATGGCCTGGGGGGCTGGGTGCTAACCTAACACTTGGACAGTCCTGAATTCAAGTCTCTACTCTCCCGCAGGCCCTTGTGTGAGGCAAACACATAATGCCCCTTTCTCTCCCTCCGTTTCTTATCTGTAAAATGGGAATAACAGCATTTCCCTGCCTTCCAGGGATGCTGTAAGGATAAGTACACTAGAGTTTGTGAGGGGGCTTTCATACTGCTAATAATGGGGATCAGGTAAACATCTAGTTTAGAAAGACAGGACAAAAGGAAGTGGGGAAGAAGTAAAAAGTTCCAAAAGACTGAATAAATTCAGACAATCATCTGAATCTAGGTCCTTTAGCTGAACTGAAGCACTGGCTCACTGACAGAGAGCAAAACGGCTACAGATATCTATCTGATTCTCATAATAGTGAGAATACTTAAGTACCATTTTAAAAGACTGGTAGAAAATGATGATTTTGTACACATTGCACCTGGGGAGACTATTCAGTGCTACTTGTCAACAGACGTCAAGCCCCGCCCCCATCTTTTAGTGAACTGCTTCAATTCGGTTTTCATGATATTTTGTTTGTCACCTCCTCTGGTCTGTTACACCACTATAAATCCCTACCAGCTCCACTGATGTCCTTAAGATTTGCAATGGAAAAGGACGGAAGGAAATCTGACCTCTTTTTTTAATACTTGATAACAGAGACTTCAGAAACGAATAAAGAAATAGAGCTGATGGGTCTATGCTATTGATAGGATAAATTATAACATTAATAAGGGGCGTCTAGAGGCTGAGACTTAGAGAAATGATCCGGAGAACAAAGAATTGAAGTGCAGCTCTGCATTGGTGGGGAGAAAATCTGTGTGGATCTGACTGGAGGATCAGGGCTTTAATGAAAAGTTATTACGTGAGGCATCTGGGCGTAGGGTGATACAGCACATGTGGTGCTTTCTCTGAGGGACTACCATTGGACCCACAGTGACAACGCTTCTACATTGTCGAAACAAACCAAGTGAATTCCTTTTTATTTGTCATGTGAAACCACCCTGGAATGACCCCTGCAGAACTGCAGGTTACTTAATTGTCAAGCCCAAGCAAGTTTAACAAACTATGATCTGTGCAGAAAATGAACTGTGATTGCTGCAGCTACCCTGGGTAACTGATTGATGCTTTTTACTGCTCTTTTCGACCGCTCCGCCCCCTCCAATCAAGATTTATCCCATAACACACACAAATGAACTCGATGAAATATGCAATGAGGGAAAAGAGGGAACAGCACATAAATATTCACAGGCTCACACAAACAACCTGAGATTTATTTTTCCTTTAAGAAAACAAACCACTTTCCTTGATCACTTCCAGATTCATGGCGCTTGATATTAGAAGAGATCCAATACTGTTTTCTGGTAGCAGAGGAAAAACAACTTAGAACTAGTAATTTAGGTAGGAAAATAATATAATTCTATTCATCAACAAGTCTGATTAAAGACCAGGGATCCATAGTGTCAACTCCTATTCTGCCACCCACTCTTCCAAACAAACTCAAGCTCTGTTTTATAACCTTTAACTGTGCAGACTGGCCCTTTAACAAACAGATGCACTAAGACACTAAGACAACAATGAGCCCTTTGTCTTCAGACATGGAGGATATTTTTGCCTTCCACTTTAAAAATATTAAAATAAAATAAAATCAAGCTCCTTTTCTGATTGTCTCTCTCGAGCATTAATTACAATGGTTGCAACTGAGACCACTTCCATTTTGATTCTGGGGTAGGCATCTTGCCCTGATCTCCTCTGTTTCTTAGGGTCTGTCTCCTCTACAATCACAGGTGTGACTGCAACTTGTGTAGACCTATCTGAGCTAGTTTTAATCCAGTTAGGGTGGGATCCAGAGCCACGAAACCATGGCAACCTAGGCATCCGTGTGCACTGCGCAAACCTACCTGGCATGCTGGGTAATTACATGAGCAGCTAGCAGGTGTTCAACCTCCTGGTACCATGGCTCCCTAGCTTAGATCCCCAAGCCAGCAAGAAACCCAGTCCTTCCTTTTCCCGACCTCGATCTTCTAGGTGCTGTCTCTCTTCTGCAAGGGTCTGTGTATCAGGCCCCACCTCCTGACGCCACTGCCTAACAAAGCCATTCATTACCTTTTGGGTACAATTTTCAAAAACCACCTAAGTGATTTAAGATCCTATGTCCCAATTTTCAAAAGTGAGCTAGGCACGTGGAAGTCAAGGGGCCTAAATCACTTTGGCACTTCTGGAAAAGGTTACCTTTCTTCCTCATGGTGCCACTCGTTCCATAGTCACATGCCAATGAGGATCAAACAGCCAGAGGTGCTCCTCAATGGTTTGGGTTCACTTTGTCAGAACTGTGTCACTTTTTAAGTACTGCCTAGCAACCCCGCGGTGGATGGTGCAGAAGGCAGAAGCAGAAACTTGATATCCTTCCACTGCTCATGATATCTTCCTTTTGGAGAGGAGAAGACTGGAGGCACTATCCTAACTCCTGGGGTACCTTTGTTCAATTCCCAGCTTGTCTGTATGACCTTAGTCAAGTCATTTAGTTTTCTGTGCCTCAGTTGCCCCTCTGTAAAATGAGGATAGTGCTTTCCTATTCTATAGATGTGTTGCAAGACTAAATACATTGCAGATCGTCAGATGCTCAGATAATGGGGGCCATATTAGTTCCTAAAATAGAGAGCTGTTCACTTTTTCAGCTGTGCTGAACCTCCGTACATCACTTTGTAATCTCCACCCCCTCGACTTTCACCTCATGGACTCTGCTACCATTGAGGAAACAGCTAGGAAAGGCTTAGGTCACAGAAGGTTCAAAAAGTCTGACAGCTTCTTTGAAACTTATTTCAATGTATCTGAACCTGGAAATCTTGGATTATTAGACTCCTTTTCACTCAGGCTGGAAAAAAAATCACAAAAAATGGGGTTTATTATTTTGGTACCATCAGTTTTATTCCTATATACAGTAAGACAGGGTCACACAGATGCGATTGAAATTCTTTAAAAAAAAAAAAAAGATGGGGGTATTTTTTCAAGCCTCGCTAAAGCTTTACATTTCATTCAGATCCAGCTGGGATGAAGATTCAGGTTTATTCATAAAACAAACAAGGAATCCTGTGGCACTTTTAAAGAACAACAGATTTATTTATCACATGAGCTTTCATGGGAGAAAATCACACTTCATCAGACGCTTTGAAGATGGGTGAACTTAAAAGTGCCACAGGACTCCTTGTTTGTTTTGCTGAACTAGACTAACATGACTACCTCTTTGGAGGTTTATTCATGTCTCAGATTCTTTATTTGATCTTAACCTGGATTACAATGGAGATGTAAAACACACAACAAATGCTCCAATAGTGCCTGTATGAAAAGAGCATCATGAAACTGTATAGAGAAGGTTGTGCTGAACAGAGGAACACGGGATTTGGCATGCAATGAAAGAAATGCATAAAAAGGTTTCACTTCCAACTGTCCGGCAGTTGTTTTACAGCCAGGAGATGGCCAAATGTATAGCTGCTCCAGTTAAAACACCTTGTATTTCACAAATTTCTCAGGGGAACACAGACATATGCCATTCCATCAGCACTTCCCAAAGGACCTGATTCTGATCTTATTGGCATTATTTTAATACTCAGGTAGCTATTTATTTCAGTGGAGCGACAACTGATTTGCCCCCGTATCCTGAAAGAGGAATGAAGCCCCGAATGTTATAGAGCCACAGTATTTATTCATAATGCAAATTCATTATTTGCACTGCATCTCTATTTAGGCTGCTGTATGTTTACCCAGACTATGTTGTGTTGTGTACTTATCAAACAACACCAACAAGTGATGTTTCTGGAACTAACAAAGAGGCAACAACAGTATGATTTTACTGTGAAAACCGAGAGAAAATGTTAATGTGAGCAGCCTAACTTTGTCACAGTGCTATGGGGACCCCTTGTGTTCTAGTTTTTAAGCAAAGAAAATTGCTTCTTATATGTTTAACATAGGTTTCTCTTTTCTCTTTCTACTATACACACAATGGGCAAATCTTGCTGTCATTTACACCAGTCTAAATCCAGATGCATGCCACTTATTTAAATAGTGGCATAGCTGAGAGCAGAATTTGGCTCAATAGGTAAAAATTGATCCTTGCTATATGATATATTCAGAATAATATGTTCATATACATATAAAGAGCTTAATATTTTTCTTGCACCAGTTGCAGTGTTAATGTAACTCCATGGTGTTCTGAGTTACTCCTGATTTGAGATGGTGGGAGCAGCAGAAGGTGAGAAGAGAATCAAATCTAGAGCATTGTACTGCTATTTAGATTGTAAGTTTTCAAAGCAATGACAGTTCTTCAGAGTGTCTGTAAAGACTACTGGCACTATGTAACTACTATAGGAATAAGATCCATCAGTCTAGATGCCTTATCTCTGCTAGGAAAATTTAGACTGACTTCAGAGCTACTGACGGCATTGGGAACGTGGGACCATCGTGTCAAATGCTACAGCAACATTTAACCTGAGAAAGGGGAACTACACAAAATGGAGAAGCTAATTACAGAGCAATTCAAATGTACAGTCGCAAAAGTGTAATGCCTGTAAGTTGCACAGAAGCCTTTTTAAAACACCATAATAAAAGCCCAGATTAAATGATGAGAGTCCTGTGGCACCTTAAAGACTAACAGATTTCTTCTGGCATAAGCTTTTGTGGGCTTCAACCCACTTCATCATGCATCTGACAAAAATGCACCTCAACTTTCTGAAAGCCTTTGACATAGTCCTTTGCTGAAACTTCTTAAGCAAAATAAGCATTATGGGAACAGGATAAAGGGGAAGATCCAGGATCAGTAACTGGTTAAAAGACAGAAGACAGAACAGCAGGAACCAATGGTCAATTTTCAGAACACACAAAACTAAAAAGTGGTGTCCCCTGTGGGTCTGTACTGGGACTAATACTTTTCAACATATTCCTAAATGATCTGGGAAAATGGAACAATGAGGTGGCAAAATATACAGACAATTCAAAACTACCCAGAATTGTTAACCAAGTCAGGCTGTGGAGAGTTACAAAAGGATCTCACAAAACTGGATGACTAGGTAGTAAAATGGCAGATGAAACTGAATGTTGATGAGTGCAAATTAATGCACATTGAAAAACATAATCCCAACACCACATATATAATGACAGTGTCCAGATAAGCTGTTACCACCCAAGAAAAGAGATCTGGGAGTCATTGTGGACAGTTCTCTGAAAACAGTAAAAAGCTAACAGAATGTTAAGAACCATGATGAAAGAGATAAATAAGGCAACAGAAATTGGTATAATGTCACTAAATAAATCCATAGTATGCCACGTACCCCTTGAAAACTGTAGGTACTACTGGTTACCCCATTTCAAAAAGTTTTATTAGAACTGGTAAAGATACAGAGAACAACCAAAATGATAAAGGCCACAGAACAGATTCTGCATGAGGAGAGATTAAAGAGAAGGGACTTTTCATCTTGGAGAACAGATGACTAAGGGGGATAAGATAGAAGCCTAAAAATTGTGACTGGTATGGAGAAAATGAATAAGAAAGTGTTATTTGCTCCTTCACGTAATGCAAGACCCTGGAATCATCCAATTAAATTAATAGGCAGCAGGTTTAAAACAAGCAAAAGGAAGTATTTCTTCACACAATGCACAGTTAACCTGTGGAACTCATTTCCAGGGAATGTGTGAAGGCCAAACTAAAATGGGAGTCAAAAACAAACTAGAGAAGTCCATGGAGGCTAGGTCTTTCAATGGCAATTAGCCAAGACAGTCAGCAATGCAACCCTGTCCTCTAAGTGTCTTTAGCTTCTGATTGCTAGAAGTCAGGAGTGGATGACAAAGATGGGACTAGTTGGAAGAGACGATACTAAGGCATTAGAGATATTTTTATGTTCTTTATGGTGTTGAAATTTATTTTCTGGCTTTGAAAAATCTCAGCCTTAATTGATTTTTCATAATAATTTCAGTAATGCCGCCTGAACTTCAGCATGAAAAAATCATGCACTGGATCCTTGCTTAAAAACATGACATCTTGAAAATAATAAACCTTGGGTTCTTTTCCTTTGCCTCTTTGCTTTTGAAGCTTTGGGGCTCTTTTGCCAAGCTTCCCTCTGCAACCAGGTGGCTAGAAATTTACCATGTAAAAAATGAAATCTGGAATTCTCATGCAATCACTTGCCTGCAGAAAGGAGTTTAAAGGAAAACACATTTTTTGAGACATGATAAAATTATGAGAGTGGTAACATTGTTTTCCAGTTATTAATTCTCTCCTCACCTTTTCTTCTATAAAGACCATTTGCATCAGGATAACAACCAAAAATTTGGTGGGGGGGAATATATTATGACCCATTCCTGCTTCCATTGACAGCAACAGACATTTTGCAAAGGGACATCTAAAACAGCAGGATTAGTCCAGAGAATTCTGTGTCATTAGATATTCTGCCCTCCAGTAACGTATTCAGGAAGCAATAAAGTATGTGTCTAAATTTAAGGCTGCAATTAATCCTCCTAGAGTCAACAGGGCTACTCACGTACTTAAATTTGGAGATTCACTTAAGCAAACTTTCCTGAATTGGGGCCACAATTTCGAGTCCATGACAACCATACAGAGGATTTGATTCTGACTGCAGTGAAGTCAGTGTGGTTACCCCAGTGTGAAAGTGCAGTTAATTAGATCAGATCAGACCCATAGGGCCTGTAACAATCTCACAATCCATGTGTGAGGTACTGTTTATAGCAAGAGCCGGCAGGGAAGGGAAAAGAGCAATGAGGCTTAAAACTGAATTGTAAATAATAATGTAATTTAAGCCCTCCTATTCTAGCAGCTAGATACTTAATTCCTCCCAAGACCACTGCTGCCAGATTGCTCTAATCCGGTTCCAGTCCCTCTGCTGCTCCTGGGTGCACCCATGGGAGCTCTACTGGGAAGGGGAACAAAGCATCTCAGTTGAGCCAGCAACAGGAGTTGGAGGAGTATTCAAGCTCACAGGGGAAATAATGTTCTCATTTAAAAAAAAATGTCTGCCAGCGATAGCGTTTCAGTTGCAGTTACCATAGGCTGGGCTGGACTGTGACATATAAGCCCAGATTCAATAACGGATTTAAGCACCTCTTACTTTACAACATGAACACTCACACTCTCTATTTGTGCTGTGGGAGTAAGTTTAGAAAGCTGCATCAGTGTGAGTTCACCAGTCTATTAGAAAAAGTGTTTTAGAACTGTATTATTCTTTGGGCTGGTAGCATTTATTCTGGTTGAATCTAAGTCAGGATCTGGGCCCTATTGCACTAAGCAATGTACATGCCAAGACATGATCTCTGCCCTGAAGAGTCTGGGAGGGTTTGGAGTTTGTTTGTTTTTTTAAACCATTGGTTCTATTTTTTATATCCCTCCAACAGTGAAGCTGCATTCTTTAATTACCATGAGGCCAATTGTAAAGGCCTCAAAAGGAGAAGACTATAATGAGTAAACTTTTAGATTTTTTTTTTTTAAATAATGCCATTATTTCCAAGGCTAGGATTGTGCTGTATTTCATATTGAAAATCTAAGAAGTGCCTCTTTCAAAAAATAAAAACTCCTATTTCTAGCTTTGGGTACATCTACACTGGAGCCTTAGGTCGACTTAAAGAAGCTTAAGATGACCTACAGACCCCTGTGGCCACACTGGGCTTTTATTAAGTCAACTTAAGCACTGTCTTAAGTCAAATTAATAACACAACCTCTTAAAGTCGACTTAACGCTTAAGTTGACCTTATTAAGTAGACTTAAGCCAGTGTAGATAGGGAACAGCGCTTAAGTTAACCTAATTGGCCTCCAGGCCCTCTCCCAGAGGTCTTGGCCACCAGGAGGGGTTGACCTAGCACCTGCCAGTTCAGTCAGTTGACAGGAGTTTACAGTGTGGATGCTCTAAGTCGACTTACCTAGGTTGACTTTAAGTCAACTTAAAGTTGACTTTGTTAAGTTGACTTAACAGAGCCTCCAGTGTAGAAACACCCTTTGAGAGGTCACAGGACCATCAGTCCTTAAACCAGCCACTGGTGCCAGACTGAATATTGATTGTCCTAGGCCTTTCTTTAGCCAGCTTTGGGTGAAAATTCAAAGAAAACATCTTTTGAAGCATTTTTTTTTAAATGGAAGCTTAAGGAGATGTTAGAATGAGCCCAAGATTACTGGTCAGAGTGCTGGTGAATCAGCCAAAGATATATGACAATACAATTCATCACATTACTCAGTTTAGCACCATATTGTGGTGTGCATGTATAAGTACTTATGGGGTGAGAAAAGAGAGGACAGGTTAATCAGCACGCCCCAGAAGTACTATAAGTTATGTATTCAGTGCTTTCTGTGCCACAAAAGATACAGAAAAACTTTATCCCTATGTGTTAAATAGTGGGGAAGTTCACATTGGGACCATTTTTGTAAGTCTGTCCCAGTAAAGCCAGGTGCTTTTCTTATCATGAACCCAACTGTATTCAGCTCAGGAGGAGCCAGAAAGCCCTCTAAAAGCAGCCCAAAATAGACTTTCTATGCTTCTGAATGTCACAATTTAAGATCTATCATCTTGATACCTTCCATGGCTGTTTCCCCCAGTACAAAGCTGGGAATCTTGCTTTCACAATGGTGTCAAACATTCATTGTCTGTGCATAAGATAGCAGAACCTTAGACCCATCGTTGGTGCAGGACAAAATATAGCAGAGACACATGGGGGTTTGTGAGGCAGAGGGGAAATTCCACAGCTGTAGGGAAGAAAGCAAACATTTCTCCACTCGACTATTTTTTTTAAAAAATTGTGTCTTTTATGGGTTTACAATGGGGGGTCCTTGGAAAATGAATTAGGGCCCCTCAAAATCAGTGGTGGTCTTGCCATTGACTTAAGGGGCTTTGGATCAAGCCCTGCTCCTACACTATTAAAGTCAGCACACCCTTATTGATTTTAGTGAGCACAGGATCAAGCCCTTAGTGTAAAGTGCATAGGTCAAAGGTCTGTGTAACGTGCAGCCATTTGCTGGATTATATTTATCCCACGTTCTGTGGTTTATCCCATTGCTGTCACCACTACATATTGTTTGGCCACATATAAAGAAATTACAGGGACCCAAAGTGGTATCCAAAGACAACACGCACAGCCTATAGCTCTTCATCTTCCATACATGGCCTGTTTGTACCATACATAGTATAGCCTTTCTCTATTTATACATAACCAGTCTGTGGAAAGTTATCTTTATAGACCCTACTGAGTTCTTAAAAATGCTCACAGTGCCAAATGGTGTGGCCAAGCCACCCAGCACTAGGACCAGATTTACAATTAGGATTCAACTCCAGGGGGAAAGCTCTAGTTTGGATGACCAGATATCCCAATATTTTAGGGATGGCCTCAAGGGGGCTTTGTCTTATATTGGGTGCCTATTACGCACCATCCCTTGTCCCAGTTTTTGACACTTGCTTAGCTGGTCTCTCTAGCCCAGTTGGAACTGAGTCGTGGCCAACTGCCCATCACCCAAGTGTAGGTGGTGTTGGAGGGGAGAGCTGGCATGCCTCTGGGCTATGTTAATTCTCAACTGTTGGAAGGTAGCGCAGGATACAGGCTGTTCTAATTCATGGTAGAGCTGGAGCCAGAATTAATGCAGATCAGTCTGCAGAAATAGGGAAATGTGGCCATCATTATAATGACCCTCATCCGCTCTGGCACCCGACGGAGCTTAGATTCAGGAGGGAATCTGTCCCACAGTCGCATCCTTACTATAACCTTTCTGTGTGGCATGAATTCCGTTTGAAGTGAACTGATGTTTTTCTGTTTATTTGAGGAGGTGCATGATGGCCTCGAGAAGGGATCAGAACACACACACACAGTGTTCATACTGTGCATGAATACACGCTGTGGGGCTGATGCTGCTCTCACCTGGAGTAACTCCATAGAGGGCAATGGAATGAAACTGGCCTAAAAACCAGTGTAGGTCAGAGGAGAGTCAGGCCCTGTGCCTGCGTGTGTGTGCATAGATATTACAGATATATACATATATATATATGGCGCATAAAGAGAGAGAGATGTTTCTCACCTCTCACCACATGCCTAACCACAAAGTGTGATGTTGCTGCTGAAGGAGGTGAACGGCATTTAATCACATGTAAATTAATGATTTAATGCTCTTTTATTTCTGGGCCCTTGATCTAAATCCAAACCAGACCAGTGGAATCCTCTGGTCAGACGGCTGGAAATTCCAGCGAGTTAAATCCTGTTGGTGGTCTCCCAGCTCAGATCCTAGTGAAGAGCAGTACAGTAAAACATCCTCTCGTTTCACTAATGAATGCGCCCACCCACACAGGATCTAGTGCCCCCTAAGAACTCAATTCAAGAACAACTTTTTAAACTCATGAATGAAATCAAAGGGCTCATTCTATGAGCCAAACAGCGCACGTTAGGAAGAACTAACTGCAATTGGGTGTTTCTTATACATTGACTGCTTCATGAGCAATATGGACATGAAAAATAATAATCATAATGCTGAACACATACACCCTATTTCAGGTAATTAATCCTCAGGATACTCCAAGGAGTAGAAGAATAGCTATTGCTATCCTCATTTTATAGAACTTAAGTGTCTTGCTCCAGATCACAGAAGGAGTTAATGTATGGACTCATGAAATCCTGGCTCTCAGTCCTCTGTTCAGAGCAGGCCGTGTAAATATCTGGCAATCAACTGCTCTCCAGTGAGGCAGAAAACCTCAAGTAACAGACTAAGGAGAAGAGGCCTGTGTAAGTGCAAAAGTGTCTCTCTCTCACTCACTGAAACTGGTCCAAAGGAGATATTACCTCACCTACCCTGTCTATCAATGCAATTAATATCAAGATCACGTTCCTTGGTTTTTTTCCTAGGGTTTCTGCCTCTGGCATCAGCTGTGCAAGGAATTAAACATTCACAAACCACAGCTGTGCAGTCTCGAGAAAAAGGTCAGAGGACAGAACAATCTAGACACACTATCCAAGCAGGGAGTGGAGCTATTCCTGTGCTGTGAAGACCACTCCTTTAGAGAAGCCTGTTAGGAAATTATTGGATGATGGTCGGGAGTGGAAGGAATCAAGTCAGTTGTAACTGAACTGGCTTAAAATAATAAATACGCACACTTTCTTTAAACACAGCTTGCCACATCCTGAGACTCTGGAATCAATTCCTTCCCTTTCAAGATGCTTAAAAGTGGTAGAACTTTGATACGGCATGAGTATATTTGCTTCTGGGCTTACAGCCTTAGCCAGCCTGTTCCAATCCTTTCAACATTAAAAGACAGCAAAGTTAACAAAACAAAGAAGAAAAAAGATCACAAATTCAGAGAACTATTAAATCAGGGCAGCCCTAATGCCAAATTCCTCTGGTAAGCAAATGAATCTTGCCACACAGAGCTATGCCAAAAGGTTACCACCTGCTTCTGTTCCAGGCACAAAATATGATGGATGTGGCTCCTGGACCACAGCCCAGATCCAGCAAAAATGACGTTTTCTCTGTCAACATTAAAGCACTTTGTTCATAGATTACAAATATATTATTTATATATTTCAAGTGATCCACTCACTCAAAGTGAAATGCTACTTGGGCTGATTGAGAACCAAAATCTCCATTCTGTGGAAAATTCCAGCATTTTAAAACATAGTTCCAAATCAGAACAAAAAGGCAAAATTTCCCACAAAATGAAAATTCTGGAAATCTTCTATTCAGTGCCACTGAAATGTTTTCTTTCAACAGGCCCAAGGATGGGCCTGGTAATGGGAGAGCCCCTCAGGTCAGTGTGGGAAGTTTCTACACCAAAGTGCTATAGTTGAACTGCTGTAGCCTTTTAAGTATAGGCAAACCCTTAACAGACAGGAAGGTGTGCTACAAATTGTCGTCATGGGTCATCTAATCAGTGTCCCTGTTAAGTCCAGGGGTGTAGCTGGCACCACAGGGCTCCAGCCCCGAGTCGCAGTGCTAGGACCCCGAGTCTGCCATGGCGGCAGCTGCAGCAGCAGTGTGCATAAAGCACACAAGCCCTGCATGCCAGTGCCCGAGCCCCAGGTCTTTTTCCAAGCCAGGGGTGGTCCTGGTCAAGTCCATAGTTTATAGCAGTGCTTCTCAACCTACTGTAAGTTGCAATTCACTTGGCAGCATATTACAACTCTACCGGATAGCAGGAGTGTTCCTCACCGGGAAAAAGCCTCCGGGCTCAAGCCCCGTAAGCCCAGCGCCAGTGACGCCCCTGCAGGACAGACTAGCCCACTCACTCCAGGCCAAATCCAGCCATCTCACTGGTTCTCTGTGAAACACTAACTGCTGTGTGGAAACACAGTAAAGTGTCCCAACACAGTGGTTGAGAACCACTGATTTATAGAGCCTAGCAGAATTATGAGTTTAATTTCCTAGACTTGTCCGGGAGCAAGATGGCTACAACACTTGTTTCAACGGTGTCATTTTGATACATTTCATTTTGATTTTTATATCATATTAAAGTATTAAATATAATATACATTTATATATGGTGTAGCTAATGATAAATATATTATAATATTTAACTTAGTATTTTACTGCAATATAAAAGCTAAAATGAAATTAATTGACATGACACCATAGAAACAAAACCTTTTAACAGTGTCAAAATGAAACATTTTGACTCTTTTCTAATGAAAATTTCACTGCCATCTCTCTGTAACATACTCCAGTTCTTGACAAAATTGGATTTTTTTTTAATTGAGAACATTTCCAGAGAAAATTTGCCCCCCCCCCCCCCATTTGATAGTAAAGCTTGTTGTTTTATATATTCACCCATTTGCCAGCAGAGTGCACCATAACCCTTAAACCAATGCACAAATGTAGCAATGACTGTGGTCATTTTCTGTCAGGACAAGAGTAAGCAACTGCATTTCTTGATTTCCACATCAATTTCTCTGAAGCAGTTAAACTTCAAGGGAAAAAAATCAGCTGTTTCAACTGCTTCAGGCCAGAAGATTCTTTCCCCAGCAACTCTGGATCACCACCTTACCTGTGGAAACAGCTCCCGTGCCCCCTACTGAGGCTGCAGCTGTTGCATGGCCCAACAAACAAACCCGTCTGGGAGAAACGGCTGCTTTGATTTATCTTGGGAATACAATAGGATTCATTAATCTTCACTTCAAGTCTCTTATATATCCCTATAGACCCATATATCCCTTTGGAAAAACCCAGCTAGTTCAGCCCCCTTCTCAGGGAAGATACAATAGCCACAGGCTGTAGTGTGAGCTCACTGTATCTTATTACCTTTGCTAAACATACTACAGAGCATTTATCAGTATGCTAAGAAGAGGATTCATAAATAATTAAAACTCAAATGCACTTCTCAAAATTAGAGACTGGCTGATGCTACAAAACTTCAATGCCTGAGTTCACATGTTTAAGTGAATTTATCCTCACATGTCCCAGTTACATCCCGAGGGCTGGTGAGTTGAGGTTCTTGGTATTTGATTTTGACCTATCTTGAGTCAAAATAAGCAAACAAGTTCTATTGTGTGATACCATAGCCTGGAGTTGTCTGAGGTGTTCTTTTTTAACTATGCATGTTCAGCTACTCATAAATTGTGATTATCTGCACTGAATGGCCTAGAAAGCAATAAAACAAACAAGGAGTCTGGTAGCCCTTTTAAAGACTAACAAATTTATTTATCACGTGAGCTTTCAAATTCCACAGAAATCAATGTAGGTAAGTACCTGATCTGAAGATCACTGAAGACAGAGGAAAAGCTTCAATGGGCATAGATCAGGCCCATACTGAAGATCTCCTGTACTTCAGGGACAGTCTAGAAAGAGTTACGGCTACAGCTCAGTTGGCATTGGACAGTTTCAATAGTTTATGAATTTATAAATGTCATGTGGGTTCTAGAATACTGATGTCTTGGTTTATCAACCAAATGCTGGAAAGTACATATGATTAGCTAGATAACATGTTGCTGGGTGCATTAGAAATGCATAATGCAGACATAAACTTTTTCTAGCAGTTTGAGGTCTCTTGATTTCACCCACTGATGTGGAGGTAGAAGATGGAACAACAACATTCCTGTCTAAGACTAAAACAATGGCTGGAGGCTACAAAAAATGTTCAGATAACTTGGAGTGCAGTACTGCTTGTGGCCCATGACATTTGGCTCCAGAACCATAGGGAGTGGATAAGGCTGGAGGCAGACAAATACGAGGCAAGGTGAATGGGGCTGCATCCATTTAAGTCTGGACCTCAAATGCTCTGCCTCTTGTCCAGCTGCTTTGCACCAATCAGGGACTGCAAAACTCTCAAATAGCATCCTAAAAGGAGATGTCAGTGTCATGGGATACATACCTGTGCATCCTGGGTTATAATCTATCTAATTTTTCTGTTCATTTATACATTACGATTGTACGTGTTTATGCCAATTACACAATACAAGGTTTCTTTGTGGATGCTCATAACTTATTCTACATGATTACTACAATGCTGTGTTTCCTGCAGCCTCATGCATGTGTACAAATGCGTGGCATGGCTTCTGGGGGGGCGGCGGGACACAGAACTCTCTTCTAGCAATATGTAAACAACCAAAGCTGAGAGCAAGCAAGCAAGTACCTCAAGAAGGCAACAAAGATATGCTAATTAAGGTGTCTTGGACTGGACAAAGAGATCACCTCTGCCCGGAAGGGGAGGGATCAGGGGAAGTGCAAAACAAAGAGAAACATTTGCAAGGATTGGGGTTTTTTGCCCAGAAATCTCCATCTTGAAATAACTTCAACAAGATCTGGGCCCTGCCTGGCCTCAGGAAGTGATAGGCTGTACAAATATCTGTCAGCTGAACATCCTGAGCATAAACTTAGACTATGAAGACAGCAAGGAGTCGTGTGGCACTTTGAGACTAACAGATTTATTTTTCGCATGAGCTTTCATGGGAGAAAATCCCACTTCCTCAGATGCTTCGAAGATGGGTGAACTTACAGAAAGGAATGAAAATAAATGCAAGGGGCAATATGCCAACATCTTTATGGGCAACTTTGAACAACATTTCCTCAAGTCTCATCCCAAAACACCTCTTCTTTACCTACACTACATTGATGACATCTTCATCATCTGGATACACGGCAGGGATGCTCTTGAAGATTTTCACAGAGACTTCAATAATTTCCACGCCACCATCAAATTGAGCCTGGAACACTCCACACAAGAGATCCACCTTCTCAACACTACAGTACAAATCAGGGATAGATGCATCACAACCACCCTATACCGAAAACCTACTGATCAGTATAGTTACTTACATTCTTCGAGCTTCCATCCTAAACACACCACACGATCCATTGTCTACACCAAGCCCTAAGATATAACCGTATCTGCTCTGATCCCTCAGACAGAGACAGACATCCTGAGGATCTCTATCAAGCATTCTTGGCTGTGTTCACACGCACAGAGTTATTTCAAAACAAGTTGTGTCGAAAAAAGCCGGCGGGGAGCAGCGCTGGGCTGCGCTGAAGCCCGCCGCCGGTGCCCGCAGCCCGGCTCTGCAGGCACCGGGTGGATTCAGCGCTGTGCAGCGCTGACCCCCGCCAGTGCCTGCTGGCCAGGGGACACCCCTCAGCACCCTGGCCAAGGTGCTGAGTGTTCCCTGGCCAGGGTGCTGAGGCGGCAGCCCTTTAAATGTTGTTTCGGAACCTATTGTTCCGAAACAACATGTTCACATGTGTTGTTTCGAAACAAGTGTTTCGAAACAAGGTTGTTTCGTCCCCAAATGGGGTTTAACTTGTTTCGAAACAACTGTGCGTCGTGTGAACATGGTTTTTTTTGTTTCGAAACAACGAGGTTGTTTCGAAACAAAAGTGCCGTGTGAACACAGCCCTTGAAACTACAGTACCCACCTGGGGAAGTAAGAAAACAAATGGACAGAGCTAGACGGGTTCCCCTACTACAGAGTAGACAGGTTCATCTACTACAGGAGAGGCTCAAGAAAGAAAACAACAGAACACCACTAGTCACCACATACAACCCTCAAGTCAGACCTCTGCAACGGATCAGTAAGGACCTACAGCCTATTCTAAAAGATGATCCCTCTCTGGGTGTGTTCACACAGCATTCTTATTTCAAAACAACGAGGTTGTTTCGAAATAAGAAATGCCATGGCCACACGATGCACGGCCATTTCAAAACAAGCAAACCGCTTGTTTCGAAATGGCCACCGTTCTTTCGGAACAGCTTAAACCTGGTTTCCCAGTGAAACAAGGTTGTTTTGAAACAGCTCATTTCGAAACAGCACTGTGCGGACATGTTGTTTCGGAACAAAGTGTTCCGAAACAACATGAGACATTCCTCCCAGGGTGCTAAGCACCCTGGGAGGGAGGGCTACCCCCTCAGCACCCTGGCCAGGGTGCTGAGGGGTGTGCTCTGGCCGGCAGAGGGGGGCTGGGGAATCCCGGGGCCGCACTCACCCCAGCCCTTGCAGTGGGGGGGCTGAGCAGGACGCCCCCAACCCTGCGGCAGTGTTTCTGGGCAGCCCGGGGTTTAAAGCCCATGGGGTGAGGCGTGTGGCTCCGCTTCACCCGGTGGGTGCCTGCAGCCCCCTGCAGACACCTGCGGGGTGAGGCGCTTGGCTGCGCTTCACCTCGCAGGTGCCTGCAGCCCACTGCAGACACCCACGGGGTAAGGCAGGCAGCTTCCCTCCCCAAGCGAAACAGCATGTCCACACTGTGGACATGCTATTTCGCACCCTTATTTCGAAGACACTGTTTTTGTCTTTCGAACTAAGGTGTTTCGAAATAAAGAGTTATTTTGAAACAGCTTGTTTCGAAGCATCTTGTTTCAAAACAAGCCCTCTGTGTGTGAACATAGCCTCTCTCTCAAGCCTTGGGAGATAGACCTCTCCTTGCCTACAGACAGCCACCCAATCTTAAACAGATACTCACCAGCAACTACAGATCTAACAACAGAAGCATTAAAGCAGGCACACACCCCTGCAACAAACCACGCTGCCAAGTCTGCCCACATATCTGCATAACAGATACCATCATAGGCCCTAATCCAGCCTGCTGCTCCATCAAAGGCTCATTTACCTGCTCATCTACTAATGTGATCTATGCCATCATGTGCCAGAAATGCCCCAACACCTTATATATTGGACAAACAGGACAATCGCTGCGTAAAAGGATGAATGAACACAGAGCTGATATCAGAAATCACAGAACAAAGAAACCAGTTGCTGAGCACTTCCATCTTCCTACTCGCTCAATGACTGATTTGTTAAAGACTGTCATCAGGGATGTGGCTGGGACATCAAGACTTCAAAGAGAAACAGCTGAACTCGAATTAATATGCAAGCTAGATTCTGTGAAAGCAGGACTTAATAGAGACTATGGATTCTTTTCCCATTACAAAAGGTAATTTGACTTCAGGCTTCCCATGATTTGAACCTAACAACTGCTCTGATTTGCTGTTACTGTATGACCTGATCCTATGTTTTACACCCCCTTGCATTTATTTTCATTCCTTTCTGTAAGTTCACCCATCTTCGAAACATCTGAGGAAGTGGGATTTTTTCCCACAAAAGCTCATGCAAAAAATAAATCTGTTAGTCTCAAAGTGCCACACGACTCCTTGCTGTTTTTTTGCTGGACTAGACTAACATGGCTATCCCTTTGGAAATTAGACTATGAAGTCAGTTTAAGGAGAGATATTAGGTTAGCATGCGTGTCTTACCTATTATTTTCCTTGTGGTCACTCCTGACTCATTTATATTGTGATTCTGCCATGATTGGCCATATTGTCACTTAGAATTCTAATCTGATCAATAAACTAGCAGTTGTTTTATCTAAAGCTGTGTGGTTTTTAGAGGGTGTGAGTGAAGAAGGCTGGGCATGATCCACTTCTTTGCTAAACGGACAGAGTAGAGTGCATGGTGATCGGGAATTGGCCCCAATCTCTGTAGACAGTTACTCCCATGGTGCTGTCTGGGGCCAGGGATGCTTGCTGGGGGACCATCCCCTGAGTAGCCAGAGGGCATACACCCACTGCTTGGGACCAATTGCACACAGGAGGTTGGAGTGGACTGACTCAGGAGTGAGTGGCCATCTGGCAAAGCGGGATGAATTGGGGTTCAGGAGTGGGAGTCGGAGGGTCACAACAGCACACCGGACCCAATCTGGGGAGCAGCCTGGCATGGTCATGGATTTCCCTCTCCCAGAGGAGTGCTCAAATAGTCAACTCTGTGCCGTTGATCCCCCATCTCTATGTAGAGAAGATGTCAGAGGTGTGGGATGAGAGTGCGGCTACTCATGGAGACAGAAACAGAGTCTTTCTCAACCTCAGGGACTGCAGTCACTGTAATTTAGAGAAGACCCAGGACTGCTCTGAGTGATGACAGGGATGGTTTCAACCCATGGCAGCCTGAAGACAAGATCCGAATTTTAATTTCACTTACACTGTTCTAAATAAAAGTACCTCCTTTTAGTGCAGTTACATTAGCGTAAACAGTGTGAAATGAGATTTGAATCAGTCCCAAGGACTTTCTCCCCCTCCCCATTTTTGGCTTGTTTTGGGTAGTTTTTAAAGAGCTCTGGCAATTGATGGAAAACAGACCCAGCAGACAGTGTGGCTAAGTTTATATTGTGGTGCTATCACCATTTACTCCACTTCCTACCAGTAGACTTATATTGTTAAAGGAGTCTGACAGACACACCTGCCTTTAAATTTGCATTCTGGACCTGCTGCTAAACTGCTGTGATACGGAGGCTCGTTCAAAACACTATGCAGAGTGATTTTAGTAATTCTGCAGTGTGCATATATGCAGTTGGCCAGCTCTCAGGCTGGACACGGCTGTTGTCTCTTATGTTTCTTGCCCTGGGTGCCCTCTGGACTCCTCACTGGTAGGCAAGCTCCCTGCTCCTTGTGGGAGTTGGGTCACTCCCCGGGCCCTTTCTAAGACTATTTGTCTCCAATGCTGGCACTCAGGTCCAGGTCACTGATGGAGAGTAGATATTTAGAGCCCCTCTAATGTCCCTTTCTCCAGGCAGAGCATAGTCCGCAGACCTGTGTGCAGGGACACTCATAAGACCTGCTGTCGGTTGAATGAGGGGGTGTCCCACCACAATCTACCGCACACTCAAAGGTCACACAGAGTGTCTGTGTCAAAGCTGGGACCAGAACCTACATCTCTTGAGTCTTCCTCCAGTGCGTTAACCATAAGACTAATCATCCCAGCTGGTAAACAATACACATTCCTGGTGCTTAAAAGACAAATAGAAAACACGGTACTTGCTCAACCAACTTCATGACTCTACAAACACTCTGTGGGATCCAAGCAGGTGTAAACCAGTGCAGATCAACCGACTTCCATAGAGCTACACCCATTTACACCAGCTGAGGATCTGACCCTCTGGTGGGAGAGGAGAATGGAGGGGAAATGTAGCTGCACAAAGCAGACACAACAGATTTAACTCTGACTGTGCAGGTCAAGCTAGGTGCTAAGAGGTATTTATTTATTTTTGACGCTTCCGCTAGAGTGCTTCACAGGGGAGGTTTGGAGCATCTCAGCTGCAATAACACAAGTTAAGAAGCCCAGTAAAATCACTCCCTTCATCTAATTAATTTTTCAATAAGGCGTCACTATTGTGCAGACTATGATGGCAAACTAGCTGTGCCAATTAAACACAATTGTGAGCTGCTCTTGCACTTGGTTAGATTGGTGCAAATTTAGAGTAACTCCTTTAAATTCACTGGCCCAGACTGATAGGAAATAACACCTGATGCCACTTGGTCACATCTTAGAACAGGCCAATGAGATGAAATAGATGAATGATAATGTGGCTCATTTTTTTTAAGTGCAAAACCTCCTTGCAAAGAGCCAGAAATGCTCTCTACTCACCGGCATTATCTTGCTGTTTGGTGTTCTTGATGTATGCAGAGAATTTGGAGAAGATATCTATCCCTGCGGTGTTTGATTCACGATGTCTCGCAGCCAGCTTGGGGCACCTGAAAAGAAGAAGAGCAGTATGGAAAATGATGCCCTGTTGTTATCAGCAAGATACTTGTAGTCACAAATACTGTTTAGACTAGGAGAGGAAAATATCCATGTACCAGGAACTGTAATTAATTCTGTCATCAATGTGTGACAGCTTGTCAAAACCCTCTTAATGCTATTACTGTTCTGGAAACACAGGCACTTGGAGAGTTGCACAGTGATGGCTTTATGACAATGGTCATTGTACTACTGCTTAATTTGACCAGCAGCCAAGATACAATGGTCTTAATTCAGAAGGAGGTGTATATTTTTAGAAGGGTGCAGAAGGTTTGGCAGCAAACTCCCTGTGCTATCAATGGCAGACCTATGCCTAATTTCCTGTGCTAAAAATACAGCCCAGAACATTATAGCAAGGAGCAAAGATGGACAAGTGTGGAGTTTTGACTGTGCATGTGTGTTTTCAAAGAGACATCTGGTACAAAGTAACAGATTGATTTGAAAGACCAGAATAAATTAAGGGTCCTATACAAAGCACATTGAAGTCAACATAAGCATACTCTTTGACTTCAGCGGGTCTTAGGTAGGATTCTAACATACGCTAGTCTATCTGATCTCCTGCATTCAATACTGGCCAATAGTGACTGATTCCATGGAAACTGAGAACATCTCATAATGCATTGAGCCAGTTTTCTGATTTATAGAACTTATGGTCAAAAGGGACCATTAGATCATTAATGTGACCTCCTGTATAGCACAGGCCAAAGAATTTCACCCAGTTACCCTGTTATGAGACCAAAAACTTGTGTTTGGCTAAAGCAGATCTTCTAGAGAGGCAGTCAAGAGATGGGGAACTCACCGTTACTCTTGGTAGTCTGCTCCAATGGTTAGTCAACTTCTCTGTTAAATATTTGTGTCTTATTTCTAACTTCAGTGTGTCTGGCTTTCATTTCTAACTGTTGCTTGCTGTCATGCCTTTCACCTCTAGATTATAAATTTTTTCAGTACCTGGTATTTTCTTGCTGTGAAGGTATTTAGACACTGTAATCATGTCACCTCTCTATCTCCTTTCTGCTAACCTAAACATATTGAGCTCCTTTTGTCTCTCACTATAAGCCATTTTTTCTCAAAGTCTTCAAATAATTTTGGTGCTCTTCTCTACACCTATTCCAATTTTTCATGTGGACACCAGCAATTGACACGCTAGACCAGTATGGGTGTCATCAAGGTTTTGTACAAAGTGCTGAGCTGGGTGGGAGGAGAGAACATCTCGCAAATATTAATCATGCAAGTAGGTTTTACATATGCAACAAGTTTCATTGAAGTCAGCTGGACTGTTCTATGAGTAAAGACTACTCCTACGAGTAACAGTTGCAGGACTGGGAGCTTCTTATAGCTCCAGACAGAACATTTTCCTTCATTCCTAAAAACCCGACAAAAAGGGCTCAATTTGTTACTTTGGAGGCGCAAGCATCTCCTCCAGGAACTCCTCAATTTTGTTGATGTCTGTCTTGACCTCTCCATTAAAAGTCAAGAATGGCGGATGGGTCCCAGGAGCCAAATTGTGTAGATCAGCTGGCTTTCTGCAGAGAGAAAAGGAAACTTCATGTTGACAACAGCCATATATTATCATACAGCCACGCTGGTGTTCATGGCACCTAGAAAACTAGATCCTTGCATCCATTTATTTCATGCAGCATTCATTGTATTTTGAAAGAATCCTATTTAATACACTAAATGACTATTTTTTTTAGAAATAAGAAATAACCAAGAAATTGAATCTCAACTGCTCTGCTGTAGGTCTTCAGAACTATGTGCCTGATGGAAAGCCTATTGAAGCCAGAGGGGTGGCAGTTTCTCTCATAAAGAGGAAACTATGGGCCACTGTGAGGATTTTCAAATAAACAAACAAACCAAAAACTTGTTACCTTTTCAGATCAACTGTGGTGACATTAAACACAACCCCTTTGAGCCAGAGGATCATGAAGAGACGCTGTGAAAAAGGACAGTTACCAATACTCTCTCCATCTATACCAGCCTAGGGGAAAGAAAGAGAAAATAACAATTATGCACTATAAACTCTGCTCAAATCCCATGAGAAGAAAAACTGGAGGTCAACATAAAAATTACCAGACTGAAAATACACAATATTATGCAAAAATGTTCTAGGGCTATGTCTACACTGGAAAAAGTTACATTGAATTTGTTAATTTGAACTAACAAGTTTGATTTTAATTCAAACTAAACTCGACCTTATTAAGTCAAATTAGCAAAGTGGACTAAGTTCACTTAAAGTTAAGTCAGCTTAGTCCACTTTCTTAATTTGACCTAACTGCCCTTAATTCAACCTTAATAAAATCAAATTAAGATCTAATCAAATCCAGATCTACACACTCCTGAGTTTGAATTTAGTAGTTGAATTAAGGCTTAGTTTGAACTAACAAGCAGTTCTTATTAACTCAAAATAAGCTTTCATTAAGTTGAATTCAGGAATTTCTTAATTTGACTTAATGAAAGTCTAGTGTAGACAGGGACCAATTTGGTTCAAATTAAGCCTCCTTAATTCTACCTAAATTGCCAGTGTAGACATAGCCTAGGATATCACTAACACAATAATGAAATTATTTCAGGGCCTAGATTTGAAAGGTAGTTTCAGAAAACACCCTAGCCTTTTCATGACGGAAGGTTTGTGTGACATGTTGTGTTCAATGTGGTGTGATCTGTGCATCATTCGTGTGAACTGTGCATCATTCATGTTCACCCTTACAGTGTAACCATGTATGGTTGAATGCAAAGTATATCTTGTCTGGTGTTTTTGGAATGCTCACGACATAATGAATATTACAGTTATGGTAGCATATTTCCTGCAATATCACACAAATGGACAGGTATGAAACTCTGCTGTTTCATAACCTCAAGTGTGTCTCTCACATACCTTGAATGGATACAGACAAACACAGGGCTGTGGTTCTATACCATACCCTGCACAGGCATGCACACAGGAACAATGGACTGACCTAAATCGCCTTTGAACACCTTGGATCAAGGGAGAAAGATAACACCCATTTTTTTCACTTTCCTCTGTAGCATGGGACATGGCTCACTTGCTAGTCAATTCTCTGTGCTTTAAAGTCTTTAAATCATAATTTGAGGATTTTAATAACTCAGTCATAGGTTAGAGGTTTATTATAGGAGTAGGTGGGTGAGGTTTTGTGGCCTACTTTGTGCAGGAGGTCAGATTAACTAGGTGATCATCTTGGCTCCTTCTGACCTTAGAGTCTATGAGTCTATTGCCAGACATGGACAAATATTTGACCTTAAGGGGGTATCAAGGAAACTTGTTAATAGAAAGAGGAACCTTTTTTGGGGGGCTCTCCCCTGCAATCTTGTTCCCAGGTAACATCAAGGACTGGTACCTAGCTGCAGGGAGAGAGTCTGGCTACAAGACATGTTGCAGGCAACCTGTGTGGTAAGCTGAAATACAGACTGGAACAGTGACCTTAGCTTAGAATGAGGTTTTTCTTTTACCTGACTGTGACTTCCAACTTGACTTAATAATCTTTCTGATTTATATTACTTTGACTAAGGATGGCTTAAAGTCTTATTGTGGTCAATAAACTTATTTGTTTATTTTATCAAAAGCAGTGCACATGGGTTGAGTGTGATCAGAGACCTCACTTGGAGTGACAAAGCTGGTGCATATCAATTTCTTGGATAAATTGACAGACAAGTGTAAATGAGCTTTGCAGGATGCAATAGGCAGCACTGTACCTTGCAAGATCATAGTTCTCAGGATTGCATCTGGGATTGGGTGTGTTTGCTAGGGGTCCATCCCATGAGCAGCTGGTCAGAGGACTCCTCCACTGGGTAAGGGACCGATTACACACAGGAGACTGGACATGAGCTGACACAGGAGTAAGTGTCCACAGAGCAAAGCAGGGTAAGTTGGGGTACAAGAGTGGAGAATGGGGGTGACACAGCTGCACAGCACTCCAGATTGTGGGAGGGGAATATCACACTCTAACGACAGAAAGTGGATTCCTAGCCACTCTTTAGCTACTTTCTGAAACAATGTATAACTCTTAATTGTGCAACAGAGCTGTTAGAAAACTCAGAGTCAGATTTTCAGCTGCTGCAGATTGTCACTGGACTTTGATGGAGCTATGGCACTTTCATGCCAACAGAGGCTTTGCCACATAGCCCCTACAAAGGAAGGACCCAAGCGAAGACTTTCTGATCCAGATCAGAATCCAAGTGTTTGCAACAGCCAGGGATATTTGGATCTGGAGTTCTAGTTTGCATCCATAGATGAAATAGGACATTTGGATCCAGACCATAATCTCAACTTTTGCAAAGGTAAAAGGAAATGTCAGCACCAGAGTGCTGATAAGCGCTCATGTCTAGTAGCTAGTGAGTTTCCTACAAACAGCTGCAAGACGATAAAAATCTGCTAGTCTAAGCATTATGGAAATGACCTGTTTTTCCTCCAGAAGTTTATAGTCCTTAGCTATGGAAAGATACAAATAATACTGAGCCAAAGCTACATCCAAGGACAACAACCTTGCATAATAATTACCAAGCTGGCCAAAGCTTTCAGCACAATAATGGTTTTGATAAACTCAATTTTAATTTGTGGTACCATTGTGTTTAAATGAGTCTTATGATCCTGGTGAAGCAACCAACCTTCACTTGTTTACTTATATGGGTTGCATAACTGTGATTTATGGATACCGAGTATGTTGGGATATGGCTGATGAAAGAATTTAGCAAATACGCATTTTCTTTAGAAAAAATATTGTACTACTCTGTTTCCCCTCATAAGTTTTGCCTCCTGGGTACTGAAACTGAGAGGCAGCATTAGTGTGTCCTAGAGCAGAAATCACTTCTAATTACTACAGCTCTGCTAAAGGTTTGCAACAGAACCAACAACCACATGGAACTTGGCTTCTTTTATCAAACTCAGGCTGTTAGGCTAAAAGACTTGCTAGTAAGGGTCATGAACTTTTTAGGTGACCTGGGCTCAGTTTTAGGTGAACCTGAGTTTGGAAAGACAATAGCTTAACTCAGTCTATTAAACTCCAATCAAGATCCAGGATTTCACCCAACATTTTGGTCTAATCTGTTATAAGGGCACAGACCATTTGAAAAACTCTAATTTGAGTGAAGGTTTAGATTAAAACACACTCAGAGTGTGGGGATATTCCAGTCTAAAAGTTTGGTTCAAGAGCATCTCTGCTTGAAGCCATGGACTCATCATGCACTTGATTTTGACACAGAAACAGCAGACACTGGGGTGAAGCTGAAGAAAATATATTTGCATAAATCTGTAGGAAGCTTTGCACAACCTGCCAACATAATATAGTTATTTCCATTCTACAAATTGAATGGTAAGAACAGATACTGAGTTACCATGGAAAATTGGGTCCTTTCACATTGCTGGACCCAAGTAATTTCTGCAAAGTTATATTCATTTATTTTGCTCTCTTATTATACCAGCATCAGAGCCTCTTAACTTCTTTTCCTGAAGAGCAGCAAGTACTATAAGTGGATATGCAAACTGAAACCAAATTCTTCTCCCCCTAACATTGTTCCAACAGAGCTGTAACTATGGCGGGGCAAGTGGGGCTTTGCCCCAGGTGCACTGGTGGGGCTCAACAGAGCCACTCTGTTAAACGACATGTTTCGCGGCACCGGCCCCAAGTGCCACTAATTGCAAGGGGCACTTTATGATGAGAACATGCCTTTGGTGCTGAAACAGAGCATTATGGCTCTGTGTGCCAATGCCAGTGAAATTGGTCCATGGAATCTATAGACAACCTACTAGAAGGGTACACATTCAGAGAACAATATAGTGACCACTGACCCCAAGGAAAGACCAGTGTAGACAATGGACCTGATTCCTATCTCATTTACACAGGTAAATTAATTCTATGATGCCTGATTCACTGTTGCCTGTGAGTCTGTTTAAAGTGGGTGTGAAATGCCACCACAGTTCACACAGCCATTCAGTGGCAAAGTGGACAGTATAAGTCAGTCTCCTCAATAAAGCTATTTTTCCGCTAGACCATGCTTCCTTTCTGCAGAAGAGGTAGGCAAGGCTCTGTTAGGAGAAGAAAAGGGAGCTTCCTTGGTTTACGCAGACTGAACTTCAAAGGCAAACACTTTGCATGATAGCACCTCCCTAGCAATTAAATGAAAGCCCTTCATACATCTGTTCAGCACAATGCAGAGAATGAATAACAGCTTAGTCCAAATACAAAGTCAAAGCAGTGGACAAGAAAGAGAGAGGATAATAACTGGCAAATTGAAGAAATTAGATTTGTTCTTGCTGCTATTCAAAGAGAATTTGCCATTGAAATGCTATGGCATATATAGCGTCTGTTGCAGAGTGAACTGGATGAGACGTTCATTCATAAGATAGAAGCTTTTGTATGTTTCCTCACCAGATTTAATGCCAACTCTATTTCCTGATGGTGACTGGTGTGGGATTTAGGGATTATGAGCAGGAAGTTCAGAGGATAGACTAAAATTTTCGGGAATCGTTTATTTCTTAAAGCATCTCAAGCGCAATGGATATATCTATGGAAGGATAACAAAGCCCTCATACCCACTCAGTAATCATTTCTTGCCCTCAGAAAAACTGATCAGCCAATGCCTGTGTGGTCTAGCGAAGAAGGGTCTGATCCTACATGCCCCGACTGATAGGAGCGAGTCTTACTCATGTGTGTGCACTCTAAGATTTGCAGGATCAATTTCTTACTGCTTAGAGCTTGGCAATGGTTTGTCTTTTGTGGGGAGTGAGATTTCTCTGGAACGGTCTCTCTCCATCTTTGAATGTCCCAGTTTGCTCAAGTATTTTCAATTACACTCAAAAGAATTCAGCTGCATAAAAAGGTGTCTCTTGTTTTTCCGATTTGCTTCCAGATTCTTGAATATGCCAAGTCCAAATCCAGTTAGAAGAGGGTCCTCCCCGGAATTCAGTGTAAACACATTTGGATAACTCCACTGGCTCACCCAGCTGTTTGCCTCTAAGTGAGTGGGAGGAAGAATGAACAGGATGTTCTGCCTACAGTCTTATTACTTACAGGAGACTCCTCCAAAAATAGCTCAGTGACTTTTAATTTATTATTTCAACAATGAGGTGTGGGTAGGGGGGTAGAGGGTTGATAATTTACTGAAGAACAAAATCAGATGGGTTTAAAAACAGGTCTTAGTAACTTTATGGGCCTGATCCAAGTATCCATTAACAGCATCAAGTAGTACCTAGAGACTCAATCATTGTCCAGTGCAATTAATAACAGTGTTCGACAGACTACGAGTGCAAGCTGTATTAAATGTAACCAGCTCTCTCACTCATTCCTGAAATAGCCCAGCTAGTGTGCCCGCACTGATATACCATCTCACAGAGAGAACTGTGCATTAACTTAATTAACTTTAAAGGATGCAGCTTCATTTCCTATTATTCCCAGAATGCAATAACTTGAAAAGGAAAACAATATTGTCATTAATTATGACCATAAAAATAAATAAGCACCCAGCTCAAGTACTGTAGCAGAATATTGGAAAGCGCTGGCTTTCTAGAGGGTCAGGATATATCTGGAGACATCTCATCTCCTTGCATTTTAATTTTTCAGCTGCACTGGAACCATTCTGCCTAACAGGATAAAGGTTTTGAGGTCTCTTTGGCCACCATGGCAATGAATGCAGATGTTTTTGATGATGTTCATATACTTTCCTTCTTTAAATGGATTTTAACAAGTTAGCAAAAGCAGGAACACTAAGTGATCTACTGATTTCCTAATGAGGATTAATGAGAGATTTATTTTCATTGTTTCTACAATAAAAATAAATCTTCATCCTGTGCAGGATTGCGTCCTCTCTTTTTTTGTAATTGGGAAGGAGTCTGCCTCATGACACTTACTCTAGTTACTTTCAGAACCCAAAGGGGAACTGAAAACCCTACCTGAACTGTAGAGGAAATATCCTATTTATTATGCCCCATGTATTATATGTTTTAATAATTATTTTACACATACAATAATAAAAGTCTCCATTGAAGGAAAAATAATTGGCTGCAGAATGAGATCAAGCATGCCAGTGTATCTCTGTAGTGAAGAATTTCTAGTCTCTTTTCTTTAAGATGTTCTCTCCCAAATATGAAAGCTGGTTAGCTGTATTGAGTGCCATCAATGAGGTGACATGCTAAGAAAGTTATATCCACAGTACCAGTACTAGTAGTTCTTTGTTAAAAACTTAATCAGGTATTAGAGGAACTGTGCATGGCACAACATTCTTGTTGACTATGACCCCAGTTCAGGAAATTATTTAACTATGAGCTGAAATAATCTCAATTCAGGGTAACTATATGTTTGACTTTAAGCGTGTATGTAAGTCCCATTAACTTTAATGGGACTTAAGCATGTACTTAAGTACTTTCCTGAACAGGGGCCTATAACAACAATAGTAAATTGACTATTTAACTTTTAAACTTTGTTGGACTTCTTCCAAGACTTCAGCTCTTGTTAGAGGAAATTCCAGGCAACAGTCTTGAAAAAATATATTCTTGGAAATGGCACCATTTGTGAATGAGCCAAATAGGAATGGAATATTTGCTAGAAAAACTGGAGGGCTAGTAACAAACAGGAGGAACTGAGGTTTTCAGTCATGTCCAAATTTGGCCCAGACAAACAACATATTGTGTACATATTTAAACCAAATTTGCTCAGCATTATTGGCCACTTGGCTGATTTGCATTCTTGCAGCTTTAGGATTTCTAATGTGGCAGCTGAAGTTAAGGGGGTGGAAGGATGAAGGGAAGGGAAGCTGCACACTTGCAGCCTATAAGCTCCTCATGAGGGCAGAGCTCCACTTTGGCACTCTCTCAGGTATTTATGATGACAATTACATACACACACATACATGCATTACATTTATGTAATAATAAATAACAAATATTAATATATTATACATGCATATAAACATATATCTATAATGACATATATTCTCTTTGAGTATGTCCAAACGTAGACACTTATTTTGAAATAAATTAATTCAAAATGAGTTAATTCAAAATAAAATTGTTATTTTGAATTAACTTACATTGAAATAAGCAAAAACCTCAAATTGAAATAGCAAGTCCGGTCACAGCCATGTTGCCAGCCAGTATATGGAAAAAGCAAGGCACCCTGGGAAGGAGAAGGGCAAAAGCATTAAACCGAAATAATGGTTATTTTGAAATAACACGTCCAAACAGCGTTATTTTGAAACAACCATTTCGAAATAACGGCTATTTCAATTTCAGCCTAGGCTTTACTATTTTGAAATAAGGTTCATTATTTTGAAGTGATGGGGCTCATCATTTCAAAATAATAACATGTCGTTCGGACATGATAACTTTTAGATAGAAACAACGGTCGTTGTTTCGATTTAAAAGCATCGTGTAGACTTAGCCTTCAGATTTGATTCACACATAAAACTAGTGACATTTTCTAGCTCTTTCTGTTCAGCTGAATGCCAAGTTGAACAGTCAGATGGCTTGATTGCTGGATCCTTCCCTGATGGGTTAAGTCTATGCTTAGAATGTTACTTCAAATTAACTTACTTCAAACTAATTATGGCTAATTCAAAGTAAGTTAATATGAACTAACATGGCCCCACTAGAAACACAAATCAAACTAGAATGTCCATGAACAGGACATGCTAGTTCAATTTAGAAGGGGGCATCATGGGAAGTGTGGAAACATGGCACTCAAAAAGGGCCATGCCCCCACCCAATACATAGAAAGAGAAAGGCACCCTGGGAGGAAGAAGGTCAAACAGTGTTAATTCGAACTAACGGTTAGTTCAAATTAACACGACCCCACTGGGTTAATTCGAGCTAATAAGGAATTCCTTAGTTGAAAGTAATGAAAGCCAGTGTGGCTATGCACAAATTGAGTTCAAATTAATCCTCAGCAAGGCAAAGCCGTTGTACTGATCTGGCTCTGGGAGGTGGGGCCATACAAATATTTATATATAGATATAAATACATATCTGTGGTGACATATATTCTCTTCAGATTTGATTCACATATAATACTAGTGACATTTTCCAGCCCTTTCTGTTCAGCTGAATGCTAGGTTGAACAGTCAGATGGCTTGATCCTGGATCCTTCCCTGAGGATTTACTACTGAATCTGATAGGCTATGTCTACACTTAGAACAGTACTTGGAATTAACTTACCGCAAACTAATTATGGTTAATTAAAGTAAGTTAATTTGAACTAACATGGCCCCATTAGAAACCCAAATTGAACTAGCATGTCCATGGACAGGACATGCTAGTTCAATTTAGGAAGGGGGTGCCATGGGAAGTGTGGAAACATGGCACCCAAGAAGGGCCAGGTCCCCAACCAATAGATAGAAAGAAGAAGTCACCCTGGGATGGAGAAGGTCAAACCACGTTAATTTGAACTAACAGTTAGTTCAAATTAACACGACCCCACTGGGTTAATGCAAGCTAATAAGTTCAAATTAACCATTACTTCAAAGTTCAGGGAGCTTTTCTAACTTTGAAGTAAGCGTTCATTACTTTGAACTAAGGAATTTCTTAGTTTGAAGTAATGAAAGTCAGTTTGGTCATGCACAACTTTAGTTCGAATTAATCCTCAGTAAGGAAAAGCCCTTGTACTGATCTGGCTCTGGGAGGCTGGGCCATACCCCGAGAGGAGGCAGCTGCTCCCTGAGAGAGGGAGAAAACAGCCTCACTACACACAGCCACCAGAAGGTGTCCTAGGGCAGTGGTTCTCAAGTGGTGGTATGCATACCACCGGTGGGGTGCAGTAGTAGTCTAGGTGAGACTCAGGGTTTTGATTTTTTTTTTAAAGTGAAGACAGAATATGAAGCCCTTAGTGATAAGGCTATCAAAAAACTTTTAAAACCATAGCAATAAAATTTACCCCCAACAATATTACTGCAAATTTTTATGTCCTCAAAACTTACCATAAATGTTAAATATAGTAAAAGAATGCCTATAAATGTCCTTCTTGGAAAAAGTGGGGGTTATGTTTGTATCATGGTTGGACCCAGTTTCTTTGACAGGGTGATTGGTGGGATCAAGATAAGGAAGGTTGAGAACCACTTCCCTAAGGTGAGCTAAAAGCCCTCATGCTGCCTCAACGTAGACAGCAACCTTGGGACAATCACAGGAAGGTGGCAGAAGTGGCACCAGTGGGGCCACATGATGCACTGCAGGCTGTCAAAGGACCCCAGGGGGGAGCCCTGTAGAGTGGGAGGGCTTGGGTTTCCCTATCAACCAACCCCAAGCAAGGACCACCACGCCAGGAAATAGACAGTGTCATTAAGGTCAGAGCTTTGGCTCAAGCATCAGATTTCACCGCGGCTGTGTTGTACTGTGACTAAGGTGCTTTTTGCATTGGAAGATGTCAGCACTTCGCATAAACTCACATGCCTCCATTACTAAGAGCATTACAATTCAGCCTCCCTGGTACACTGTAACATTACTTTGCTGCATGTTCTCTGCACACATGTAATGGAGCTTTCAGATTTTTGGAGGCTACATTCACAGAGTCACATTCTTTCCTTGAGCTGTGTACACAGCTCACAGACTGAGTGTCTACAGTGTGGCACACTGGACCGTCATGCCAATGAATTGACAAATTGACAAATCTTCTGGCAACATCAGTGGGAGCAGACCCAGTGAACAGTTCTAGGCAAAGACTAGATTCATTTCCTTGTAAACAAATCCATCTAGCTTCTGCCCATCAGATGTCTACAAAAAGGCTCAAACTTTGAAAAAAAGTTTGGAAGCCTTTGTAAGCTTCCATAAATCTGTCTTTGGTATTCATCTACACTGCCATGAAAAAACAGCGAGAGTCCTGTGGCACCTTATATACTAACAGATTTCTTTGAGCATAAGCTTTTGCGGGTTACAACACGCTTCGTCAGATGCATGAAGTGGAAACTACAGTGGAGAGGTATATATACACATGCCAGAATGGAGGAAGGCAAGTGTTAGCAAAGTCAGTTCAGAGAGCAGATGGGGCCCATGAAATACGCACAGCTGGCCTGGGTCAGCTGACTTGGATTCAGGTTATAGGACTGTGAAATTGCAGTGTGGATGTCGAATCCATGCGGTCTGAGATCCTAGGCTCCAGTCCAAGCCCAAATGTCCATCCTGCAGTTTTATAGCCCTGTAGACTGAGATGCTTAACCCAAGTGAGCCAACCCAAGCCAGGCACAAAGTTTTATGGCAGTTCAGGCATACCCAGAGTTTCTACTGTCAATATGTCTATAGTCTGTAAGCTAATAGATATTATTAAAAATTCATTAGAAAAAGCAGTAGAAAATGAGGGTTAACAAAAGATCACTGTCCACAGATAAAGGGGCACTGGTAATGCAAATGACAGTAAAATGATTTCTGTTTCCACAAGCGAGAGGGCGCTCATACAGAAGTAATTTCTGGTGCTCTACAGTTATTAGGCAAAAAGCCTTTGTCTTCACTGCACAGTGCTGGAATTCTGCATGTAGGTTCCTTGTAAGAAGTAAATCTGTGCACATCTGGAATTCCAATGTCTCTGAGTCTGGGGCAGTGATCTCATCATATTGTATGTTCTGCAAATGTTGATGAATGGCAGCCAAATTTCCATGCCTCTAAGCAGAGTATCAGACTAACAAATAATAAGAGCAGCCAGGTGCTGAAAGTTAACCCTGAACCTGAAACTCGAGCTGTGACTGAATTATTTATTGAAATTCCATGACTTTCTTTGCACTATTAAAAGCAGCAAACTTGGAGCTATTGTAATATATGGACTAAAGGAGTTTTGTTTATGATAATATAAACGCAATTCCTTCCTGATCAGCTGGCTATAATCCAGCCTCATTTAACATGAGTCTGTAGGTTGCTCAGCATGCCTAAAGATGTGCTGGTCATCTATATTTCAATGGGATTATGAGAGAAGCCAGAAGCTCCTGGGAGATGCTTTGAATTTTGCAGGATTGATACCATTCAGCCTCACTGAAACCAACGGGGTTACACAAACTGTGGCCAGTGAAGAGAGCTGCACATCCAGCGCTCCACTGAAACTGGCTGCAGTGACAGATGCTCAGAATTTTGTTCAGCAATTGCACTTTCATAGCACTATCTGTAGCACATGTCAATGAACAATGCAATCAGGAGGCAAATGATTTACTAGGATGAATGTTTCTGTATGGGACTATTTGGACCATTCCTTCTACCAAAATGAATACAAACATAAATGAATTGGCTATTCCCTGGCTATGCACAAAATAAATATATTTGTGTTGAGCATTCATGAGGATATGTGCACATCTTTCATGCTTTCTACAAGGCAGATACTGCATTTTGTTTTTCTGTCCTTTTATACAGATTCAGGGTGAAATTCATCCATGTATCAATGCAAAGTGTTTCCACAAATTAAATAGATTTACATGGGACCTACATAGAGCGTAGTGGTTTCTGATGGCTATCTACACAGGGGTGAATCATGCTGGATATTACACAAATCACAAAAGCAAATTATGAAATTTTAAATGCAAGTATCTGCAATGAAAACAAGATTCTAAGAGTTATGTTCATCCAATTAATGAACAAAAACTTATTATGTCATGTGTCTGAGACAATTTGAACTTTCAATATTAAATGTTCACAAGAAACTGATAGAGGAGAAATCACAAACCAAGAGTATGTAGTAATTATTCAAAGAGTAATTCTGAATTGAGAAAAATCGGATCTGAGTATGGATCAAAAAAGGTGAAACGTATAAACCAGGGGTGGCCAAACTTATGGAACTCAAGAGCTGCACAAGTCGATTATTAAATCTTTGAGAGCTGCACTGAGGCATATAACCACTTACTTTTACCCACTCCGAAATTACTAAGCTTAAAATTCATTGCATGCTTTAATTTTTTCTTAAAAAGAGGGCAATTATTGATCCTACTAATGTAGATTCTAATAATTGCTTAAGGTCACCATGAAAACTAGGCCTATACAGTAAAAACTTAACTGTCACTGGATGGAGAACACTGCAGGCTAGTGGCAAATTTTTTAAAATCTGGGCACTAGCTTTTCAATGCAGTACATAAAAGCTCTTTCAGGTGCTGATCTCTAAGTATTGCACTATGTTTTAATTTAACAAATGTCATTGTGGAATACAATGCTTCACAGCAGTAAGTTGTGCCAAAAATTGAAAGTAATCTACATTCAGTTTTAAACTTTTCTCCTTTGTATTTTCATTTCCTAGCATTCCATGTCGTGTTTAGGACTTGGAAAACACTATTTTATTTTAACAATGAGTAAACTGCTTTAGGGCCTATGAGAAAATCTAAACATGCCCCACTCTCCCTCCCCCCTGCCACATCCCTGCAGTCTCTTTACCATGCTGCTGCTTCTCTGCTCTCTGCGACCGTGCCGCACTTCTGCCCCCCCACCATCCCCAACCATGCCGCACTTCCCTGCCGGCTGGGACCTTGCTGCCACTTCCCCGCCGGCTCTGACCTTGCTGCTGCTTCCCTGTTGGCTCTTACCATGCCACTGCTTCTCTGCTGTCCCCGACCATTGTACACGTCTGCCCCTTGTCTCCCACCATGCCACCCTTCCCTGCCATGCTCTTCCACGAGCCACGGTTCTTCTTTGAAGAGCTTCATGCGACTCACGAGCCGCAGTTTGGCCGTGCCTGGTATAAACCATTACCAAGTATTTTAGTGTTTCATAAAAACCATAGAATCTCAGGTGTTAGCAATGGAAAAGACCTATTAGATCAGTCAATAATTTGGATATTGCCTCTGGCAATGCAGGGCTGTTCCTGACAGTAGTTTTTCTAATATTTTGCCCAATCCATTTTTAAATGCTCCAATGCAGCTTCCAAAACCTCCCTTGGGAAACGCCTTCACAGTCACTTATTGGAATGTTAGCTGATGCTCAGCCTCTATTTCCTCTCTTTTCGTTTCATCCCATTAATCCCAGTTATGTCCTTTGTACCTCACCGAATAATTCCTCTTCTTCCTTGAAGCTTATACCCTTCAAATATAGTCTTACACCCACCCCAGTTATGCCTTCAGCAAGCTATCCAATAACTTCTCCATTTCTCTCCTCTCTGACTTTTTCTCCCAGATCCCTGCATGCTGCCTATTCCTGTTGCCTCCCCTTTACCTTTAACTCTCTCCTGAACCCCTACCACTGCTATCCATTAAGATCACATAATGACCTCACCCTGGTCATCACCAAAAGACCCCTTTGCTGTGCAGCATGTCTAACTTGTTAGACAGTTACCAATTCCTGCCTTCTCAAAACACTCGTTCTTCCCCCTGCCCCCCCATCAATTCCCACCATCTACTCTCCTCATTTATCTCTTACCTCATCAATTCTTCTTTGTGATGGCTCCTTTTGTTCCCTACCTTCACCTTCCTAGGACTGGTGTATCTCAGGACTCTGCCCTTAGTTCTCTGCTCTCTGCCCTCTGCATCTGGGTGACCTAGTCTATTGACAGAGCTTCATCTATCAACTCTCTGCTGACAGCACCCAAATCTGCCTCTCCATCTCCATCCTCTTCTCTCCTTTAGCTGTCCCATCACTGACTCTTATTTTGACATCTCCACGTAGCCGTCTCAACAACAATTTAAATTCAATTTGGTGGAGAGAGAAGATCACATAGCATCTCTGCCCTGTCTCTGCTGATATGTCCACTTGCCTCTCAGTCACTCATGCTTGTGCTTTTAGTGCCATAGACAACCCCTCTGTTTTACCAAGTCCCACCCATGTCTGGTATCAAATCCTAATTCTGCCTTCGTCATGTCTCTGGAATCCCTTATTATTAATAATTTGTATTACCATAGAACGTGGGAGTCTCAGTCATGGATCAGGACTTCATTGTGCTAGAAATAGCACTGACACAGAAAACATGGGCCCTGCCACAAGGAAATTACAATCTTAGTCTAATCTTTTTTAACCTTCCGGGAGTTTGGATGCCACAGTGAATAATGTGGGTACTATCACCCAAATACTGCCAAAAACGCTTCTACAAAAACAGATGCAAATATTGCATTTTTGGTCCTCTCTAAGGGCCACTGCTGCAGCAATCTCCTTCTCACCTCACCATCCTCCACTCCCCCTAATGCTGCAGTCAAAATCATCTCTCTCCTGCTGCTCTCAAGTCCCTTTGTGGGTTTTTTGTGTCCATGCATATCAAAGCCAAGCATCTGTTCCTCTAGTTACTCCACAGCTTTGTGTCTCCTCTCTTTCTCATTTCCTCTTACTTCCATCTCCAGAGACTCCAAGACCAGAAGGTACCCCTGTGATCATCTAGGCTGGCATCCTCTATATCACAGGCCATTGAACTTCTCCCCCCAAAACTGCAAGAGTATATCTTTGAGAAGAACATCTGATCTAGATTTTTAAATTGCCAGTGATGGAGACTCCACATTGATCTTTGGGACATTGCTGCAATGGTTAGTTAGTCTTGATGGTAGCGATAAAAATGTATGCCTTATTTCAAGTCTGGATTTGTCAAGCTTTATCTTCCAGCCATTGGCTTCTGTTATATCTTCCTCTGTTAGACTAAACAACCCATTATCAAGTATTTGTTTCTTGTATAGATACTTCTAGACTCCAGCCAAGTCACTCTTTAACCTTCTCCTTATTAAGCTAAATAGATTGAACTCCTTGAGTCTGTCACTATAAAGTGTGTTTTCTAATCCTTTAATCATTCCCATGGCTCTTCTTTGCGCTCTCTCCAGTTTTTTTCTACCTTATGCTCACTCAGCTCATCCTACTACTCCCTTTGTTTAGACCACCCACTTATGGCCTTGGACCTCTTCTTACATCTGTATCCCTGGAACAGCCTCCCTCTTCCTGAGTGCCAAACTCTCCAGCCTTTTTTAAGTCTTCCTCACACTCACAATTTAGGCAGCACTCCAGCCATTTCTTGCTATGTTGGCACTCACCTCTGTTGTGCCCTGAGCTAGCAAACATATAAATCTTTGAAACAAACCCAAACTTTATTAAGTAAGACAATTCAAAAGATTGCAACTCAAGATCATTTCTTCTCCCTGCACTTCTGTTTTGCCCACACCCCTACCTACTAGTTACTTGTCAAATTTACTGTTGGGTCCTACCTACCATGTGAATAAGTACCTAGGTTACATTTTGCTGCTCTTCTCTGAGATTCCCCATTTGCCAGTGTCTCAGGGCTGGAGATTAGTACTGTAACTACCTGAGCACAGAGATGGCAAAGCACTCTGAAAGGTTTGTGGAAACTATTAAAAACCTCTTTAAAACTGATAGTCAGCTGGACAAATTAATGCCTGATCCTCTGTTAACAGTTAAGGAACCTAGGGAGCTGGTTGCTCACTGGTTTATTAATGAGACACCAGGCATTATGTGGGTCAAATAAAGGCAGGTTGCTAGGGATGGAAAGTCTATCAGTTAAGGGTTATTTAATGACCTACAAAACTAAGTTGGCATGCACAGTCCAGTTCCCTGTGAATGTCTGCGGTGCCATAAGTTGGTACCATTGCTGAAAGCCTCAGCAAGCAGAGAATAACAACTCATGAAGTTCAGAGAGAGAACTATCCTCTAGCTAAGCTGTACTTTGATGGGCAACCTATCCCTGTGTTACTAAAAACACAAAAGCCCCTCTGCATGTGTAGGAGTATTTCAGAGATGGGACGGAGAGAGATGTTTGGAAGGAAGAGTAATCTTGTGGTTAAAGGACTGAACTGGGATTGAGAATATGTCTACAGCTTGAGTTGGAGACATAACTTCCATCTTGAGGAGCTAATGTGCTAACACCCATCTGAGGCGCTAGGTCTGTATTTGGGGTGGCTAGCCACTCCTGCTGTGTCCTCTGCTAAGACTACACTTTTGTACTGCACCAGCTCAATCAGAGCTAGGTTGGAGATGTTTCCTTGAGCTGAATGGTGTAATTTCCAGCTCAAGTGTAGACATACCCTTAGGAGACCCTGGTTCCTGCTACAGATTTTTCTACAAGAACTTGAGGAAGTCAGAATCTCTCTGTGTCTCCATCCCTCATCTGTAACTGGTGGATAATAATATTTCCTTTCTCTGGCTCTTTGTCCGTATTGTCTAATTAGATTGTAAATTCTTAGAGGCAAAGAGTATCTCTCACTATGTGTCTGTACAGCACTCAGCACAATGGGCCCTGATCTTAGTTGTGGGCTCCTGATACAAACAAATACAGTAAAGCATCAATTCTGAGCCAAGACTTTCTTATAAAAAATACATGGTTTGGAGCTAGGTGTGGATACTCTCAGATGAGGCCAAGGCAGATGGAGATTGACAGAGCAGTATGAGGAGCTTGCCCTGCTGCTTCCTATGCTATATGTCTCTCAAGAAACGCAGACGATTTCCTTTTCCTGCCAGTCTAGCACCTTTCACAGGCCATGCATATTTTTTATTGTTTACCAGTTAGAATTGTTAATGTAAGCAGCTTCCTTGGCAGCTTTGTGTTTTATCCTGTGTGCTGGCTGGATCCAGATGAAGGCCAGAGCACACACAAAAAGCCTTATTACAAATGTTAACAACAATTTAGAATGTGCTGTTTGAAGCATGCATGCTGGACGTCATCTGCACAAAGCTTATCAGAATATCCCACTTCAATCCGATATTGAAGAGGCTGGGATTCTCCCACTGGGTTTGTGCCTTCTAATGGTTAATACATGTCTGTAGACAAGTAGGCACAACTCATTCATACCACTGCTTCAGTTTAGCACTTGGGAAGGAAATATCCCATCAAGTTCAATTTGCAAAGACTACACAGCACCACGTACGTGCAGAGCGAGAGCAAATGAGCCAGCAATCTCCATTTAGTTACAAAGGAGGATGCTCTTGCAGTTAAGATGCTAAACTAGCACTGAGCACGGGCATTATTGTTTTAAAAAGTGGTCCAGGGAACAACAGAGGAGACGGAGCAGGGCAGGGATGGGGCTGGCCACTGAGCAGCCCTTTTGGCCCCAGCAGGGGGTGAGGTGGGGCAGAGGGTGGGGCTGGCTTCCTGGCAGCCGCTCTGTCTCCAGCCGGGGGCCAGGACTGGCACCTCGAGGCAGGCAGAATTGTGGTACGATGCACCGTGAGATGCCCCAGCCCAGGGGTGACGTGGGCCAGCGGTGCTCTAAACAGCCAAAACCCCTCTTAGGACTGGGGCTGCCTTGCAGTCTGGGGCCCCGGGCTAAGTGGGCCCCATCAGCCTAGACCACCACTGCCCTGTGCTGCCCCACAACACCAGTCTACCCCATCCCGGTGGTGCTCTGGACCAGCGGGGCCCCCTTCTGTGGCTCTGTACTGAATGATCACTCCAGTTCCCAGGCTAAGTGGGGCCCCTGGTTCGTGATACCCCTGGGCTGAGCCTTCCTGCAATGCACCGTACTGCAGTACCACCTGCCGTGAGCACCAGCCTCTCCCCATTGCTGTGGACAGAGTGGCTGCCCAGGCAACCAGCCCTGACCTCCACCCAGCCTCGTCCCACCCCATGGACCCATGCCTAACGACCCCACTGGCACTGAGATGATCTGGGTACAAACTGGCTCTGCCACAGATTTCCTGTGTGACCTTAGGAAAGTCACTGCATCTCTCTGTGCCTCCATTCCTAAGCTATGAAATGGATGTAATAATCCTTCTTTTATCTGACCTGTCTATTTAGGTTGCAATTTCCTTGGGGGGAAAGACTGTGTTTTACTATGTGCTTGAACAGTGCCCAGCACAATTAGCCCACAGAGGAGTCCTCTGTAATGCAAATAAATATTAATGAGCATCACAAATGCCCTTAGCAGAGAGAGGCAAAGGATCCAAAAAGTCTGTAAAGAATGAGCTATTTTCTCATACCTAGCTACAATCCTTTCTCAACTCTACAGGGATCTTTTATGGTCATGAACTAAATTGCAGTGCTACAAAAATAACAAAGAACTAAAAATCCCATTGTGCAATATTTCTAACACTCCCAGTTCACTGAGAGGGGGGCACCTCCCTGAGGCCCATTAATTGTACCCTCTTTTGAAGATTTTGGGTACAGTTTATGTGTCTGAATGAACAAGGCAACTGGTACAGGAGGAGGCCTTGCGATTATCCGGCTGCCTGGGTGGAGGCAGAGGAGTGACCGTGCAAGAGGCTGACAAAATGTGCAGACAATGGTGGGAACCCTGGCCAAGAAGAAGAGGCAGGGAGCATTTCCTTCCCCTTGAAATAGAGCATCTTCTTTCTGAGGTCTATATTTTTGTCAGGATAGTGTTGCCACTAAGCTCCCCTCAGAGACTGAAAAAGCACATCCTTCTCAGGATTTGGTGATTGAACTTGAGTATGTGTATGCAGTCAAGACAGATATCTTCAGTGTGAGAGGATTAGCTATCTTGAGATAAACATCCAGATTATTCATAGTATCCTTAGAAGGAAGATCTGGTTTCTTCAGTCTCTCCTTGTAAGTCATGTACCCCATCCTTCTAATCATTTTTGTTTCCCTCCACTGGACTCTTCCTAATTTGCCCACATCTTTTCTGTGGTGGGGAGCCCAAAACTGGACACAATATTCCGGATACAGCTTCACCACTGCCAAATAGAGAGGAATAATCACATCCCTCGATCTACTGGCAACGCTCCCACTGATGCAGACCAATATGCCATTGGCCTTTTTGGCTGCAAGAACATACTGTTGACTCATATCCAGCTTCCATCCATCATAAACCTCATGTCCTTTTCTACAGAGCTGCTCCTTAGCTGGTCAGTCCCCAGCCTGTAGCATTCCTGTGTCTTTACTGGGGGAGTTGATGGGGGGGGTGTTGACTTCTGGGTTACTAAAGAAATAATACTGCTAGAGATAAGCCACCACACTCGTCCAACACCCTTGTATTTTCGAGGAAATTTGGACACAGATCTGAACTTGGCAGCTAGCTCTGTAATGGGGCAGAACCAAATCCCTGCCTCTGAGTACCCCTAAGTGTGGGAATCTGACTTCAGATTCAAACTGAGAAGCTCAGAGACACATCTCCTTTAAAAAAGAAAACAAAGAGATTAGGGCATCTCAACCAAAGCAAGGACAATTCAACAAACAAAGCACAAAATGACCCCTCCCTTGCCCCTTCACCCAAGCTGCTTGTGTTGGTGAAGAGCAAGAGTAGCAGAAAATGACACTCATTCTAGTAGAAAATCTGTAGTGGGATTTGGTGATAAAAAGAGTTTGGGTGTCATTGATAATATACTGATGAAGTGATCAGACAAAAATAAAGCTCCCCTTCCGAGGGCTCCAATAACCTCTGAGAGACTTCTACAATTCTCCCCCTCACTCGTCAGGAACAGGTTTACAATAATGCAGTGCTACATTTTTGTTTAAAAAACAAAGCAAACAAACCATGCATTGCATAATAAATCAACACTGACTTGTGGCAAAGGAAAAAGAAGTGAAAAAAAAGTAATTGCCTCCTCTGACACACAGCTGCATCTCTTAGAGGTAAACCAAAAAATGCAAGGAGTCTTGTGGCACTTAAAGACTAACAGATTTATTTATTGCATGAGCTTTTGTGGGAGAAAATCCCACTTTGTCAGATGCTTAAGCTGCCCATTCAGGAGGGGAAAGCCAAAAAGAAAGGAGCACTGTATGCCTGCTGACCTCTACAAAGTGAATCAGAATCTAGAAAAAGGCTAACACCTCTGCTTAACATGCAGAAGGTCCTGGGTTCAATTCCCAGGGGGTTGGACTTGATGATCTCATGAGGTCCCTTCCAGCCCTATGACTTGACTGGAATGTCACAATAGCATCCATCTGTCATAGGCTCTTTCTGAAGGCAATAAACAGGTGCAGAGAGCAGCACCTGAAAGGTCAGCTGCTGTAGGTAGGGGACACTGGTGTGCAAAACTCCTTCAACTCAACCACAAGGCTCATATCCTGTCCACATTTCCTTTAAAGACCATGCTTCCTTTGCTAAATAGAGTAGACTTTGATACATGTATTTCCTATTATTTTTCTGCTTCCCCTAACCTAACATATATCTGCTTGAGCTCCTTGGATCAAGGCCTGGCCTTTCTTGACTGTTTGTAACATGACTACCATATCCATCTTTGAAGTTATCACAAACAAACATTACCTAAGAAAAATTAGTGGCGAAAGGTTCCAAATGAAGAGCCATGGAGAATGAGATTTTCTGGTTAGCTGCCAAAAAGAGATAGTACAAACATCATCATATCACATCAAGATACCTCAACCCTAATTTGGAGGAGTCTCTTCAAGGTTTGAGGGTAATTAATTTTATAGATTAAGAGCCAACAATGTAAACTGTGATGGTAGGCTGTGTGATAAGGGTACCCATACATTCATTTTGATATTGATATGGTGCCTGTCATCTGAGCATCAGGCAGGCACCTAATGGTTATTTCAAAGGTCTTTCAGGTGCTTTTGAAAATTCCAGTAGGTATTTATCTGCATCCTTGGTGCCTAAATATCTCTGAAAACCTGGCCCTCAGGCACTACTATCTAAGGGTACCTCTACACTGGAGCTGTAGGAGGGTTAAGTCAACTTACAAACTCCTGCAGCCACTCTGGGCTTTTATTAAGTCAACTTAAGCACTTCCTTAAATCACCTTAATAACACCACCTCTTAAGGTCAATTTAAGGGGTAAGTCAACCTATTAAGTCGACTTAAGCCAATGTAGACAAGGAAAGCCCTTAAATCAACCTCACTGGCCTCCAGCCCCCACACCCTCCACCTGGCCACCAGGAAGAGTCAACCTAGCACCTGCCAGTGTGGACATAGGCAGTCAACAGGAGTTTTCAATGTGGACTCTCTAAGTCAATTTTACAAGGTCGACTTTAAGTTGACTTAAAATCGACCTTGTTAGGTAGACTTAACTGAGCCTCCAGTGTAGACAGAACCAAAGGGTCATATTAATGTTGACCTGGATAGTCACTGAACTGACACTATCTCCTCTACACACATGACGGTGAGGAAGATTTTAAAGGGACACAAATATTATGACAGGGAGATTTTCAGAAGTCTTCATAACTTTGACCAATTCTATTCAAGGCTGGTTCATAACCAGTGATACAGAACTTAAAAGTTTCTATTTGCATTATTTGTCCTTTGTACCAGGTGGTTCCCCTTTTATACTCTTTTCATTTACTTTATTTTTGTGAACTCAAGCTTGCCAAGGCCTCCTTTAAACTAAAAACTCAAAATTAGAAGCACAGAATTCTCACTTGAATTTGTTTGGCTTCAGCTTCCAGATGTTGGGCTTTGTTATGCTATTTACTGCTAAACCTAAAAGCCCATTAACACTCAGTATTCTGTCCTCCATGAAAGTACTTACATGCCATATACAAGTCACCTTTTGATCTTCTTTTAGGTATGCTAAACAAATCAACCTCTTTAAGTCTTTCCCTAAAAGGCAGTTTTCCAGTCCCTCAGATCAGTTCTGTATTTTCTTCTCTATACCTTTTCTAATTGGTAAACAAAATAGTGATGGTGTGCACTGGAAATGGTTATAAAAAGCACAAGCCTTAACACTGTATGTTTTTAAATGTACTATTATTTAACATTTACAAATAAGGTATCACCTAGAGACCCAAATCAGGAGCAAGGATCTATTGTGCTGGGTACTGTACAAACACTAAAGAACATGTGCTCCCTACCCTTAAAGAGTTCAGAAGTGTGAAAGAGTGGAGAGAGCCCTGGACTTAAATTCAGGGAACCTGGGAGCTGTTTATAGCTCTGCCACTTGGCTGCCCAGTGATCTCAGACCAGTCACTTTGCCACTCTGTGCCTCAGTTTCCTCTTCTGTAAAATGGAGGTAATGAAACTGAATGCCTTTCGTAAAGTACTTTGAGATCCAGGTATGAAAAGTACTATATAAGAACTAGGCCTTACTATCTCAGGATCCAGTCTTCCAGCAAGAACAATGTGCACAAATCCTTGCACATGTTCAGCATCTCACTAAGTTAATGAGGCTCTACATTGGGGCAGAAATATACCCATGTCGTTCTCTTTGCAGGATCTGGGCCTAAGAAGCATTTTCAGTAAACATCAGTGCATGAGAGAGGGTTACTTGGCTTTTAATAAGTCCCAGAGTACATACTACTAACTAAAAATAAAATCAAAGCAACTGCAGGACCTTTAAAAGCCTCTGGCTTTCTAATCTATTAAAAACATTTTCCTTCTGATTTGAAAACAGTTGTTAAAATTAATTGGTAAATATTGTTAAAGTTGGAGTTGCATCGTGCTGGATTAGTTTATAATAAAATAACCTCAGTTCCCAGAAGACTGCAGACCAGCTCAGGGATGCATTCTTTAGAGATGATCATCCTTTTTCCACGTAGGAGAACATAATGGTCATCTGATTTATCATCAGCTGGTCTTAAAATAGGTCTACTAATGTTCATGGTCAATGGAGATCATGAGGTGGAGCAAACCAGGACTCCTGTGGCACTTTTAAAGACTAAAAAATTTATTTATTGCATGAGCTTTTGTGGGAGAAAATCTCACTTCATCAGACACTTTGAAGCATCTTCAGAGCATCTGGCAAACTGGGATTTTCTCCCATGAATGCTCACATGATAAATAAATTTGTTAGTCTTTAAACATGCCACAGGACTCTTTGCTTGTTTTGCTGAACTAGACTAACACTGCTACCCCTTTGGAACATGAGGTGGAAGTGTCTCAGTATAAAGACATTACCCAAATCAACCAAGCTTCACTTTGTATGCAAACTGGATTCTCAATGTAGCAAATAGATGTAAATATTTCATGCAGCTAGAGAAGGAGCTGCTGATGAGTGGGACCCTGAGTCATGGCATTTTTCATCAGTTCTGTCATAAGCCTTGAGGAAACTGGACAAGTCCAAGAGAACTACCAAAAATAGCCTGGAAGTGGCGTTGACAGTCTCTCTCATGTAAGGCAACAAGGTGTGATTTATCATGCCCCTTATTATACTATCTGTAAGCTCGAATGGCCATAAAATCATCTTAGGCCCTGACCCTTTTTGTGAACATTTATACTACTGGAGAAGTACAAAAGATTAAATAATAAGGATATTTATTTTCTGGCACTCCGTAGGATAATAATAGGGTAATAAATGTCAGGGCCTCTGTGCTATGCATCAGGCACACGCTGATCAAGGGCATGAAATTCTGTCATCTGCTCAGCACACGAAATTATGACTATTTATCAAGAAAAACAATTTAGCACAGCACAATAATGCCTTTGGGGTAAGTTTCATCCTTTGTGTAATGCTATTTAAGTCTACAGAGTTACATCAGGGATGGTCTGACGTCGTACAAATGTGGAGTCAAATTAAAACATCACTTCACAGCTCTGCTAAATTACACCCCATTACTGGTATTTTGCCAAGTTTTATGTAGCACATTTTGGAAACCTCAAAGCACTTTACTGAACTGCAAATGAAACAAACAGGGACTACTTGACTTCACACGCCCCTCAAATTCAATCTGTAGGTTGGAACAGAGTTATTTTATAACAGCGGGCAGCAACATTATAGAACACTTGGAAGATGTAAATTGGCAAACACCACATCCATTTCAGAATATAGTTACTCAAGCTGGATTTCTGCAATAGGGTTAATAAACTTAGTTCTAGTAAAAGGGCCAGGAGACTTTTAAGACCCTCGTACTGCTAGGACTTTGGCTTGATGTCCTTAATGCAGTACTGCTTTGTTTATCTGTGGCTCCTGCTTCCACAATATCTGAGCCCTTCACAATCTTTAATCTAGTCATACTCACAACTCCCCTATGAGATCAGGACCGTCCGTTTACAAATCAGGAACTGAGGCATGGAGAACCTACAGAATTTGCCCAAGGTCACACACCATGTCCGAGGCAGAGCCACTTGCTAGCAGAAAAAGGGTTTCAGGGAAACGAGCAACAGTCCCCAGAAAAGTCAACACTAAGACAACATGATTTTACAAGCCTAGGAAGACAGCAACGCTAGCGTTTGTGCTTGTTGAAGAGCTCAGATGGAAGGATCCCTCTAACATTTTGGCAATTTCCATCCCACATGAAATCCCACCCTCCTGCCTGGGCGTGGTTCCTTGTGTGAACAACAGCTTCCTTGAGGTGCCCTATTCAGATGACACTCGTGATGCACCATGGTGCTCGAATTGGAGAGGAGACTGTACTGAATCATGGGAAACATGGCCCAACTGAGAGACAATGCTAACGTCACCGAGATCATTTGGGGAGAGTTCCACCACTTGTGTAGGACTTAATTCTTCAAAGGGGTTTGCAGACGGCAGCGAACTAACCCTCCCGACCCCTAACAGTGGTATCGTGGTGGAACTCTCCCAGCAATAGGGATTGCTGCCCTTGGGGTGATCGGAAGCTTTATCCTAAAGTGGTCACTGCACAACCTTTTTTTTCCCAAAAAAGATTTTGCAGAGCAAGCCAGAAGGGCTGTTAATGTTGTCTGACCTCTGAGCATGAACTGCTACACTTTCTGCTGACTCCCTTGGAAAAGCTCCCTGTATATTTTTGGAACGCTATGTCAAATGAGCCCCGTGACATTTACCCTTCTGGAACAGCCTCAGCAGAGCTGTGAACTGCCAGGAAATGTTTCCCTAGGACATCTATTGGAGCTTCATGGTCATCATTGAACTATGACATAACAACCTGTGAAGATGATTTGAGGTATGTCTGCCTGTGCGGATGGCAGAGGAGGGATGCCCACAGCCATCAGAGAACACTCAAGTACATTGATTAACTCAGCAAGAGCTTCAGGCGTTATTGTAGTATAACCAATGATAATCATTAATTCTCTCTGTTCTTTGTTAGCATTATGTTAACAGGTACAAATGATAAAACTTAATATGTACATATTCTGTCTGTAAGGACACTAGTATTAGACAGGAAATAATTGGTAGATAGGACTTCATTGTGAGGTCTTGTATAGCCTTATTGCTCAGGCTATGATTTTGGTGAGATCACAGTGTCTGTGGCAGTTGTGAATGTGAGTAAAGTCTGTGACCCCTACTGCAGCAGCTCATCGCCAGTCGAGCTGGACTCAGCTTCCAGGATTGCAACTTGGCCTACCTGGTCACTGCACCACTCAGATTCGGTGCATCTGCCCCTCAACAGATGGCGATGGAGTATCAGACATGCTGAAGAGAGTGGTATTACAACACCCACTAGAACTGATCTTCTGCCCCTCCATCTCCACCTATGGAGGGGCAGGTGCAATAAACCAGAGTGATGTGGTAACCATGTGGGCCTGCTATGGAGTCAGGAGCTGTCGCTGAAGGGTATGTGTATGGGGGAGTGGAGATTGCCCTCCTATCTCTCCCCCACTCTCCTCCCTTTTCTGTGATGTATGGCTGTTTTCCCACACCTTTGATGAGAAATCTTTTAAAAATTTCTCTGGTAAAATTGTAGGTCAGTTTAAGGAAGATATCTTTGAAAAACCCACCCTTAACTTCTAGGACCCTCATCCTGCAAGCATTTAGCCATGTGCTGAAGCCCATCAATATTCAGCAAAGCACTTAAGCGCTTGCTGAACTTTAACCATGTATTTAGGTCTTGTTAAAGCAGGGGTCTCAAACTCAAATCACCATGAGGGCCACATGAGGACTAATATGTTTGCCTGAGAGCCGCACCACTGAAACCTTTTCATACAATGCTATTACAAATATTGATAACAATAGTGTTGTTGCAGGCTGCAAGAAATAACTTTAAGGACTGCATGCAGCCCACAGGCCATGAGTTTGAGACTCCTGTGTTAAAGTCTTAGGCAGATGCTTGCAGACAGTGACTAGTGCTTTGCTTGCTGAATTGGGATGGAATGCTTAATTGAGGCCTACACTGTTGCCTTGAAAGCCAGCAACGATAGAGCCGTTCAGTTATATGGAGCTCTGATTTCAATAACAGGAGTAGTCTTCCCAAGTGCTGAGTTCCTGACAAGGTGACTTCAATAAGAGTTGAGTGACCTCATATATCTCAGGAACCGTACTCAGCATCCAACAGCATTGGGCTCTGGCTGAGAGAAAGGTGAAGTTCTCCTTGTATATGGGGTCATCATAAGCCCTCTGCACCACTTATCTCCAACTTACAGCACCAAAAGAGAACCTAAGCAGGTCTGAAAAACATGATCGATAAGGAAAGCCTGGAAAATCTGGGTTGGTTTAGTCTGGAAAAGACAAGACCGAGCAGGGACATGATAAGTCTTCAAGTATTTAAAAGGTGGTTAAGAAAAAGCGGATGATCAATTGTTCTCCTTATCCATTGAGGATAGGATAAGAAGCAATGGGCTTAAATTGCAGTAACGGTGATTTACGTAAGTGATTAGGAACAACTTCCTACCTGCCAAGGTAACAAGTACTGAAAAAGACTACCTTGGCAGGTTGTGGAACATACATCACTGGAGCTTTTTAAGATCAAGTTAGACAAATAGCTGTCAGAGATGGTCTAGGACTACACTAGATCTAGCAAGGTCCCTTCCAGCCCTATATTTCTGTGATTTAAAGATTATGTCTACACTGCCCTGGGAGCCAACTTCCCAACCCAAGTCCAGTGAGTTGTGTTGATTAGGGGTTCATGTCAGTGCACTAAAACGGCTGTGCAGATGTTGTTCTGATGTGGTGCAGGCAAGAACTCAGGCTCTCGAACCCAACCCAAAGTTTGAACGCCTGAGCTCCAGCCCCAGCTGCAACATTTACACAGCTATTGTTAGCACTAGCCCCACTAACACCCATCTGTGGACTTAACTGGGAGGCTTGCTTCCAGATGCAGTATAGACATACTAAGAGGTGCATCTTAGGCTTTGTTCTGATGCCTTGCCCAGGGGAGAATTTCTCCCAAAAGGGAATGGTCAGGCAGGGCTGGATCAAGGCAGGGGTTTAGGGGTTGCATCCCCAGGCCCTGAGCTAAAGGGAGGTCCCAAACCTCCAATGCCCTGCAAAGATCCAGCCCCACTCATGGCAGCACAGCATCAGCTGGGCCTGGGAGGCACTGGGAAGGGACCGTCTGGTGCTGGAAGGGCAGGATCCTGGAGCCTTTGGCCACAGTCCATGGTGCAAATGCCCCACCCCTAGGGATGCCTTGCCATGGGGACGGGGAGGATTGGCATGCTGCAGCTGTGTACCAGGGCTGGGGGCAGGGCTGGCAGCCACGCGGGGTGTCTCCGAGGTGAGAAGTGCTGTTGGGGTAATGCGCCAGGACCCCACGGCTCAGGCTGGCCTAGTCTCTGGAGGCCCCAGCATTGGCCGTCTAACAGCACTCCTAGCCCCGGGGCCCACACTGCACAGCAGCCGACCCTGGCCTGGAGCACCCTGGACTTAATGGAGCAGACCAGCCAACCCAGGGGGCAGGGTAGGAGTGCTGCAGACTGCAGCCTCTGACCCCAACGTCCCAGCCCCTCCAGTGCCAAGCGCTGGCCCATGGCTGCTCAGTCTGCAGACCCCACCACTCCCACCCCAGCGCCAAGCACCACCCGCTCCTGGGCTGGATGCCACCATGGTAGGGGGACCTACAAGACTGGGCAGGCCTGGCCCCGCAGCAGTGTTAATCCGGCCCTGGGTCCAACTTAGATCCCCTACTTGTTTTAAAGGTCCTTAAGTTCCACATTTCTCCTGCACAGTTGATATAAATGTCCAAATCCTGACCTAAAGCAGGTTTGTCTTTTGAGACCAAGTCCCATTGAAGAGATGGCTGAGTTTCCATGAGGTGCCTCATGACTTCCACTCCCATTCAGTTCAAAATGATGCTTTTGCTACTACCATAAATTCAGAGAGTCCTATTCTCTTCTCTCTGAAATCCATGGTCAAATGCCAGCGACACGAATGGTGCAAGATCAGGCACTTCCACATTATTGTTATTTATGCTGAGGCAGGGCCCAAAATGTCTTTCGTGTTTTACAGGGATGAAGGAAGCCCTGAAGAGAGCATGAGCTACCCAGACGATAAGAGGGCGGCTCACTTCTTATGGGCTGGAGGGCTGAGACAAGTGAACTCTGAATACCAAAGAGGTGCACCTGTGGTTTTTCTTCTTATTGCTTGCTTGTTTATTTTTGTTTCACAGGGAAGCTGACTTGATAGGACTGTTCATAGTGTCTGCCAACTAGAATTCCCAAATACCTAGCAGATTACTTTCTCTTTTTCTCCCTTATGTCCTTCAGGTAGTATAAGGCCCTCCCAAGATTACCCCATTTCCCTGATATTTTTGCTAAATAGTGTAATGCATGTTTTGTTGTTATTTAAATTCATCAGAATGATTTCCCCCCCTTTTTTTTTAATCAAAGTCCTTACATACCCAGAAAGGTGATTGGTGGTTTCTTTTAGCTCCCAACTCACACATAGTCTATGTTTGTGCTGTTTATTCAGAACAGATTTTTGTATAAACCAGAATAGCCAGTTAGTAGTCAAAACAAATTACTTCCTTTTTCCTTTTCAGGCCCTGAAGTGTATCATTATCCTCAATTGTAAAGCACAATTGAAAAACCTCCTTCCTCTCTTCGTCTGTTGCTCTAATTTTTTTGCCAGTTCTCTTCTAAATTTTTCTTTACTGGGTTTTTGATTTCTTGTTTACTCAAGAGTATTTCTATGTCAAGCCTTCCATTTCGAACCACACATTTAGCTGCTTCACCCACCTTTCATTCCTTGTTATCCCAATATGCACAGGGATTTGGACTAAGGCTACATGCATCCCCATCTGTATTAACTGTATTATTAGAATATATTTCATTGATTGAATCACTTCTACTTTTGGAGGCACTTTTTTTTTTTTTTTTTTTTTTGCCATAAGGTCTAATATTGAGCCTGAAAAAGTGATGCTGCCTCTGCACACAACCTAGATCCACTATTATTTCTCTTAGTTTGGCTATGACAACTGCTATAAAAATCACGTTTTTTTAGATGTATTAACTGCTGATTTTGGTATTCAATATACCATCCCCACTCTCCCTTGTTTTTTTTTCTTATTTTTTATTTTGAACCCAAGAATGACTCCACTTCTCATCTATATATAGTTACACTTCATTTTTTCTATCTCTTGTCTCCTTTTTACCCTTCTGTTCATAAAATAAATCTAAATCCACATTTGGACCAGCAGCTTTCCTCTCCAACTGATTTTCTCACAGCTAAAAGTTTTGACTTCATTTAGCATTTCCTTGCTTTTCTACTCCTGCACCCTCAGTTGAACTTGAATGGCATGTAGATTTCTTGTCAATTTCCAAAGAGATAGCCATGTTAGTCTCATCCACCAAAAAAAAAAAAAACCAAGGAGTCGTGTGGCACTTAAAGACTAACAGATTTATTTTTTTGCATGAGCTTTCATGGGAGAAAATCCCACTTTGTCAGATGCTTTGAAGACACCCACCTTCGAAGCATCCGACAAAGTAGGATTTTCTCCCACGAAAGCTCATGCAAAATGTAGATTTCTAACACCATGTGCTATATTTCACCTACTGACTTCCTAAAAATCTTCATATATTTGTCTGGTATGTTCATAATTCCAAGTCCAATGAACTTGAGCCAAAGAGTTAGGTCCAGGAGTTTCATCTATATTGTAATGCATTTCAGTAGCAGCTACTTGTTGCAGGTGTATAGGAATTGTAATAAATGCACCATGTGCAAGACACACAGTGACAATTCTATATCTAATCTAGTATTTTAGGTTCTGATCTTGATTCTGGTCCAAACCGTGGCAGCCACAGTCCATAAGCGATCTGCTTTGTGGCCAAAATACATATGTACCATAAGTAGTCTGCTTAAGACTCCCTTTATGATCAGCAGTGTTTTTTTCCCACAGCTTCTCACTTATTCTCCTTGGCACGTTTAAGCAGGTTGATCCTTTCTTGCTATTTATCTACATTTGATTTTTCGACGGTAATTTTGTATCAAATATTATTCGTAGGAATTTAAACTTTTTAACTATACCTATTTGTTCTCCATAAATATACAGTTTGCATTCCTTTGTAGCCTTTCTTTTTTGTAAAGAATGGTCCTTTGGTTTTAGCAATGGAGTACTTGAGACTCTATGCATTTTGACATGTTCCAAAGGCATAGATGTGTTAATTTAGTTAAGCAGAACAAACAAGGAATCCTGTGGCACTTTAAAACACTAATAAATTTAGTTATCGCATGAGCTTTCGTGGGAGAAAATCCCACTTTATCAGATGCTTTGAAGATGGGGGACCTTACAGAATGGGAGGAAAATAATAAATTATAAATAAAAGCATGAAAGCATCCCACAAAGTGGGATTTTCTCCCATGAAAGCTCATGCTATAAATAAATTTCCTAGCCACTTCATCAGTCTTCAGTCTCTCATTCATAATATTTTGTTGATTCTCTTTTCTGCCACCTCAGCGTTCTTGCTCCAAACCCCTAGACTGCAATAACATGCAAACAGAATAACATCTACCCTAGCACTTCTTCACCATGGAGATCATTTATCAAAATATTAAATAAGCTGATGTTGACAGCATTTCCCTGTGGTATACCACGTTTGATATTTGACAGAACTTTCCCAAGCTTAACTTGCATTACCTTTTTTCTAAAAAAGTTCTCTAATCCATTTGTATGCTTCCCCCATACCACATCATAGTTACCATGTACAAAAAACCTTCCTTGTATAGCATGTCATATGCTTTTTCAGTATCTAGAAAGACAGCTATCATAAAATCTTCATTTCTCACACTGGTCTGTTTCAACTGCCAGTTTAACAATGTGATCAATGGTGCATCTTCCTTTCCTAAAACCACTCTGCACTTTATCTATCACGCCATTATTTTCCAAATAGGCAACCAATCTCTCATTCACTGTTCTATCCAATTTTGCCCAGATATTACATAAAGGGAGTTGCTTTATTGGCATTCACTGTTGTGAACAGTTTGTCTGGTTTTCTTACTGGAATTACAATTCCATGTTTCTACCCTACCTGAATCACTCTTTATTCCCATATTAGAATTCCAAAAGAACCTCAATTTCCATTCAGGAAGATATCTACAGTAAACGTTCTATTGCATACATCATCTTTGCCTGAAGATAAGATGTATTTCTGTTGATATCAATAGCTGTCTCAAGCTCCCACATATAAAAGCATTCATTCCATATAGCATCCTCATGTTTTCCCTAACTACACAATAATTCATGCCATCTTCACTGAATTTTCTTTTAATTTGGCACAGAAATGCACTTTGATTTCATCATTACTCATCCCTTGGAAAGTTTCAACTAAAGCTTGTGTTTGCTCATTATCAGAGTTTCTAACTATTTTGTTAGTTCCCTTAAGAGGTGGGATGCCTGTAACTGCTTGTTCTGAATTCCACTCATTCCTCTGATTTGCCTGCATATTTCTGATGTTCTGATACCCTTATTTAACCTCCCACAATATTTCCTCCAACACTCTTTCTGATTTTTTTATAATTTGTGTTATTGCCTTACCTATTTTATAGATTATTAGCTTTAACCAATTAATTGTTTTTGTTCCTTTTTTTAATTGCCATTTTGCACTTGTCATTTCACTGTGCACCCCAGGGCTGGATCAGGACATTTCGTACAAAGAGCTGCAGGGCGTGGCTGACAGCAGAAGGAAACTAAGGTTGCAGTTAGAAACGGCTGACCTTGAATGTCGCAGACTGAGACAAGAGGATGAGCACTGTATGGGGCAGAAGAACCAGAGAGTTATAGTTATGGGCCTTGTTTTCGAGGTTCTCTGGGGATTGTTTGAATCACTTTTGTTATTAAACCAGTCCTAGATGGTGGGGAGAATGGGAGGCTCTAAGCTTCAAGAGAGACTGGGTGGCATTCTAAGAGGCCTGTAAGATGGGACTAATGGGTGCAAAGGGAGCCAGCAAAGAGAGGAAGTTCAGTAAGCGGCAGTCATGCTGCTCAGACCAAGATAAATAGTGGAAGGAGGATAAGACAACTGAGAAACAGAGAGATCAGGGTGATGATCAGGTCTTGTTAGCCCAGGTTTATCTGATGGGTATGTTAAAACACACAGAGACGGGTTTTTTTTTCAGCCTTGCCTGCTGTTGTGTAGTTACTTATGTCAGTGCAAAGTGGATGCAAAATACCTTTCGCCTGTGTGAGTAGAGAATGCTGCTCTGGTAACCTTTTATACCTATTTTGCGTAGTTGCAACTAACTTCACTCTATGAAAAGCAGAAGAATCCAGAGCCAGAGTGATGCACACTGTAGACACACTACATTCATTAGGTTAACATCTACTCAAACCCATCTCCCCACCTCCATCTTCTCCCCCAACAATAAAAAGCTACCCATTTATGCTAATTTAGAATCATAAACAACTTTAAAAACAAACAGAATACAAGTTCTCTGGTTTACCTTTAAGGACTGGTTTACTTTTTGTTTTGCTTATGCACATCCACCCACCTAACACAATTTTACAATGGAGGGCACTGTATAACTGTTACCCTATATAAGTTACAGCAGATGTCACCAGATGGTACCATTACACATAGTCTTAAAGGTTCTCTTTCTTAGCATGACAGCAATAAACAGACTCTGAAGAAATTCTGTATCATTGTTCACTTTAGTGCTAGACTACTCTGTGCGCAAGTTGCGGTGAACAGCAAGAATGTTTGATCTCTGCCTTAATCTCACTAATTAGAGTTGATTCTTGGTGAAGAGTTGCCGCTGGGGGACCAGACACTGGAATCTGGTCTGGGAGTCGAATGGAGGGGTTGGTTTCCCAGGTGTGCCTACATGCTTTTTGCGATCACCTCTGTTCAAGGACTTGTGTATATACAGTAATGTAAACAAATAAATTACACTAAGAAAACAGCCAGTCTGTGCACCCCTGATTTCTTCGCAAATGGGAAACCAACCTGCAATGCCCCAAAATCAGCAGCCACTCAGCAAAGGGGGAACTAGATAGAGTAGACAGAGGTGCTCATTATATGTTTATTTTACAAATATACAAGCTACCTGAAAAGTATGATTTTTGTTCAGTATGAAAAATTACCTTTAATTTTATAACATGAAATTGAATACTGAGACATATGTTTTATTAACAGCATAAGATCATGGCAAATTGATGAGTATCAAGATTGATATATTCTCCCTAACTCGGGAACCTTCCTTACTTTATTATGAATGCTTAGCTGAAAGCCCAGGAAACTAGCTGCAGCCTTCCATTAACTTTAATGAAGTGTCTCAAGTTGGGCTGGTTTGTTTAAACAATATGATTTAAGGGGCTGATCTACAAAGCAGCTTGGTCCAGACTATGGGGATGGAGTGTGAACTATAAGTGCTTTAATGTGTTGTGCTCCAGCTGTTCCATGCAGACCTTGCTAGCTGTAACTAAAAAGCACCTACTTGGTGTTAATATGGTTTGGACTGTGGTGCCACGCAGACATGACCAAATTTGAGAGGCCAGATTCTCCTCTCTCTCACATCTGATGAAGTGGGCCGGAGCCCACAAAAGCTTATGGCCGAAGAAATCTGTTAGTCGATAAGGTGCCGCAGGACTCTTGCTGTTTTTCCTCTGGCTCACTGTTTTATACTGGTGTGAACTCCATTGACTTTAATGTTACTCTTGACTTGCACCAGGTCCCAAGTTTCCTCAGTTTGTCTCATTATTGTATAAACAGAGTCTTGTAAAACTATTTTATGGGTATTTATGTTGGGATCTGGACTACAAATAATTCCGCACAACTGATTTAGCATGGATGCAGCATTCACACCTGTTGATTTAGCACCCCCATTGTGACTAAACTACAAAATTTATGGACCACATTGGGTCACTTACATATCATCTTGCACTGGGGAGGTGCAGAACTGTCCCAACCCAAAGGGCAGGGAAGGACTGTGTACCACACAGCTCCCATTGACTATAATGGCAGTCACTAGCTTTAAGCATTTAAGGGATTATGTCACACAGAAGTGTTAAACACTTCATAGGATCCTCACCCAAGCCAGTTTTCACTGGCATTATCTGGAAATTGTGAGGAGTTGAACATCCTATAATTTATTATTTGTATTACAGCCTAGGAGCACTTCTTATGGAATAGGATCCCCAGTAAGCTAGACGCTGTACAAACATGTTGTGAATCTGCTCTACAAAATATTTAAAACTTGCAGGGCTCTGTGCAATGCATGATGGGAGATCCAGCACAATTTAGCAGACCACACTGGAGACTGGAGAGGGAGAACCAGCCTATATCGCTTAGTTTATATAATTTGTTCTCATTATTCTCCTTCAGCTCTGTTCTCTCCCCCCCCCCTTTTTTTTTTGCATTACAAGGTACCTCATTATCTAGAGTTTCAGCAAGTGCCAAAAAACATAAAAACAATTACGTAGTGTAGCAAAAATCTGGGTTCACAATTGACAATAAAAGATCCAATACTCCTTAAGAGAGAGAAACAACCACCACAGTTTGTTTTTCCATATCTGACTCTGATCTCTGCTGGATGGCACTCAGCAAATCCAATCTGCGGAACAACATTTGTCAAAAAAAAGGTTGAAAGAATCTTGCCGAGTTATATTTCCCACTTTGTAAGATCATTATTTCCTCATTCATTTTAATACCCTGTAGAACTAAAATCTGCTCTTTCACCTCAGTAACTTTCTCTGCAAGGACTGGTCTTCACTGACAGCAGCAGATTTGCCACCGTCGCATCGATCTCCCCGATCAGGTCTGTGAAGATCTGCTCAACCGATCAGGAAGCCGATGCTGTAAGAACAGCCTTGCAGAAGCTCCAGTTCAGGCTATTGAAGACCCTGTAGTAAATCGGCAGTTGGCAGCTGAAGGGAGATTCTCAAGGTATTCTAAGTACTTTGCGTATCTCCATTCAATTGCCACCAAAATTGTGCAGCAATATAGAGCAACCCTAACATAGGAACACAGAAGGTTTGATGGTGAAGAGCAACTGCTAATATCACAAGAACCTCTCCTCAGTCATGTCATCCCTTAGCCCAGGGGTGTCAAACATACAGCCCTCCGGCCGGATGTGGCTCGTTAACTTCCTCCATCCAGCTCGCAACTGTGCTCCACAAGACCACGCTTTCTCCCTAACAGAGAACATGGTATCTTGGAGCACAGTCTTGCATACCCAGTGCTCTACAATGCTGCAAGAGTTTCAGGTCTGGCAACACTGCAGAGTGCTGGATATGCGAGACTGCGCTCTGTGATGCCGCAAGAGCGTGAGCCCTAATATTTCGATTTATGGTATGTGTAGCCCACTTGAAGTACATTTAAGTCAAATCTGGCTCACTACAGAAAATGAGTTTGACACCCCCTGCCTTAGGCCTAGATTGTGGCATTTAGCCAGACTCCTGGGTTGAGGCCAGTTTGAAGTCACACTTCTCCAAACTACACCTGGGAAAACACAATCCCACAAGCACTTGATAAGACTTCATCACCCCAACCTACTCTGCCCCCTTCAGAGTGATTTCTGTCCACAGGGCTATGTGGTGAGAGCATCCATACACTCCTCCATGTAGAGGCTGTAGCTGTTCCTGGACCCTTATGACAGTGGTTCAAGAAGACTCCTTGTGTCCCTGGCATCCTGTAGACCCATGGAAGTGCCGATCTGGCTCCTAAGGGCCAGTTCATTCGGTGACAACATGGCCATTGTCACAGCATCTTCAACCCTTGTGGGTGTTCAACAATATCTCCCATCAGAAAAGCAGGAAGAATTTTGAAAATAAAATGCACATTTGGGCCATTTACTTTCTGAACCGCCCTCCACTTCAGCAATGCAAACAGATGACTTGGTTGCATTTTTTATCTAGTCTGTTTTGACATAGCTTTGCTATGGGTTATAATTTTACAATTTCCAGCCAGTTTCATTTTCTTTTTTTCACATGCTAGTCCAGTTCCGCAATAGGAGGAATACCTTTAAATCCAAGCAAACACCTGCCAGTACTGTGATTTGAAAGGAAATCATGGAAATATTTCTATTGACCTTTGCTTTATCCAAATCTGATTTTTACAAAATCTACATTTTAGATCTACTTTTCAAGTCACAGCAGTGTGCTTTTGACACTGTATTACATGAAACAGGCAAGACTCGCAGGAAAAGCTAAATATACTCTCCATCAGGATGCCATTTATGTAAAATTACTTTGTTTCTCCACCACACAAAGAACTCAAATTAAAGTGAGTCACAGCAAGCAGGGTTAAATACTGAGCAAGTTCTACCTGCTGCTGTCAACTTTCTTAAAGCTAGCAGCGCCAGCCTCTCTCCCTGCACATTGCCAGAGGAGAGGCTGGCTGATTTCCTAATACCTTCTCCGACAAGTTTATAGAAGTGCTGCTGGAAAGCATCAAGACTAACCAAGGTGCTGTCAGTGTTGGCTAATGTGTTCTGCATGTTTCAGGAGATACCAAGCCCACATTAGGCTACACAGCTCCATCTGTGTTTATCATTGGACTATCTCTACTTTCCTTTCTAATGCTTCCAGTACCTCAGCAGCCCATGAAGTTGAAGCATTTTCATCACAATCTACTAACAGGGAAAAAAAGAAAAATAAAGTCAGCCAACATTCAGCTTTCTCCTTGGCCAAAGTTTTGTATGTACTATGAAATTTGTGAGAAATGAAATAACTCCCTTGTTTTCATTTCTGTATACAGGCCTTTCCTGTCCCTAAATATACCCCACACATCTTTCCACACCAATCCCATCACCCTTCATCTTCAAACAACACCTCTACGTCTATATTCATTCCAGGATCTGAGTAAAACTTCCCCTGCTATGCAATATTGGCTCAATCAAAAGCAATCACAAAATTCCTCTGGAGTTTTCATCAGCCAAGATTTCACCTCTTGTTTTTAGAGCTCTCCACAAGCTTCCTCCAGGACACCTGGATACTCTTCCTTTGCCTCACCTCTCAGCTCCTGTTCGTCTAGAATCTGTCGCCTTTCCAGCCTTCTATACGACCTTGTCACAGCTGGTTCAAGAGACTTCTCCTCTACAGCCATAGGGATTAGCCTTCCTATATCTCTCTGCTTACCCAGATCTCCATCACTTTAACCGCGCCTGCAAAAACCTCTCATTCATTTTCTAACTCTGTAGCTGTTTTACCGAAATCTGTAAAAAGCACATTTGTGTCTGTATTTGGAGGACATAAAATGTGATCAATCTCAGATATGCACTTAATGTCGGCTTCCTACAGGAGTTGCTGAATTAAATTCTCTATCCTGTGTTATGATAAAGTCTGACTAAATGTTCACAATGGTTCTTTCTGGACTGAATAAGTCAATGGGCTACATCCTAGCCACCAGGAAGTCAGTGGAAGTTTTGTCATTCACTTCAGCGGAGCCAGGATTTCAGCCTATGAATCTGTAACACTAAAAGGAGAAAAAGGTTCCCTCTCCAACAATTGATTCCAGCCAGAAGATACACCTCAAATCCACCCCCCATGCCCAGCCTCAGCATAAAACTCAAAGCGCAGCGAACAATCACTATTTGAAATCACACATTCCAGAACACATGGAGGATGACACGATGCCAACAAAAGCACTGACACATTTCCCAGCCCACAGTCAGCTCTCCACTAATCTACCCCCACCAGAAAAAAGCCTGGGGATGAAACCCAGGAGTGAGGTCCACAGCTAGCCAGTCCCTTCTGTACCTCCTGCAGCGACCAGCTGTGCCCTTTAACGCCCATGGAAAAGCTCTTCCTCTTGGCTCCACATGAGAGGCAACACTAGAGGCAGGTTGAAGGCAGACAAGGGAAGGGTTTGCAGATCTTACATTGTGGATGTGGCTGCTATTCTGCTTACCACTCGGAATAGCAGTCATAAGGTACACGGGAGGCCTACATCCCTGCCTGGGCTGGTGGGTGGATTTCATTTTCCCCATTGCTTCACATGGAGCCAGATCCAAAGTCTACTAAAATCAGTAGTCATCTTCCAATTACTTTAAAGGGACCAGATTCAGGGTTTTATAGGGCCAGAGTGTTTCCCCCTCATAAACAGTTCAGCTTTGCATCGTGCCCTCAAGGGCAACAAATCCAACTTCTGTAAGGGGATCCATTTTGCATGAAGTTTGCTATGAATTAATTTGTATGTGTGATGGGTTTGAACCTGTGTTGATTCAGATCAATGGCAAAACTCCCATGGATCTCAGTGGGGCAGAATCAGTCTATACCCTTCCCAATTACATTCAATATTCTGAAACCCCATTATACTGCAAGTCCATTTATTTCCATATATATCCATTGGGCCATCCTACTACCACAGGCACTGATATAAATCAGGAGTGACTAAATCAGTGTGGCTAATTTGGACTGCCATCCATGTAAATGAAAACAGAATCTGACTTTTTGTGTTTCACTTTTGTGTTGCCAAAGTGCAACTCCACAGCAAAGTTGGAGATAAAAATTGGGGGGGGGGTGTCTCCATTTAACTGCCTCACTCCTTGTTTCAGGAGATCTGTGGGAGGTTAGGAAGTCCAGGCTTGTCAGCCCCTTGTGAGGTGCAGTATCAGGCCACCCCTGAGATCTTCATTCTTCTCCCCTTACCCGCCACACAAATCGATAAGGAAAGCAGGGTTCTTAATGGTAAAGCTGGCACCCAAAAGGGGAGTGCATGGCATAGCGTAGGCGGTGGGCTAGCAAACTGCAGCCTCTAGGAGAAAGCAAACAATGAAATAAAAGCAATGCTGATTGTTAGCAGACAATGCTACCTCGCTGCTCCTTACGTTAGTGGAGGGAGAGAGCAGCCCTCTGGAAATGTATGCGGGAGAACAGCAGCAGGCTGTCAAAGTGCGGTCTCTGCTCTGTGCCTGGGAAAGTTTGGTGTATGAAATAAAAGCCCAGCAGGTGCAAAACTAAGACAGGTGTACAGCTCCGGCGGTGACTTACCTTCACAAAGAGCTCAATGTCAGGGTCTTTTCCTTCCCCATTAGCAGGAACAGAGTCTGTCATTTTCCACACACACACAACCCCACACCCTTCCCAAAGCCAGTGGCAGTTCTACTACAAGGCAAGAGAAGGTTTCAGTTAACAGCAGCTAGGTTTCCTCTCATGAACAGCTCCCACAAAGCTTTTAAAACATCTCGTGTCAATGGCTGGAATGCCCCACAGATGAAGAAAATAAGTTTCCACGTTAATCAGTGAAGCTGGCAGAGAGAGAGCCACAGTTAGAAGCGTTTTCTGGAGCAACAAGTGCTGTTGTGCTCCTGTGGTGGTATAGGATCCTCATCTGTCAGAGCTGCAGCTTGCTGCCAGACCAAAATAGCCCAGAGCAGGAGAGAAGGTGGGGCTAACTGGCAGGGGTGGAGACAGCTGCTGGTACCTAGACCCATGGAGCAAGCAAAGAGTTTCATTCTTCTCTTAACAAGGAATCCTGTGGCACTTTCGTTTTGCTGAAATAAACTAACCCGGCTACCCTTCTGAATTCTTCTCTTCTTTTAGGGTCTCAATTTTTTTCCCCATCCCCCAGCCAAGAGCATCAATAAAAGGAAGACAGGGAAGCATCACAGAGGACTGATTGCATTGTCTTAAAATGAAAAAGTGACAGCCTTTTTCTCTTTATCTGCCTCAAGCTGCTGAGCACTTTGAATTTTCTAGTATTTTCAGGGTGGAGAAGGTTAAGAGCAGGAAGCTGGATTCTGCAGTGCTTCATGCCTTGGGTAGTCATTGTTACACCTGCTCAGAGATGGAGCAGAACAGAAGTATTTTACACGCACTCTGTACAGCTGTAAATGACTACGTCAGACAGAAAGTGATGGAGAATCAGGCACTAAAGAGCGTGTCTGTAGGAGCGAGACACCAAGAGTGTCACAGAGTTTGTTAGGAGTGAAGTGCAAAGTAGCGGGAAGGAGCATGGTCAGGTAGAGCAGTTTGTTATCCTGAGCACATCTAGTCAGCACACAAGTAACAAACACTGACTTCACTCAGAGCTCCTTCTGCAAGAAGTGAATCAGCTGCCTGGAATAAACAGTTGTCTTTCCTTGCTTCTTTCTCCCTTCCAACTTGATTTATTCCTTTATAACATCTCTGTCACGCTTCTGGTCTCTGAATCCTTTATTCCCTTTGATTTTTTAAAATACAGCATAGGATATATAAAAACAAGGAAATCAAACAGAGTTTAAAATACTCCCCTCAGGCCCAGTGTCTCAAACAACTCAAGCCTGTAAGGTTCACGCCCTCAAAAGAAGCCTCTTTCGCCACTGCAGTCTTCTGTTTTCTTCTGCTCTCTTAGCATCACAGCATCCATCTCTTGCATTCAGTTAACGATTGGTAATTCACTGATGGCAACCCTAGCCCTTTCCAAACATTCACATCAGCAAACTGGCAAAAAAAGTAATTTCACTTTCCATTTCTCATATGTATCTGCCCCTTCTGACATGATCAAACGCTGTTCTTCCACCATGATCAAACACTAATCTTTTATGAAGGTGTTCCTGGCAATGTGTATTCATGATAATCTTTAGCTTGCTCCAATGATCTCTGTATGTCAACTATAGCAGAATTACATATTACCCTGTAAAAGCAGCGAGAGTCCTGTGGCACCTTATAGGCTAACAGATTTCTTCGTGCATTTGTTTTCATGGGCTACTACAACACACTTCTGATGAAAGCTTATGCTCGAAGAAATCTGTTAGTCTATAGTGTGCCACAGGACTCTTGCTACTTTTGCTATACACAGACTAACACGGCTACCCCTCTGGAAAATATTACCCTCTGAGTTCAAATTTACACTGCCCTGGGAGGAGCCCCGGATGCATTAACTATATAACTTTTATATTGCAATTATTTTTAGGCTTGCAGTCAAATTTCCAGTTCCATGAACAGATTCTAATTACATACATCAAAAAGCATAATCATAGCATAATTACACAATAATTGCAGTATGACAACAACATAATTATAGATTAAAATCACTGTTTTGTAAAGTGCATCCATAAATAATATCTTCTCATTTAGGCAATTATAATCTGCTACTTCTGCTGCAAATTTTATCTCCCTAAGCGCCTCAAATAACGACTTAATTTTGCCTTTAATGAAATGGTTTTTGGAAACAACAGGAGGGGTTGGCTGTGGTGCTGGCAGATGAGGTGCCAGCTCATGCCAAGGCCCCAGGCCTCACTGAACACTGACAAACACATAGCTGAAAACTGGTCTATCCTGCCTATGTGTGTTAGTATTGTTAAGACAAATGTTAGAAATGTAAGAATGGGTTTGGAAGTTATGAATAGCTTGTAGGATGCCGTATGTATTAGTCTCACTTATCTCTACTCCATGTTGTAAAGCAATAGTAAATGTTTGCATTGTAAATGTCTGTAATTGTGTAACTCATCAAATACAAAAGATGTCTTCTCTAATACAAATGCTGGCTTCCTACAGAAGGTCTTTGGTTCTGCCCAGCAAGAAGACCTTTGAAACCAAATGAGCCATTGTGAGACATCAAAAGAACAAAATTAGTTAATTGTACTCCTTACCTACAGACTCCGCATCAACTTGCGGTCTGGGGAGAAGGGAATAAAAGTCCCTGACAAGAAGAATCATAGAAAGTTGGTTCTGTTTGCTACTTGCACCCTAAAGGGGCAAGAATCACTGAGCATAAGGAAAATACATTCAGCTGTTTTGCCTAGGTTCACCCAGAGGATTTATGGAATTTACTTATTATACAAGTTTTTATTATTTTTGGGATATAAGACTGTATTCATTTGTGAATGTACGTTACCTGCATTAACTGTGTAAATAACTTATTTCTTTTCTTTATTAATCCATCTTTAGTTATTTTTATTACAGGATTGGCTACAAGTATGGTCTTTGATGAGAGATTTGTGGTGCAATTGACCAGAGAAAAGTAACTGGTCCTTTGGGACTGGACTTAACCTGAATTTGTTACGATTCTTTTATATAAGAAACCATCTGTCACCTGCCTGGCAAAATAGACTGGAGCATCCAAAGGCATGTCCACCTGTGATTCAATGGGAAGGCTGTTATACTCCCTGCAGCATTTGCATTTATTACTTGGTTGATGAAACCTTATTATCAAACATGCAGTGAGTTTGGGATTTGTGCCCTTCTTCTTGAGAGTCTGCCCTGAGATTGGCACCAATGTTCCTGAGCCATTTCAGACAGTGTGACAGCAGCCACTTTTGAAAGAAGAGACTCAATTGTAGACGCCTTAACTTTAGTCTGAGTAAGAACAATAAAAAACTCTAGCCATTTGAAAAAAGGGTGGTTCTTTGTGCCACTCTCTGCAGCAGAATATTATTGATCAGCCCTTCAGGAAGAAAATACTTTCAGTTGTGAAGAATAATAGAAGGAAGAATTACCATCAGTCCTAAAAATAAATCTCCAAATAGAGCCAATACACAAGATTTTAACTATATGGGAAGTTTGATGGATACACACTATTAAGATCACTGTTTTTCACTCAAATTATTTGACACCATGTGCTAAATTTCTTAAAGGTCCATTTTAAGTCATCAACTAATTAGTGGATTTACTGACAAAGTCTTAGAAAATTCATTCTGTACTGAGTGAGTAAATTCTGTAATTTTGGGAAGGATGTGCTATATTTTTCCTCCATAAAAGAATGCAAAATTGCATACTACTGTAGCACTTTTCATCTAGAGATCTCAAAGTGCCTTGTCACTGTTAATAAATGAAGCCCAAGAGCTCTCCTCTAGATTTGGAACATACTGTTTCACCCCTTTTCAGACGGTAAAACCAGCACAGAGCCACTACGGCCAACATTTTTCAAAGGACTCATTAACTGTTAATGACTCATCTGGACTCTCAAAAACAGGGCTGGCTTAACAAAAAGGGTTTTGGAGCTACAGCCCTGGGCCCTGGGCTAAGCGGAGTCATGACATGTATTGCCCCCAAGAATAAAGATGCCTGGAGCTTCTTCGGTGGCCAACCTGACTGTCGCCAGCCTTCACCATGTCAGACCACTGGCCTAGCCCACCCCACCCCTGTGGCTGGCCAGTCTGCAGGCCTCATTGCCACCTCACCTTTGTTGCTGGCCAGTCTGCCGGCCCCTGTGCCACCCCACCTCCACTGCAGGCTGGTCTGCGGGCCCCAGACCCCCTAGCAGCAGTCAGGCCCAAGCATTGAACACTGGCCTGCTTTGCAGGGCTCTGGGTCTGGCAAGTCCAAGTGCTGGCACACCTGAGAGCCACCCCATGCCCACCCTTAGCAACACCCAGGAGTGTTCCCAGGAGCCTTAGTCCAGCCCTGCTCAAAAGTGGGGCAACCGAAATTAGTTCCAAATGGGTAACCTTGTTAGTCTAGTTCAACAAAGCAAACAAGGACTCTGGTGGCACTTTTAAAGACTAACATTTATTTATCACATGAGCTTTCATGGCAGAAAATGAAGTAGGATTTTCTCCCACAAAAGCTCATGCGATAAATAAATTTGTTAGTCTTCAAAAGTGCCACAGGATTCCTTGTTTGTTTAACCAAAATTAGTGAACACTCGAAGTCTTCGGCTTCATTCCCCGATTTGCTAAGATTAGTTGGCTCCCTCTTGGTTTAGTGGAAGTTATGGGTGCTCAGCAACCCTAGAAATTAGGCAATGACTTGCCTGGGTCTACACAATGAGTCAACAGAAGAGCTAGAACATGGAGTATCGTCAATCAGTAGAATATGCTCCTCAAGTCCATCTGACTTTAGTGGCATATGTACAATGAGTATTTCATTTCACTGAAGTCATGCCCTCTACAGGAAGAATTTTGTGCTGAGCCTCTAAGAGAGGTGGGGAGAAAGTACATTAAACCACTTTTCCACCAGAAAGGTAACTGAATTATGGCACCACGCCCTCATCTAACACCAGGAGCACCACAACCACACTCCATTCTTATTCTGAAGCCCCTACTTGCCTCTTACCCATTATAGCAGGGCTTGCAGTAGGGCCCATATGATCTAAGACAACATAAGTTGCTTGTGCAAAGTCTGCACCAGCAGGAATTCTCTGGCTGGTCTGACACTCTACTGGCTCTTTTTTACTGCCACAGTGAGAAAAAAAAATCTCTCTCAAAATATCTGAAAATTATAGATACAGCACACAATAAAACCACTGAAAAGAAATAGCTTGTGGCAACTCAAATCTATCATTGCTGATAAGCTTCCTTTCAAGCCCACGTGGCAAACCATGAGTTACTCAGAAGCCAAGCTCATTTGGATATGGGACATTTAATTAAATGGCAGTGAATCAAAATATAAACATACCACACAGCAGAGTTATCTCAATGCAGCAATAAAGTGCCTATTGTTGACCAGTTTCTCTCTCCCTATCAGCTTGATCCTGTGAGGTGCTGAATGCTTCCATCAGGTGCTAAATGTCCTCATCTCTCAGAGTTAGGGAGAAATGGACACTCAGTTCCCTATAAGTGGTGCTCAGCCTCATGCAGGATTGTGCCCTCATTCATATAAACACTATGCTATCTTTCAAAGTGGTTGTGAGAGCTTGAACTAAGACAAAATGTTACGGGAAACACCGATTAGGGCAGAAGATATAAAAAGGTACCATTCATGCCATTTTTATTGGTTTATTGTTGCATAAAACTGATGCATCTCTTATTCTTTGCTAGTACCTTTTCTCCTGTGATATTCCACAAAATGGCTGGATTTTGTGATAATATCAATTCTTCCCTCTGTCGATGTTTTAAAGAGAATCTAATAACTGTTAAATAATTAGTGCACTAGTTTTATTGCAAAGAAAGACAGTTTTTAGTTGAGCCTATTGTTTTGTTTCATGTCAGAGGTAACAAAGGCTTTGAGTTACGCACAAGACCAAGATTAGATGCTGCTCTACGTAGGCATCGTAAGCCAGGTCATTACAGTTTGAGGTTTTTGAAAGTATGAGATCATATGACCCTATTAATAAAACACGATGACAACACCAGAAAGAGTTGTTGCTTTTTGTCTGAGTTTTCACATACTATCAACTTTCATAGGCTTAAGCCTCATTTTCAAGCAAAGATGCATTTTGAGTAGGTGAATGGAGGCCAAGTATAAAGAACAAAATTTCAGAGCAACACACTTTTCCAGAATGACAATTACCCACAGTGATCTTTCAAAGAAGGCATTTCACAGAGCTGACCAGAACTTGGTACCCTGCCAAATATCATTTTGCTCTGTGAGGACAGGGCACACTACAAATTTCATAACCTGGCTTACACCTCCTAGAGTTTAGGACAGAATAGCATTATCTTTTTTCATGGGGGATCTCATTTCCCCTGAAGTCTGACACCATGGGTGAAATCTTACCCCCTCCTGAAGTCAGTAGAGGTCTTCCTAATGCCTTCATCCAAGGCCAGAATTTCATCAAAGAGATGTCAAATCTGCCTTGTAACCCAGCTAACCAGCAACTACTTCATCCTCTAGTGAATACTATGCACGCACAGGGCACAAAGAAATACTGAACTGCTGAAAAACAAGACACCCCACTGCCACCAATTTTCAATCATTTCTAGCTACTTATAATAGCCCTATGTGTAATTTGCTTTGGTGTGCTATTTAATGCATGTTGGATGAATCCTGAAGTCCAGCATAAAAGAGAATCAACCAAAATGATTTAATCCAGGGCAACGGCATTGCTGGTGCTGGGCACGGGGGGCATGAGCTCTCAGTCCCAGTGCCAGCGACTCAGGTTCTAGCTCTGACCCCACATAGGGACACAGGACCAAGCCTCTGCAGCAGCAGTCCAATCTGGCCCCAACCCTGCCTCGGAACGTGGGGCTGGATCAGTCCCAAGGGATGGATCGAGGTTAGGGAGTGGGGCCAGCCCTGCAGGGGACAGGGCTGACGCAGGGAGTAGAGGGATTGGGCCTGGGCCCAGAAGGTTTTTGGGGCCAGTGGTGCCCTTGATCCAGGGGAAATATACAGTCATATCCTGGTGTCCTTGCTTGTTTTTCACGGAAGCCAAAGGAAGTTTGCCTCCTTAAATACTGGGGCCAGATTCACCTGATCCTTGCACACCTGTAGTGTGTGCGAGGAACGTACAAAGCTTTTCCCATCAGCTTTTCCCCCAAAAAGGCCAGGTAGAATTCCAGCACATGTGCAACACAGAAGAGAACAGAGACTACTCATTCCCAGTTTTCCTAGAGATTCGTGGCACCCCAAAATTGGCAGGGCAGGATGAGGCGAGGAAAAGGCAGGCCTGCGGTCTGTGTAGCTAGTGCACAGTGAGGAATAAGATGCACCAAACAAGAGTATCAGTTTCCAACCTTTTTGGCTTGAGGGCCACATATATCTTATTTACAAACCTGAAGATCTATCCTTTACAATGCAGTCTGTCAACTCATAAAGAAATGTGTTGACATATGAACCAGTAAAGACTAACTACGAATCACTACATATTGAAAGTAAACATTTTGATGTTACTGTGCTCATTTTACGTTCACTGTTTTACACCTGCTCAGGGTGTGTGTCATGCTCACAAGACAAAGCACTAGTGTAGATGAGTGACTATCACTGCAAACTGAAGCACATGGCCTGGCAGCTAAATCATGGTGGGCGGCTGCTAAGTGCAGGTGAAACTGGTAAGGCACAGATTTTTACAATCCTGTCCCTTTTCAAGCATGGTAGGTCCTGGCTGCTTCACTGGTAGTGTCTGTCCCCCCACACCCCTACAGCCAGCCAGAAGGAGTTCAATGAGATGCTGCCTCCTTCATCTTGCTGATCTTTCATCCCCCTAGTTCCAGCAGGGTAGCCACACGTGTCATGTAGCCTGTGCACTCCAATGTGATCCCTAGGTCATGGCTCCCTTCTGCAGCCAGGGGGATGAAAGATGAATGATCTCCTCACTCTGGTTCTAGCAGGGACCTCAGCTCCTAGGGACCCAGGCAGAGCACTTTACCATGCTCCTTGAAATAGCCAAGGCTGTAGCAAGAGCCTGCATCAGTCTTGTAGCCCCACAGCAACACATTCCTTCAACGTCCTTAAACAGTGGCTCCCTTCTGCAGCCAGCTGGGGGTGGGAGCAGTTGGCCACTTTTGACTTCTGCGCCACAGGTTGGGAACCACTAGACCATGAGGCTCTGGGCATTCCAGAAGGCATTTTCCATTTCTGAGGTAAGAGGCTCTTCGTTACCCTCACTATAGCAAGACTTTATACTTACCCATCACTCTGGGTTGTGTCAAAATGGCACAATCAAGCCGTGTGGAAGTATGTAAGCCCCCAGTCAACCAGTTACACGTTATCCTCTGTGTCCATATTAGAGAGGATGAGATTCTGTTACAGCCACCAACAACAGAGTCTGGTTCTTTATTATCAAGCTGTCAAACCATACGGTTTTAGCTTTGGAGTTCTGACATGGGCAAGATGATGAGCTTCCCATAAACACGTCAGGAGTTGGCCCCATAAGAGTTTTGCCCAAAGTTAGATTTATATTTTATATGGTGGTTTGCTTTCAAATGGGTACAATGTAGGACTTTGCTGTAACATAACATTAAAATAGGGTAATCTTGAGCAAACATTTATATTGATGCTCCTTCTAGAGTGGAATTCTGTTAAGGATTGATTTTGACAAAATTCATGTTCAGAGTGGCAACAGAGGGAGGTCCCAGATGAGTGGGAAAAGGCAAATATAGTATCTATCTTTAACAAAGGGAAAAGGGAAGACCCAGGGAACTACAGACCAATCAGCCTCACCTCAATCCCAGGAAAAATCATGGAGCAGGTCCTCAGAGAGTCCATTCCGAAATGCTTGGAGGAAAACAGGGTGATCAGGAATAGTCAGCATGGATTTACCAAAGGCAAATCATGCTTGATCAACTCGACTGCCTTCTACAATGAGATGACTGGCTTTCTGGATACAGAGATAGCTGTGGACTTGCTATACCTCGACTTTAGCATAGTTTTTTAAATGGTTTCCCACATCATTCCTATCAGCAAGTTAAAGAAGTATGGTTTGGATGAATGGAGTGTAAGGTAGATAGAAAGCTCGCTAGATCACTGGGCTCGGCGGGTAGGGATCATTGGCTCAATGTCTGGTTGGCAACCAGTAACAAGCAGAGTCCCCTAGGGATCAGTCCTGGGACTGGTTTGTTCAACATCTTCATTAAAGATCTGCAAGGATGGGATAGATTGCACACTCAGTAAGTTTGCCAATGACACCAAGCTGGGGGGAATGGTAGATATGCTGGAGACTAAGGATAGGATTCAGGGAGACCTCAACAAATTGGAGCATCGGGCGAAACAAAATCTCATGAGGTTCAACAATGACGAATGTAAAGCCTTGCACTTAGGATGAGAAAATCCCATATACTTCTACAAGCTAGGGATCGATCAGCTAAATAGCCGCTCTGTAGAAAAGGACATGAGGATTATGGAGGATAGGAAGCTGGATATGAGTCAACAGTGTGACCTTGTTGCCAAAAAGGTCAACATAACATTGGGTTAGATCAGTAGGAGTGTTGTCAGCAGATCAAGGGATATGATTTTCCCCCTCTATTCAGCAGTGGTGAGGCCATATCTGGAATATTGTGTCCAGTTTTTGGCTCACTGCTACTGAAAGGACATGGACAAATTAGAAAGAGTCCAGCAGAGGGCAATGAAAATGAATAGGGGCCTGCGGCACATGACTTACAAGGAGAGATTAAAGGAACTTGGCTTATTTAGTCTTCAGAAGAGAAGACAGGAGGGATTTGATAGCAGCCTTCAACTACTTGAAGGGGTGCTTCAAAGAGGAGGGAGCTCCGCTGTTCTCAGTAGTAATAGAGGACAGAACAAGGAGCAATGGTTTCAAGCTGCAGCTGGGGAAGTCTAGGTTGGATATTAGGAAAAAATTTTCTCTCTGGGAGGGTGGCGAAGCACTGGAATGAGTTACCTAGGGAGGTGATAGAATCTCGTCTTTGGAAACTTTTAAGACCTGGTCGAATAAAACCCTAGCTGGGATGATTTAGTGGAAGTGGCCCTGCTTTTAGCAGGGGGTTGGACTAGATGACCTCATGAGGTCCCTTCCAGCCCTAATGTCTATGATTTTATTCTTATATATGGATGATTAAAGTCCTGTGGCCCTCAGAAAACATGTGAAATTGTTTGCTAATGCTGAAAATTTTTTAAAAAAATATTAACTATCTTATCCTTACATTGATCCGGATAGCTGAGGGAGAAACCTGTCAACAGAAATTTACCAAGTACAAAACTTTAAACCAATATTCAGTTTTTCAAATAACCCTTAAATATTCCTTTCCATTAGGTTCCTTGAAAACTTTTAGGGTTTTGTTGTTTGTCTGAATCAGAAGTATTTAGTAAAACTGGCTTTCTTCAATTAAGAATTGGAAAATGGTGTTATTCTGGGGAAGAGCCACAAACACCTATGTTTTCCCTCCAGTGCAGCAGGAACAAGTAATATTCACTCACTAAACGGTTTCCTTTCTTACTTATGTTCAACAGCATAGCTTCTAGAGGGCAGTGTTCTCTTATTATCCTTACAAAGCTGGCATCTCAATTAAAAACCAAGTTGCAGCTAAGAAAACTTTTCAAAAGGAGAAAGGAAATTGTGTCAAACTCTGTGAATATGTTCGAAAGTGATATTACAGCACTGAAAACATATGTATAACATAAATTCAACCAATGAAGGGAGGAATCCAAGGGGATATTTTTGCAAGTCATGTGAACAATTTGATTCAGCATTATTCCAGAGAAGATGAAAATATCCATTCATCTCCCTCTCCTAAATAAACACAGCCTAAATGCTAAGGAGGAATGCAATATGAGCCCCAATGAGGTCCTGTTCTTAGCCACTTTCATATAGCATTATCAAATACTCTACAGCACAAAATAGTCAGTTTTCCTCTGGTTGTCACAAAACCAAATTGTTTAACTTGCCCAAATCTAGGGCCAAATTTCTGTTGCTGTAGCCTCTGCCTTTAAGATCACGGTATCTAAGATTTTACAGTCTTGTGTACACACCAAGTATGTTCTACGCTAACTGTACAGTTAAAGCAATACACCTCCACACCCCTCCAGTGTGGCTATATGGGTACAAAAGTGCTTTATACTAGTATAGCTTATTAAGGGTAGGAAGAGGAATGAGCCATAGAGCTATAAGGCACTTTTTTAGGCTTAAAACTGAATCCACAATAGACATTAAGACTGTAACTATAGTCGATAAAACCAACGAAAAACAAAAATCCCCCTGTCAACATACTTCGGCCAGAACAAAACCTTCTATAGACATCATAATATTATTTATTAAATATTTGTGTGATCACAATGCCCAGAGACCCCTGGGCATGACTTTCTCTACCCAGGTATGCATCAGTTCTAGGAGCCAAAACCTGAGGCTCCAGCTCAGTTTGTACTCAGCCCTCATATGCACCAACTCCCAGAGTTTTAGGATTCTGACATTAAATCAATGTGTTTAAATAAACCTGGGAAACTGGGATTTGAACACTTAGAATTCTCCCACTACATTAATGAAGTTTTACCTCTTCGTACCTTAAGACCTGACTGGCATCATGCTAGCAACATCATACACCTCGTATAAATGAATAACATGCAACCTGCTGACCCCACGCCTTTCTGAGAGCTGTATCACACTGTAGAACTCAGTCCTCATTTATTTTTAATCCTACTCCTTGATACTTTTGTGCTAAAGTTTCCGTGAAGTTTGCCAGTGTAATTAGCTGACTTTTCTTAGCAGACCAGTGCAAGCTATTATCAAACAAATGATACGTTTGTCTGCAAGTCAAAGGTTCTACATCTCGAGGCATTTCAAGCTGATTTGATTGTACTTCATTTTAGTTGTTCCTTGCTCTGCATGGCTTCATTGCAGAGTTAATGCGGGGGAGAACTCCTGGGTCTTAGCGCCAGCTTAGCCTAGCCTTGCCTGTCTGCTGCCACGCAGTAAGCCATACCTGAGTTATTGTGTCCTCACTAATGCTGAACTCACCTATGTGCATTGGTGGGACTTCTGAGGGCATGGCTGGTGGTTCTTTGCGCTGCAGTGAGGTGAATTGTTTTGTGATCCTTTCCCAGCGAAATGTAGGAAAACTTGTCTGTCCTGAGCACACAGGGAATTTGGGGAAAGGAATTGGAAGACTATCAACACTCAAATGATGTTTCCTGTAACACATCCTACCTGCATTGTAAGTAAGCAATCTGAGTACAAGCTGACAAGACACCTAGCTCAGATTGAAAGCACCATTTAATTCAGCTGAGACAGTTTAGTGTATAAATGGACTCAGGTTAAGGATAACACCCAAGTAAATGCCTGGCTCAATCTTGCAGTGACTTACCCTAATGGTGAAATTTACTCTTGTGCAAAACGCCAGCACAAGAACTACACCCTGCTTCAAATAAGGGAAAACTGTGGGTGCTGGCTACCACATGGATCTTTTCCCTTTCTACAGATGAAAATCCCCCCCTCCCCACACTCACACACACTGCCATCTCAGAAAGATACTCTAGAGTGCATGCAGGAGATCGATTAGTACTTTATCAAAACAGACTGGGATCTTTCCAGTCTTAGCTTTCTTACCCAGATGTCAGTGACTGACAGACTCTACATCGAACTGAGTAAATTGAGTCAGGAGAGCCAAGTGACTTAGGGGAATGTTGATAGGATACTGAGAGACAAGGTGGGTCCAGTGATCACATTTATTAGGTCAGCTTCTGTCAGTGAGAGAACAAGCTTTCAAGTTGGACAGAATCTGAAGAGCTGTGTAATTTGAAAGTTTATCTTTCTTACCAGCAGAAGTTGGTTCAATCTAGCTATTACTTCACCCATGTTGTCTTTGTGATACCCTGGGACCCACGTGGCTACAACTTTACCTTGAAATTGAATGATCTATTAATATTAGCTGACAACTACTTAGGGGACTGTGTGAAAAAAACTGGTGGCATCTTGCATGCAAGGAATCTATTTCCTACCCCCAAAAGAAGTTGATGTTCACAGAAAAAAAAGGTTAGCTATTGAACGGACTGTGATGACCAACATAAGGTATCTCTATATTGACAGCAGCAATTTCACTGCTGTCAGCTCCGCATGTCAGGAGCGGATCACAGTGAGTCTGATCTCACTGTGCCACTCCTGGAAGTTGCTTCTGGAAGCCCCGGGGGGTCAGGGGGGCATCGTGGAAACCCAACTGCAAGGGATTTGTGGCCGGCTTTTTCCCGATGTGTACCTGTGGCTTACAAAGTTGCCGCCAGTTATGCAAGGAATTTTATGTTCCTTGAGTAACTGGCAGTTGACTGCCACTGAAAATCCTTCTAGAGTAGACTGAGGCATAGTCTCTTATCCCTATTTCCAGAACAAGGAGGAGTCACATAAGGTCTGTCTACACTACAGCTGGGAGCCAGCCTCCCAGCCCAGGTAGACAACCTCAGACTAGTAAAGCTTGAGGTAGGCTTCTAAAAACAGCAGTGTGGATGTTGGGGTCCTGAGAGGAGGCAGCTAGGCTGGAGAGCTTGACCTGTCCTGCCCAGGTCACAACATTCACACTGGGTTTTTTTTAGCTCTCTAGCTTAAGCCCTGCTATTGTGAGTTTGTCTGCCTGGGCCAGGAGGCTCGTCCCTCCCTGCCATGTGGCCATGCCCACTGTTTGAAGCACTACATGGGAACCTCCATTACCGCTGCTCATACTGAGCCTCTTCAAAAAGGCCTTTGAGCCCCAAAATGATCAACCTCATATCTTTCACAATCATAAATGATTCTTTTATGAAGGAGAAGCTGACAAAGCAGTCATAAATAGTATTTCCAGAGATTTAAGCATATCAAATAAAAACTGAAGACAACCACACATCAACATGGCCAGTTGTCAGCTTTGCAGGATATTACTATTATAAATGATAAAACACAATTACCATAGTATAGCTTTACGGAAAGGCAATTTGATCATGTAGATTCCCATCAGAGTGCTATAAAAAAATCCCCAACACAAATGGAGGATTCAGAGAACCTGGTATCAGTTTGTAAAGTAATAGTTTATTGCAGGTGGGGCTGACAGAAGAAGCCTACAATTAAGGTTGCTAACACTTTCTATTATAAAACTGTTTTCAGTTGCTTAAACTTTAGCCAAACATTAATTGTTTACCTGAAATTTTCTGATATGTTCCAGAAGGGTAGTCCTGTTAGTCTGATTCAGCGAAACAAACAGGGAGTCCTGTGACACTTTTAAAGCCTAACAAATTTATTTACCTCCCATGAAAGCTGATGTGATAAATACATTTGTACATCTTTAAAAGTGCTACAGGACTCCTTGTTTGTTATACTGGCTATGTATCAGGCTGAATTTATTTACTTAGGAAGAATTTCAGCCAGAATGGTTCAGCTGTTTCCCACTATGAGGCTGGAGTGGAAATATGCTAGTTGGCCCATGCTGACAGATTATGGTGCACTTTTCTTTGAAAAAGCTCTAGTGCCTCCATGATTTGGAGCAGGAACTTGAGATTTGATAGGGGTGGGGTGTTTGTATCAGCGATGTGTCTTTTGCGATCCCTGTGAAAATCTGCCCATATTTGGCCAAACCATGAGCCTTTAAAAAAATAAACAAAACCAAGTTTACAGTTGTTCACTAGAGATGTCTTTGATTTTAGCAGCTAAAAGCCCCAAAGATTGTGTCCTCACAAAGCACCATGCTCACATTTCTTCCACAGTGACTGAACTATGCATGTGCTGTCCCCACAGTGACTGAGTAAGTTCCAGCCCAGGACTACAGGGACTGTCACTGAAATTGATGCCACGAGCTGCCCTGGGCCAGGGGCTGGGCATGGAAACTGACAGTAGACAGCCAGTCTTTCCTGCTAACATTTAGGCTGTGTAGAAAGAAGCTGTCTGAAAGGCTGCGGGGACCAAAGTCAGATTGGAGAGAGGGAAAGGCATAGATTGGGACAAAGAGTCAGGTGAAACTGAGACTAGGACAGGACCAGAGGGAGAGAGAAATGGGGCCTGGGAGCGTGAGCTGAGACTGAGAATGGCAAGGCAATGGCTGGCCAAGAAACTGGACGCTCTTGAAGGAAGTGGGGATGAACTGAGAGATGTTGGCTGGATGAAGAACATTTATATTGGATGAGGAGCTGTGAGGAGTGGAGTGGGGGATACTGGAACTGACTGAACCAAAAGCCTGGGTTCAGGAACCAACATAGGGGAATGGGTGAGAGGTAGGGGAGATGAGAGGATCTGGGATAGGCTGAGAACAGACATTGGAACAAGGGTGGAGGAAAGTAGCACACAAAAGTAATGAGGGTAAGGGGTAGAATGAAGTCAGAAGAGGAAACTAAAAATGAAGACAAGGACTCACAGCCAGTGGTGGGGAGGAAAGGTCAATGTACATGAGGATCTGAGATGTAGGCAAATAGGATTGGCTCAGCAAGGAGACTAGGCCCACTTATGGTAGGGGAGAAAGAAAGACAGTGGTTGGGAGGGCCGGGAAAGATTCAGACACAGACAGAAAACCCAGGGGGAGAGACTAGGACCGGAGTGAGAAGGACTTAACTATTTTAACAATGAGTTTCTTTCTCCTTCTGCAATCCACTGTCTGATTACACACCTTCCAACTTCTGTAACAATTATCCTCCACTAACCTCTTTTTGGACAAATAGTCCTTTCAATCCATCCAGGATACCACATTGCAAATCTAAGATCTTCCTCCTCTGTTTCATGTTCTTCTGCCATCAACTTTCCCTTCCAGTGCCCATAAACGTGCATCATCCGCTGAAACTCTTAAAAATACGCCCTGCAAATCAAATCTTTTTTTCATAACTGCTTTGGCTAGTCATGGCTGAGTTCCACTCATCTCCTATACTTTGTTATTGGTTACACAGCCATGACATTTTCAGAATTCTTTTATAACACCGTAATTCAAACAATTGTGATTTCTTTATTATCGATTGCTTGAATATCTGCATTTTACAACTGTAATTCAACACAGCCTAAACGTCAGTTTCTAAGATTCAGAATTTAATCTTCAGATTTATGTCCTTTCATATCAGATGTTTATTCTTCTGAATATCTCTGCATTCTTCCTGTTCCAGTTCTGACTTCAATATGTTTAGACAGGCTTAATTCTTGCATTCCCCAACATTTTAGTGCTTGACTTTGCAATCTTAATAGGGTTTTTTCAACGTAGTTTTGTATGTATGATTTTTGTGTATCTCATGCTAATGCCTACAGGCCCGAGGTGATGCCATATTATGATAGGTACTATAAAAAGCCCATAAATACATACTCTGTTCCCAAAGAGGTTACAATCTAAAAGGACAGATAAAGGGTGGAAGCAGCCAGAGATACATAGAGAGGAGAAGTAACTTGCCCAGAGTCAGTGGCAAAGTCAAGAATAGAAAGTGGGCCTCCCAGTTCAACATCTAATTCAAAAGACCCTGCCTGTACTGTAAATAGAGAAGGCACCTAGGGTATGTCCACACTGGAGGCTCTGTTAAGTCGACTTAGAGAGTCCACACTGGAAACTCATGTCGACTGACCACATCCACACTGGCAGGTACTAGGTCAACACTTCCTGGCAACCAGGAACTCTGGGAGGGGGTCTGGAGGCCAATTAAGTTGACTTAAGGGCTATTCCCCATCTAAATTGACTTAAGTTGACTTAATAAGGTTGACTTAAGTGTTAAGTCGACTTTAAGAGGCAGTTATTAAATTGACTTAAGGAATTGCTTAAGTTGACTTAATAAAAGCCCAGTGTGGTCACGGGGGTCTGTAGGTCAACTTAACCTTCCTTAAGTTGACCTAAGGCTCCAGTGTAGACATACCCCCGGCATTAGTCTACACTGCAGCTGAGATCATGCTTTCCACCTTGAGCAGACACACATACTAGGTCTTGTCACATCAGCAAACTAGCATGGGCAGTGGCTCAGGCTAGCCACCTGAATATAACTCTTTATCTCTCTTCCCCCACCCTGACAGCTGGGTACACACTCAGCTGGCTAGCCCCCAACTCAAGGAGAGCTAGCACATGTCTGTCTACCTGAGCTGGGAAGCTGCATTGTACAGGTACTTAAGGTGCACCCATGCACTCTCTGAAAGTTTTGCAATTGCACACTTGAAGCCTGATTTGCACAAAATACTTCCAGATTGCACACATGCTTACCTGACTGGTTCATTCAAACACTGCCTTGCACGTGAAAATGGAGATATATTACAGGCAAGTTCCAAAGGGGCAGCCGTGTTAGTCTAGTTCAGCAAAACAGATAAGGAGTTCTGTGGCACTTTTAACGACTAACAAATCTATTTAACACATAAGCTTTCACAGAAGATTGCCACAACAGTTCATACGTTAAATAAATTTGTTAGTCTTTAAAAGGGCCACAGGATTTCTTCATTGCTACGTTGCAGGCAGTTTCACACAAATACTCACAAATCAACTTTTCACCAACTGCTTTGGAAATCTGGCCATGTTTCCCTACATTTATTTTGAAAAATATATGATTGGCTCACTCGCCTCATGAGTCAGGCAGTCCAGGGAATATATAGATTTATCTGAAGAGTAAGTGTTAACTGGAAGTTAACCACCACAATGTGTTCAGACATGTGTTTGAAAGCTGTGAAACACTTCATATCCTTCCGTGTTGGCATCCCAGAAAGGAATGCTCTCTCAGTTCCTCTGGCCTTCAAGGTTTTATACCATGACTATTTTTAGCTGTTACCAGCTGGAGTACTCAGGACCAATCAGCTCTCAAAGCTTGAAAGGAATTTTGCTCTGGTCCAAACTTCATTCTCCGTAATCTTATAGGGAGGAGCCAAGTAATCAAGAGTTTACTGCTTCAACCTTTGGTAATTAGTAACAACTTTCATTAATGCAAGATGAGATCACAGCCCAGCATAAGGACTGGGCCAAAATGAATAGGAGTCAGAAGATCAACACTTTGCCAAGACTACATTTATTCAAATTAGGAAAAATTTAGGATGCCTGATGAGGTTCAATTCATTCTGGAAGATTGTGGCAGTATGAGAAAGGAAGCACTCTGTTTATATACTTTCCACAAAGGAGCTCTTAGCTGCATGGAGCTGAGACAATATTTATCTTGGATTATTTAGCATTTGTTGTGTTCCAGCCACCGGACTCCTTCATTCACAGAGGAAAGACAGTCTCTTAAGTACTGGCCACATAACTACCGCATGTCTGTGGGCATAAAACCTCTGGAGCCAGTAAAGTATCTGAAGTGAAAGCCTGACCCTCTTGAAGTCAAGTCAAACCTTGCAGTGACTTAAATGGAATCAAGATTTCACCCCTCTATATAGCATTTGTTCAAAAAAATCAATCTCTTCCATTTCACTGAGACCCACTGAGCAGTCAACACCCTGTAAGTCACACAAGCCACCACTTAAATAATAATGATAAACAAACAGTCTTTTACACATTTGCTCTGGTAAATTTACTGTCTTTAATCTCTGAGATCATCGTTGCAGATGTACAAGAACAGTAGATAATGAAATCGTAATGGAATATTTAGCCATTGTGGTCCATTTCAAACACATTAATAGGATCCTTAGCACTCAGTCTTGCAAGGCACTGAGAACTCTGGCCTAGTTCAGTAAAACAGGTTAGCATGCACCAAAGTTTAAGAAGTTGCTCTCAACAATGCAGTTAAGACTATTCATGTGCATAAAGTTAAGCATTTACTCAAGAGCTTTACTGGATCAGGGCAAAGTTCTTAGCACCTTACAGAACTGAGCCATTAGGGGATATTTTTGAAAACTATTGGAAGGGTGTAATCTTCATACATAAAAGTATTTTATGGCTATCTCTTCAAGGGCTACTTCTCTCATGAGGAATACAAGAAAGAGGATGCCGAGGGGCCCACCTAATGGTATTTGAACTTACCTTGATCTTCCTGCCTGAATCAAATATAGAGAATGTGAAAGCTAGAAAAGCTGTCTTACATCATCTAGGCCACACCACACTGATGAAGGATAGTGCCATGAGATATATTCTCCAGTGCTTTGTCTAGTTTAATTTCAAATGATGAGGCTTTTACTATTTCCCTGGGGAAAGCATCACTTGCATCAATGTAAAAATTAGGAACAATCTCTTCAAATTTCGACTATATTTTCTTTTCATTCCAAGCCAATTTAATTTTATCCCAATACTCCTAATTAATGAGGACTCACCAATATAATATAGCAGGGGTGGCCAAACTTGTGGAACTCAAGAGACACAAGTTGATTATTAAACCTTCAAGAGCTGCACTGAGGCTTATAGCCGTATACTTTTACCTACTCCAAAATTACTAAGTTTAAAATTCATTGCACACTTTAATTTTATCATAAAAAGAGGACAAATATCAATCCTACTAATGTCAAATTCTAATAATTACTTAAGGTTACCATGAAAATTAGGCCTATACACTAAAACCTTAGCTGCTGCTCGATGTAGAAAACTGCAGGCTAATGGCAAGTTTTTTTAAATCCTGACCATGCCGCACTTCTCCCTGCCATCCCTGACCATGCTGCACTTCTTCCCAGCGTCCCGACCCCCTCCTGAACTCTTAGGCTGGGGCTGCTTTCCTAAATTGATTTGGTGACATTTTCCAGGAGCCACAATTTTTCATTCAAAAGCCACATGTGGCTCCCGAGCCGCAGTTTGGCCACGCCTGTTATATAGAGACCACTCTGGCCTGGGATCTGCTGCATCTGAATAACACAGGCTTACCTGAATAGGAGGCCAGCAAGGCATCAATACTGCAATTAAAGATGAAAATCTCAAAATAAGATCAAGTAGACATTAAGCCGGGGTCCCTTGTGTCAGCCCTGCCTGCCACACCCTCAGAAGGTACCAGGATGGAGCCAGCAGGTGCTGGGGAGCGGGGCCAGGGACAGGCACATGGGGCCAGCAGGGGGAGCAGCAGGGATGCCACGTGCCACTCTGAATAGGCATGCATGCCGGGTTTGGCACATGTGCCTGGAGTTGCAGACCCCTGCATTAAGCTGTTTAAATCAAGAGTACATGCAAAACCAGTCCTTGTAGTCAGTGCTAGAGATAGTACTGTATATCATTGTTTTGAACTGAATATACCTTATGAAAAAATTCAACAAGATGCAAGTGCCTCTGGCTAGAGATCAGAACAAAGACCATATTCATCTATATTTTGGCTCAAAGCTCCCATGGCTCAACTTTGCCTCTCTCATCTCAAATTATCTGTGTGGATATAGTTCTGATATTCCATTTACAGATGTTAGGAGCATACAAACACATAGTGTAAGCTGGGAGCAACCCATTCTGAAAACTCGTTTAAGAACCTGGAGAGAAGTCTTTGAAACACAGGGCTACTAGTGAACGTCACACTCAAAACTGAACTGCGTGACATTGACCATTCTGAACCTGCAGGTATGTTAAGGCAAGTTGTGGCCCTTCATATGTTGCAGAATGTGTGGAGTGTTAGGTAAAGTAATAGCTGTTGATAGGAAAGTCAAATTTACAAGCAAACTATTAAATGCATTAGAGATTAAATAAAGCCTTTGATGGATGTCAATGTGTGATTTGCTCATCACATTTTTATCTCACTTGCAATGTTGTGTTTTTTAATTTAGATAAATAATGTGAGAAGGAATTGCCAAATGCTTATTGCAGTATCATTTAGGTATATTTAAAGGTAAAGGTCATCTGAACTTCCCCACATCTCCCAGATTCTGTGTTATCTACTCTAAGCCAGAAGAAGATCACTATTTTTTTGTTGACTTTGCTATAGTTTTTCTGTGTGACTTGGGAAAGACATTTACTCTCTCTGTGCCTCACATTTTTACATCTATAAAGCAATGATGACAACACATCTTAGCCTCACAAGGGCTATGTCTACAGTACGCGGTTGAGGTAAAGTCAACTTTATTAAGTCAATTTAGTGAAGCCCCATTTGTTCAAGTCGACTTTATAGAGTCGACTTTAGCCAGTGGATCCATTTAAAGTTGACTTAGTAAAGTCAACTTTAAATCGGTCTCCTGGCTTAAGTTGACCTTATAAAGTTGACTTAAATGGCTCTAATGTACTATGTCAACTTTATTAAGTCAACTTTAGTGGGCACATTGTGTTAAGTCGATTTAATAAAGTTGACTTAACCTTTAAAGTCAACTTTAAGACCAAGAGTTATTAAGTTGACTTAAGCAAGTGCTTAAGTCAACTTAACAAACTCCAGGTGTGGCCAGGGAGTTGCTTCAGTCGACTTAAGCCTCCAATGTAGACATAGCCAAGAGGCTTTGTGAAGCTTCTTTACTGATAAGTTCCAGAGAAGTAGCCATATTTGTCTAGTTTAGGAAGTGAGGAGATAGGCTGAGAGAGCCATACAGGTACCCAGAAATCAACTACTACAGAAGAAGCCCAATACGGAAAATGACAGACTGCCACTGGTCATCACCTAAAGCCCCCAAAGTCAAACCTCTGCAGCGTATCATCAAGGATCTACAGCCTAACTTACAAGATGATCCTTCACTCTCTCTAGCCTTGGTAGGCAGGCCTCTCCTCACTTACAGACAGCGCCCCCCAACCTTAAACAGATACTCACCAGCAACTGCAGACCAAACTACAGAAACACTAAGACAGGCACACAGCCCTGCAACAAACCCCATTGTCAACTTTCCACACACAACTGCACAAATGACACCATTGGAGGACCTAATCAAACCAGCTACTCCATCAAGGGTTCATTCACCTGTTCATCCACCAGTGTGATTTATGCCACCATGTGCCAGTAGTGCCCCTCTGCCTTATACATTGGCCAAACTGGACTGTCTCTGCACAAAAGAATAAATAGATATATCAGATATCAGAAATGGTAACATGATGTTCAAAAACCCATAAGGAAACACTTCAATTTCCCTTCATAGTCTATGAAAAACATGTCACTGGCAGTGCTCCAATAGAGAAGCTTCAAATCAAAGTTTCAAAGGGAACCTGCAGAGTTGGAATTCATATGCAAATCTGACACCATTAACTTGGGTTTGAACCGAAATATGGGCTCGTTCTCTCATTACAACAGGTGCTGTCTCCCTCTTCAGTCTCCTCACCTTCTTTTCCATTGTTCACACTCTTTGAAGCAATACAACATGTTTGATTTGCTGAAATAATCTTTACTGATCTTGTGCCCTTTCCTTCACTGCACTTATTTTTTCCCCTCCACACTGCTTTTTCCAGGTCGGTATATGATGAAGTGGGATTCATGCATAAAAGCTCATGCGATAAATAAAATGTTAGTCTTTAAAAGTGCCACAGGACTCTTTGTTTTACTTCATTAATGTGTATGAAGAGCTCTGAGAGGCGTGGATGAAGGTTGCTATAGAAGTGCAAAATATGTTTTTATTTTTAGAGTTGGGCCTGACCAAACATTGAGCTCAGAGACCTCTGAACTCTGGTGAATTTGTATGCATGGCCAATCTAATTTGCATTTTTTCTCATCTGTATAGGGTTATTGCATCTTTACTGATGCAGAGGCATCGCTGGTGCTGGGCACGAGCCCCATGTGTCCCAGGCAGCACCCCGAGCAGCAGCCCCAGCAGCAGCACAAGCACACACGGCCTGGCTGCTGGAACAGTGAGAAGAGCTGCCATCCCTTCCCCCCGTATTGTAGACACTTTGAAGATTTATATAAAATTCTTAAGGATTGGTAACAGATAGTATTGTGTTGGGTAAACCAAGTTTGTATAATTTGATCTAACTTGCTAATGAAACAAAATGGAGTTGTTGGTAAAACAAAATGGAACCCGTTTTTGAGTGACAGAGAAATTTCTAGTTCTTCAGGGAAACTTCTAATTCTTATGATTGACGATGTTGCAACTTTGGCGGTTATTCTAATTACTCATGAATATGTAGCAATGCAAGTTCTGTAAGGGAGCCAATGGGGTCATGTATGCAAATACTGAATGTATAAAAACAGAGTGTTTCTGTTGATGGGGGTCTCACTGCATTGGAATAGGGGACCATTTGTGATCACAAATGCATTAAAGGAAGTCTTTTTCACTGTTGGTGTGGTTATTGGCTCTGATGGCACCAAGATAATCCTGGGACCTGAAATTCGGGTACCAGTATCACATACCGAGGGCAGGAGGGAAATTTAAATTCCTCTGTCTCCTCTAGCCCTGGCAGTGTGTGCGGAGGTGGTGGCAGCTCTGCGGCCAGCCTGGGCTCCACTAGATAAAGGGGAGGGAAAGGGGATGTGTTGCCCGGCCCTGAGCGAGAGGGGAGCCCTAGGGAAGCAGGGCGATGACCAGGCTATGGGGCTTCAGGAGGCAGCCATGGTGTCGGTCACAGGGATTTTGGGTTCTTGGTGGGGTCACGGGGCCGCAGCCAGGGCAGGAGTGGGCTTCTGGAGGGAGGGTGCTGGGCCATGGCTACTGGGGGAGCACTGGGGGGGAGTGCTGGGCCGCAGCTGTGGACAGGGAGCTGGGGGGAGGCTAGAGCCAGCCTGTGGCCGCTGGTGGGAGCCACTGGGGGGACTGGTGCTGGGCCACAGCCACTGAGGGGAGATCTGGGCAGAGCAGCGCCAGGCTTGTGCCCCCAAATCTTTTCTTTTTTAATGGAGCAATGCTCCTGCAATGATGTCACACATCCGGCAACCTCATGAGTGACCCAGGAACTTTTTATAAGGTCACACACAAATATCCCAAAGTTGGTATAAAAAGAAACAGTAGCTGTGCTCTAAAAATAAAGATTTTGCTTTCTACTAACAAACCAAAGGTACATTCAGAATCAAAGCATCTCCTGCTATGTTCTTTAAAGAAGGAGCACCTGCAGGAGGAGTCAGAATCTGTGTCATTAGCTAGGCATATAAAAGCATTGTAATTAAGTACTGTTGATGGGAATCGTTTACATCCTAACAGAAAAGCTAATAAACAAAGGTACTGGACAGCTATCACATCTTTGCCCTTCCTCAACCACTCAGATTTGGTGTTAATGAGGCACAACTATGTGGGTAATGTGATATTTTTAAACAGATCAACAAGTACGCTACAGAATAGTGGAAAAAGTCCCTCAGTCAGGTGTTTCAAGGCCTGAAAAGACTCCAGACAGATTTTCTGCATAGTGCTCATGTTAAAATCCTGCGCAAACCAGGTCTACAGCTAGTATCAGCAAGTGTAACTGCAATGAAGCCCATAGACTTGCATCTATTAATTTGCTTATAATACAAAAGTCTAGTTCAGTAGAGGGCCTAGCTAAGGCTTTTGTCCTGCTGCTCATCACTACAAAGCCACAAAAGAAGCAATAGAGACTTCAGAGGCCTTTGGCCAACCTTCATCCAGTCTTCAAAACAAAACCAAGCCAAAGAAGATCATGGACTCCATTCAGGAAAAGGGGCTTAGTATGAGCTGATTCTTATTTGAACTGAACCAGGCTGCCCAATTAGTAGCACATCAAACTAGCATTAGGATGTTGGGGCATTATTAGGGTAACCAGAATCCTGTTTTGGCCAGGATAGTCCCTTTTTTGAGCCCTGTCCCAGCCATTCTGAGGGTGTTTGGGTTTTTTTAAATTTTCCCCAAAACTGGGCATTTGTCCTGTAAAGAGGAGGATGATTCCTCCAGTGATGCATAGGGTTAGCCGTGACAGCAGTCCCATGCATGAGGAGGGTTCAGGTGAACAGCACAACCCAGCTTGGCCCCCTGCTCTGGCAGCTCATGTTGGGCCAACCTCTTGCAGGCAGGCAGCAGGGAGCGCTCAGACCTCTCCCATGAGTGGCAGAGAGGTCAGGCATCCCTGTGTGGCGTCCCATTTTTCCTTTGGGAAAATATGGTCACCCTATTTATTATGACCAAGTAATCACAGCTTCCTGAAAGCACAGAAGAAGAGATTCCCATGGGGAATGTAATCTAGGTACCATTCATACTATAGGATCCCATGCGTCTTTATGTATGAGTAACCTATAAACAGTAAGAGAGGGGTAGCTGCACTAGTCTGTATGTAGTAAAAACAACAAGAGTCCTGTGGCATCTTAAAGACTAACACATTTCTTCAGGTATAAGCTATTGTGGGCCGCAACAAACATTGTCCAGCAGGTGGAATAGCAAATATAAAGATTATAATTGTGTTCAACGTATGAACTATGCGTAGCAACCAATCCACCTGCCACTGAAATGCAACCAACTCTGAGAGGAGGGATGCAGTAGCTGTCTAGCAGTGCACGGGTTTACTACACACAGGCCATATTAAGACATGCTGAGGCCTCAAGCTATGTCAAGAGGCAGAGGCCCTATACCATCAAAAATAGAGAGGAAAAAGTGTATTACATTGTAACATAAAGGATAAAGAAAAAATAAATGACAAACTTATATTTGCATATATACATAGACAAAGAAGCAACAAGAAACAATTAAATAAAGCATACATCTTGCAAAAAGCCTTATTTGCAGTATTAATTTCAATTACAATAATCTTAGTTATCTCAGACCTATTTAGAGGCCCCTCATAACATAAGGCCTGAAGCCATGGCTTACTTGGCTTGTGCCTAAATCGGGAACTAACTACACAGATATCCTCAGGGACAACATCAGTAAGAAAGTAACCAAAGCACAGATAAGAAAGTTCATTTCAGCTCCATTAAATCTTCATGGAAACAACCAATGTGTTTACATGGCAAAGAACACAATTGGTTGGGATGCAAATGCTATTTTTAAACATCAAAGAGAGAATTAAAAAATAAAAGTGCAAAAATAAGGCAAGGAAAATGCTGAGTTCCTTTAACCAAGTAACTCTCATTTCAGTTTCCCTTGACTATGACCCACATGCTTGCACTTCATTTGTTGTCACTGGAATCTCAGTGCAGCAATAGCTTCCTAAACAATACGGCTCCATATTTTAAAGCTGTTGCTATGCTACTGTACTATACCAAGCCATTGCTGGAGCCAACAGCTGAAGCGGCACAGTGATGTCAGCTTCACATTGATTCATGGACCTTTCCAGAGGGAGAAATGGCCCATCTGCACAGTGCATGAACAGGGCACGCATTCAGTGGAGCTCAGGAGTAAAGCTTTTTACCCTTTGTACCCAAAAGATTAAGCAAAGTGCTGCGCCTTGGTACTAAAGCACACATTCTGTTCATAACAGATAGTCTCGTAATTATGAATGGGAGGTTATCGGTACAGAATTGCCAGTTTGCTAATCTTCTCATGCACACAAAACAATTTACATAAACATAAATCAAGGTGTAAAGAGAGAATCACAGCTCAGTTCTCCTCTCAGAGGATCACTGGTGCAGATGAGGAACACAGCTGAGAAGGTCAATTTTTCTCATGGGTTATATGTTAAAAGATAACCACCCTACACTGATAAAGTCACAGCCACAGTACATTGTGCACCCTGGACGCCTGCTCTCTAGGCTGCTAGTGGGGCTGAAGGCAAGAGCCCTACACTGGATATACAGTGTAGCCCTCTGACTCCAAAAAAGTTGCTCCTACTGTTAATGTGGTGAGGGCAGAATCAAGCCCCAAGACTAGGAGTGACCCAATGCTCTTGAAACCTGAAGATTGTGGAGCTATAGTATTGCAGCATGCAGGTGCATCCCTAGGGGTGGGTGAGGCCCAGGGCCAATCGGCCTGGGGGTCTCTACCCTCCTCCCCCGGCTGGGCTCTGCATTGTCATCCTGCCCCTGGTTCACTCCATTACAGGAGCAGGGCCAGAAATGATGCTGAAGTGCAGCACCTCCCACCTGTGGAAGGCAGCATAGGGTTATGGGGAGGCAGTGCAGGGTTCACCAAACTGCAGAGCCTGGGGTGGTTGCCCAGCTTGCTACCCCTACCCTCCACCCTCCCCGCAAGCACGAACGTGGCGTTATGGTTGCTTGTGAAGGAAGAAGTAGTGATGGAGCCTCGGAGGATGATAATGATCACTCAGCTATAGTTAGAAGTGTTTCTTGGGAAGATCTGAGACTGGGAAGCTGAGGTTTCTCCAAGTTCTCTACTACAAACACAAGATTTTGAAAGGATGAAACAGGAAGAGCTAAAATATACCAGATAAAATCTACCGACAAATGGAATATTCCAGCGTCTGTACTCATGCTGCATAGTTAGAAGCCTGCAAATCCATGAATATCCATGTTATATCCACAGAAATCCACGTGCATGGATGTGATGCAGATCCATGGACCATTTCTTGCAGATGCAGATTGGATGCAGATCCACATACTTGTACCCACATGGGGCTCTAAGCATAGTGCTGTACTACATTAGTGGACCCAATGAAATCAATCAGCATACTGGTGGGGTAAGGCACTAGTCAACAGGCCAGATTTTAAAAGCTATTTTGGTGCTACTGGTGTTCAATGTCACAATGTTCCACTGATTGAGGAGTCTAATCTCATTTTCAACAAGCATTTGGGAGTCTAAATCCCATCAGTTGGATTTTGATTGCTAAATTCCCAACTCCCTGTTGCACACGAGATTTAGGCTCCTAAATCAGTTACGCCCTGTGATGCTGAGCACACCAATGCCCAGATACTTATAAAAAGTCTTGGCCAATGTGAGTGAGTATACCTGAATCCAACACAAAGCTAGGACATTGACTTTCCTGTCAGTCACTGCCATCACCTTCATTGTTTCAGTTAACCTGAGTTTCCATCCCAACTTGGTCTTATAATATAATAATCAGAACACTCCGTAAAAAAGCTTTTCAATTATTTATTTTTATATATTTATTCAATTATTTCAATTATTCCCTTGCTCAAGCTGCTCTGTTAACACTCTTTAAAGATCCTGAGTAGCTGGTGACATCTCATTTAACCTCTCCATTTCTCAGTTGGCTCATACATGAAAGGAAAATAAACATTTGCTTATTTACTTCAAAGAGGTGATACAGAGAATATTTATAAAGCATTTTTTTAAAATAAAAGCATTATATAAATCCAAATTATTATAACTATTTCATCCACATATGTAGAGGTAAATTTTCAGTCTGGCCTTAAGTCGACTTTCATTTTTGTGTGTGCAACATTTGCTGGACAGAATAACTACAGATACAGTATGGCACCAGCATTCATTACTATGTGCTAAAAATTGGACCTGCAGTGCTTGCACACTGTGGCCACAGGAACAGACCAGCATTTGAAAATCAGGCCTGTAACATGAAAAACAGATGCTCATATTTCTGAAATTTTCTGTAGCCTTACTAGAAGCCGCCAACACAAAATTCCCATTGAAAATTACAAAAGTACATCTAGATTCTGTGTTCCAACAACTGTCCATGATCTCTGTGGAAGTGCTCAATTAGCCATGCCTGCACAGGCACCAAAATTACCACTTGTTTCAGATGGGTAAAGGGCATCACTAATCTTAAGGTAATTTCCTAACACTGAATATTTACAGTATGTGTTTTGACCCCAAACACAACTAAATAATTAAAAATGAAACTTTATCAGCACTATCAACTTTTCATAGGCCATGGGAAAACTAATAAAATGGAAAAGTATGTGGTTTCGATAAGTGTAATCTAATTAAATAAGCTTTCACTTTGCAATGATTAAAGTGCTGAGAACAGACAAAACCTCTAACCATTGCTCCATTAATCTCTAACAGTCCAATCCTGGAAATGATAGATGATGTGCTCTGGATGCCCTCAACTCCCAATGACTTCTAAAGGGAACTAAAAGGAGTTCAGCATCTCAAGGAAATAATCAACCCTTTGCAAGATCAGTCCCTACAGACCACAAACATGCCATCCTTATTGACTGATCAACTCCTGAGAAAATTAACGAACAGACCTAGGAGAGAGTTAAGAATTTAAATGCTAAACTGCAGGTAGGGTTTTTCCGTCCTCAGATTCACATGTGCAATTCCTGTTAGTCATGGGTATTCTGGTGTAGGTAACTGAAGTCGGCATTTAATTCTCAGAATGTCCACATGAACAAACACAATGATCAGGAATGAAAAGTTTCAAAGAGGTTGCCATGTTAGTTTAGTTCAGCAAAACAAACAAGGAGTCTGGTGGCACTTAAAAGACTAAGAAATTTATTTATCACAAGCATCTGAAGTGGCATTTTTCTCCCAGGAAAGCTCATGCGATAAATAAGTTTCTTAGTCTTTTAAGTGCCACAAGGCTTCTTGTTTGTTATAATAATCAGGAATGTTCATACTAATAAAGCATTTAATTTGCTTCATGCTTCCACCCGTTCAGCTCTCCTAATTGTTTTGGGACCTTTTGACATATTAAATAATTATATATTAAAACGTGTATTCTGCAGGATATTTTCCTTTTACATCTCATAAAATAATGATCACACATAACACAGCATTCACCTTTGTCTCAAAACTTCTTAACAGTTTCCATCTTTTTCTTGACCAGAATTTATTTGAAAAGATTTTGTCTTTAAGAAATTCTTGTCTCCTGTACATCCAAATTCACACCCACTACCCATTTTCAAGGACTGCTTTTCGCCATTCCCATGAATTCTTTATTTCTCTGTCCCATTTGTGCAACAAATACAAGGATTGATGTTAAATTTATGCTATAATACTATCCATGTGTACCACTGTCCTTTGCTGGATGTAAAATCTGAACTGTTTATGTCTGTGTTATAGGCCCTGTACTACTAACAGGTACAAGACTGTCTCCTTTAACTCAGTAATAGGGAACTGTGTTCCTGGAGTGTGAAATGTGCTTTTTAAGGAAAATATTTCTGACAGAAAAGGATATGAAACTCAAAAACACATTAAAAACAGACTTCTTATTAAAAATCTAAGGAAAAAAGTGTAGACTGAAATAATATCAAGGCTACAAAGTAAAGCACTCAAACCCCAGGAAAAGACAAAGTTAAAAGTTTGCCTGAGCACTGACATCAAGGGTGTTCAGCAGCACAACAGGAGTGCAGTACTGAGCAGGGAGTTGCATTGTGGGAAAAGATGCTCATGATTTGCACATATTGGGTATGTATACACTATGGGCTTAAGTTGACTTAAGGAGGCTTAAGTCAACTTAAGTAAAGCCCTGGCCACATTTGGAATTCATTAAGTCAATTTAAGAGATTCCTTAAGTCGACTTAATAATTCCTGCCCTTAAACTCGACTTTAAGGGTTAAGTTGACTTGATGCTATGTGGCCATTAAACTTGACTTAATAAAGTCGACTGAGTGCACTGGGGCCATTTAAGTCGCCTTTATAAAGTTGACTTAATGCAATGTGGCCTCACTAAGTCGACTTAATAAGATCTACTTTATAGTAGTCTCTTTAAGTAGACCTTATTAAGTCGACTTAGCTGAGCCCTGTAGTGTAGACATAACCTTTGTCTGTTTCAGGAAGCCAAATGTCTAAACAAAACTGCATCTAAGTTCAGCTGCCCATGTGACTATTATGCTAAGTTCATGTTGATCAGCATTCAATGGCTTTTGTGTGAAGAAAGCACAGGCTTGTCAAATAGATGAGGAGTGTTTGTGACAAGTCCAGGTGTGTTGGACTGACACAAACATCTCAGTAGTTAATGTTTGTTGTACTCTTTGCTATTAGAAGTACAGTGATCTTCTTGATAAAGATCAGATACTAAATTCTGCTCCAAGCTATACCTGTTCTGTAAATCCAGAACAAGTTACTGAATTTGGGTAGTAAAGCTCATTGAAAGATGAATTAAGACACAGACTTGCTTAATTTCATTAAAAACCATTTCCAGGGTGTTTTTCATAATAAAGTGTAGGAAATAATTCCATAAAATATCATGAAGTTTGATTAAGGCTATTGGATCCTGTGGTGAAGAGTCAGCACACAGCAGTGTTTACAGCCATCTGAGATACAGCAATTATTTTTCTATTCTAAGCTGAGTTTGGACTGTGCTACTTCCAGAGTATCCAGTGAGCTGGCTGCCATTCCTGTTCCTTTGCCCTGACTCCCTGTCAGCAGCCTTCTTTGTCTGACATTACCATCCCTCACCAGCTACAAAGACCTACTGCTGCCTCTGTGTGGGTGTGCATGCACATGTGTGCAGAGCCCCAGTACCCAAGGGAAGGGGTCCTTCCAGATTGCTACCCACTGTATAGAAAGGCAAACCCAGAAGAGGAGACAGCAGATTGAATACAATCATCCAGCAAACCTGACTAAAATGTGGCAGACACAGCACTCCATCCCACCCAGAGAAGGAATCATAGGCTTCACAACCAGAAAAGGAGGCTGGAGAGCCAGCCGAACAGAGCCAAATTCTGAGGAGGACCCAGCAGAAACAGATTTCAGCCACTGGACGATTCAGAGAGGTAGCAGAGCCCAATCACAGGAAACAAGAGTGAATCCAGTAGAGAGCAAAGCTCAGATGGTGAAAAACAAGAATAGCAGAGTCCAGATGGGATATCAGACCTACTCACAGGGAACAGAGTACAGATAAAATAGGCAACCCCAGTTTGATTGTAACATATTTTTATCAAGTCCTAAATAGTTTATGTGCTCTATAATATACTGGCGCACAGAAATGTTGGGATTTGATGGGCTGTATTAGAAATACATGGTCCATTATTAGTTACCCATTGTTGGTTTTCCAAGGGCAAAGTGTTCCTAAGCGTAATGGAGATGATAGAAGGGAGAGGCTACTTCCCAGTCCTTGTTCTAAATTAGCAACAATCATAGGAAACAAAATGAGAAAGGTGCCTTCCGAACCCTGGTAACTGGAGACTCCTTTTAAGTTTCCATTCCTCACATAGGAGGGAAAACCACCAGAGAAACTCCCTGAATGAATTTTACAGAAATCCAAATCCCAACTGTCTAGGCATGGAGATAATATTTTACATGAATATTCCTTCCTGTGTGGAAAGCGAGGAAACACTATTTCCATGACTCTATCACTCCCACCTCTGAAACCTGTCCATGTGCTCAGGGGAGCTCTGGTCCACAGTCAGGATGGAGATGAGATGTGGGTTGGTTGGAGGTAAGAGTGGGAAGGTTGGGGCCAGCGCCGGTGGTGATGTATTTGATCTCTTCTCTGGCCCCATCTTGCTTAGGTAGAAAGAAATTTAGCCCGTTGACCCCTCGCACAGGGGAAGTTGCAGAGGTGGAGGGGTGCCAGCTACCACAAATCCACAGAAGCAACACTGCCAGGGAACAGGGCAGCCACCACTGACCAGAGCCAATTCACAGGAGCAGGGACACTGTGATGGATCAGATCTTTTGCAGATGCTCTTGATCCCGGCATTTATTCCCAGTACCACAGCCCAACCAACAAGAAGATATGGAGGGATTTCCACCAAGGAATCATTGTAGAGATTTTCTAAAACAATGGTTCTCAACCTTTTTTTGAGTGGCAACCCCATGGGTTAACACTAGGTAAAACATTTGCCCACCCCCAGCCATAAACCCATATAACCCCCTATAAACACATATAATGATAATACACTAAATTACATTAATAACAATACTTTACTCTTACTTGAGCAAGAAAGTAAACCTTCCTTGGTGCAGCCACCACGGCACACCTAACGTGGCCCCACCTCTTCCTGTCCCTCATGGACTGAAGATAATGGAGGTGGCAGGAGCTAGTGGGCTAGCTGGGTCTTCTCCAGGCTCCCACCAGTGCAGGGTGGCTCTGTCTGGCTTCAGGCTGGGGGGCTGTTGCTTCACTCTAGCCAGCATGGGGTTTTGGGGGGCTGTTCCTCTGTGCTACAGGGCATCTGGCCAGCTTGGGGCTGGTGAGGGGCTGCTCTTCTGCTCCAGCTGGCACAGAATTGGGGACTGCTACTCCCTTGAGGGGAGCTGTTCCTTCGCTCTGGCCTGCACCGGGCTTGGGGGGACTAAATGACCTCAGTATTAGAGAAGTTTCACTGACCCTGATCTTTGGCACCTCCCATGGGCATCACACACCCCATGCTGAGAACTTTCTTCAGGAGGTTTTAGCATGGGAAGGAATGATTGGGGTCAGAGTTCCCACTCCTCTATGCAGATAATTTGCACAGAAGATATGATCCGGCTCACAGAGTTGCAGTGCTTTTTTTTGTCCTTTTTTAAGTACAGGTACAGTATTCTTGATTCCTCCCACTTAACAGCAATATTATACTAATATAAGTAGTGACTTTAAGAAGTTACTCCTGCCTTACGCAGAAACAAGCAAGAAGAGAATCACTCTCACTGCTGGCATCCGCTTTCTAATCGTCAGCTGAATTTCATACGTATAAAGCTGCATTACAATAGGGGTTCAGTATTTTCCATGCAACTTGTATGCCAAAATATTCTCCTGATAGTGGGTGTTCCATATAAGGAAGTGGAAGTTTCAGATAAGTACAGATAAAGACGAGAAGATCTGTTCTCAGCTTGAGATGTGAAATGAGATAGAGAGTTGAACAAGTGGAGGAAAAGGGGCAACAGCAGATGGCTCAAGATGCAGAGGAGGAACAAAGGTGGCAAGAAGGAAATGAGAAACAAACTAATAATTCCAAAATCCCCAAATGTTGTTTAAAAGAACAGTTGAAATTCCTAAGGAACCAAAATATACTGAACTATGACACTGGTTACAAAACCTAAACACTTATAGGCAAGAGAATGACTGGGAAAAGGCATCATAATCTTACAACACATAATAAACACTATCTTATCACACACCACAAACCAGGCGCCACCTGAGGAAAATGAAGATTTTTGTTAGCTGTCAAGTGTAGAAGGATTCTTACATTCTTTCTAAGCAGTAACCAAATATCAGGAGGCAACAAAGTGCTCTCACATTCAGTGCCCTCCGCTACTCCCATTGAAGTCAGTGCCCAACGCCTCTCACATCAATGGGAACAAAAAGAAGGCCCAAAACTCTCCACAAGGAACGTGCTGGACTCTTGACCTCAACAGTGGATAACTTTTGGAACGATCTATAGTAAACACGACTTACTGGGCTCAGTGCAGGAGTAAGTGGGTGAAATTCTGTGGCCTTGTGTTATGTGGGAGGTCAGACCGGAAAACTAATGTTCCCTTCTGGCCTAAAAAAAATCTATGAATAAAAATCATTAATAACAGTGCATGAATTTACAAGGAGTTTAATTAGACATGTCAGATAACTGGACAGACACTAACAAGACATTTGTGACCTAGTGGGTGATAAAGGACTATTAAACAAAAGAATAATGTTCAAATTATAATACTCTATGGCTATGGCTATGCTTACAAAATTAATCTGAAGTAGTTAATTCGAAATACCTACTTTGACTTTAAATCAAAGTTATTTTGAATTAGCACTACTTTGAAGTTATTATTTCAAATTAGGAGTCCAGTGAAGCCTCTCTAGATTGAAATAAAGTGGGCTTTACTAATTCAAAGTAGAGAGTCTTCACTAGACTCTCTAATTTGAAATAGGGGAAGGCAGGCAAAAGAATAGGGAAATTAGTTCAAATTAAGCCTATTTCGCAGCTTAAAATGGCTTATTTCAAACTAATAACTTCAAAGTAAGCAGTACGTCAAAGTAAAAGGAGGTTTTATTATATCGAATTAGCAGTTCCTTATTTTGAATTAAGGAACCACTTAATTCAATATAATAAAATGCCTCCTTGGCCAGGAAATGTTATTTCAAAGTAAGCCTCCCTAATTCAAAATAATTTGTAAGTGTAGCCATAACCTAAATGTCGTATAACTGGAAAATAGTTTAATTAATCCATTTATATCATCCAGAAGTGTTCTCCTTTATCCATTAAGAAAATATGGTAATTTTCAGGCAAGCCAATTTTGCAAGTCAATGGAGGAGGGACTTTGTTATGGAAGTTGACTGCAACTATAACTAAAGAGAGGCCATGATACCATATTATCTGATGATAGGGCTGATGAAAAACAAACCTTTCCCTCTCCCTATCTCATGTCAGTGCAAAGGTCACTATATATTGTTGCTTAATATGCTCACTATCAAATGTTAAAATTGCTGAGAACATAAGTGGTAATGCAACCACAAATTCTCCTTTCAAAATATTGTGATAGGTGCTATTTAGAATGAATAAGGGTAACTTCCCAGATTGCCCCAGTGAAGTCACAGGACTACTCCTAGAGTAAGGTGCTGCTTACAGTAAGTAAGGATAACAGAAGCTGGGCCCAGAGAGTTAAAAGGGAACAGTGTCAAATGTTTTGTTTGCAGTTTAATCAATATTGAGAAAGGAAGTGTAAAGAGAGAGGAATTAAGGAAGCAAAGGAGGAGTCCTGTGTCACTTAGAGACTACCCGGCTGCCCCTGTGGGACTTCAGGAAGGAAGCATAACATTATTTAAGAGCTTAAGAGAATGTGATTTAGAAACTCTACATGGGAAAGCATGAAACTGACTCCTGAGTAATTCAAACCTGATTTCAATTTCACTGAGAGGCACTTAAATCAGCGTCATAGAAATAACTTCATCTCACTGTTGTAATAAAGAGGCTGGTAGTGGACCAGAGATGAACATGGAAAGAATTTCCCTGCCGCTCTTTGTTTTAAAGATTTTTTCCTTTTATAATATTGATATTATAGCACTTGATGCAATAGGAGTCTTCTCACTGATTCAGTGCACTTTGGATCTGGCCGACATAGCACATTCCTCAGCAATCTCAAAACCAGCATATGCAGACTGGTAAGCAATATTCTCCCCGTTTTACATGGAGAAACTGGGGCACAGAGATGGTAGGTGACTTGCCCCATATCACACGGCATGTGAGCAGCAGAGATGAGGAGAGAATTTGGCACACACTTCAGTGAGTCTGAGGACGCTTGGATGGATTCTGGCTCTAAAGCCACTGTATATGTCTAGAAGCACAAGCCCTTACCTTAACAAAGAGGTAAATCTCGCACTCCTGAAAGTTGTCGGTTTCTCCCAAGTTGTTGTTAGTAGGAAATCTGATGGAAGTTGGGGAGCTGATGGATGTGCCCGGGCTCTTATTAAGACTGAATTCAGTAGGAGAAGGAATTTTATTTTCAAACACCATCCTTTTTACATGTTTCTCATCCTGCCTTGGGCTCATCATCTCCATCTCCTCCTGGCGGAGCTGGTCCTCTTCAGCCCCCTGCTGAGAGGAAGCTGAGCCATCTTCCCCAGAACCTCCTTGCTGTGAGGACAAGGAATTACTGCGGCTGTATTCTGGACTCTCCTGGCAGCTGATGTCCATGCATTCTGGAGTGGTGTTGGAAGAAGGAGATCCTGGCTCTTCATGGACTTGGTCATAAAGATGATCCTGTTTCATGTCCTCTGAATCAGGAATCTCATAGGTGCTAGTGCTGTCTACATTTTCATAGATTCTGGTAAAACCCCCATTTTCCATGCTGGCTGGTTGTTTGGATTTTGTCTTTCTTTGTACCTTGGGGGGCTGGAGATGGCAATAGACAAACACAGTTTAAAAGGAAACAGTGTTTGTGGCTGTGCTTTTTGAATGCACTGCTACACATGACAGGTTTCCAACAATCATTTACTGAGAGCTTTAAATCAACAACCTATACTTTCACTGAAGTCAAAGATAAGGTCAGCTCACTTTTAACCCCTTCCTGGAGCAGAGCACTTGCAGCTGTATTTTAATCATTATTTGTTCTTCCCAATATATCTTAGTCAGACTTCAATATATACACTGATTCCAACCCAGGCAATTACCAACAGACATAAAAGTCACTTGTGAAGTGAAAACTGGTCTTTTAACGGAGAGTCTAAGATAGCTTGGAGACATTTTGCTTAAAGACTAGAAGTGGTTGATCTCACTGTACTGATTTTCTAAGCATCACTGAGAAGCAAGAGCAATAAGCCCTGGTCACAAAATGCTACCAATGACGCAGCACTTCAGTGGTGAATCACAATCCAGTGAAGAATTAATCACAGAAAAACAAATTCAAAAAGTAGCACAATGGATAAGGCACCAGACTGATAGTCTGGAGATTTGAATTCTCTTCCAAGTCCTGCCACTGACACACTATATGACCCTCAGCAAGTCACTTCACTTCTGTCTGCCTCCATTTACCCATTTGTAAATTTACCAATTACCCATTTACCCATTTGTAAATGGCTTTGAGATCTAGAAATAAAAGCATTAGGTGATAAGTGTTATATTATATTTAAAATGTATTAAACGTATCTGTCATTTATATCCAGGTTTTAGATGTCTGTTTTTATTAGCAAGGGCCCAAGTCACAACATTTGGATCTGGAGCTGAACTTTCCAAACTTAGGGGAAATGCAGATCTCATGATTGGACTCAAAGTGCAGTAGCTACCTAAAAATGGATTTCTAAATGCAGTCGATGCCTACAAGTGGATTGGATTCAAAGTGCAGTAGATACCTAAAAGTGGATAGAATTCAAAGTGCAGTAGATATTTAAAAATGAGTGAGGTCTAGGACATCACTCATTTTTAGGTATCTACTGCACTTTGACTCTCCTTATATTCTTAGGTCTCAGCTGCGTTCATCCTGCATGGGCGGGCAAGGAAGGGAAGAAGATGAAAGAAGACCTTTCTTCCTGCACCCAATGCAAGTGCTTGGCACAGTGAAGTCCTTGTGCTTCTCTGAGTTGAGGGCTACAACCAGTTCTGGATTCCTTAGAGGGGCAGCGGAGGTGTTAAGGAGAGAGCAGAATCAATAACACCTCTCCCAAGTCTGCCCAGGACAAAGAGGTGCACACATGACACCCTGTCAATAGGTGATGTAGCAGATGCTGTGCTCCCAAGACCAGGAAACTGTGGCTTAAAGTAGTTATTTTTGTATTCAGCCTATCAAAGCAGTACTAAAAGTCAAGCAGTAAAAAAGCAGCAGCCTTTAAACCTCCAGGCAGCTGGATTCATCACCTAAATCTTTCTAATTTACGTATGTTGAATTTTTATATAGACAATAAAAATGATGGGAAGGGAATTTGCATTCCCTATCCGGACCTAACACCACTCTGCATAGATAGAGTTAAATACAGAAGGAAAATCAGATACCTTGACACATGATTACATTTCCGGATAGGCACAAACTGAGGGCTTCAGGGATGTATAATTCATATTCAGCCTGATCCACAAGCAATGTCACCAAGCAGAACAAAGCCCACTTTCCCTTCACTTTTTCCATATATAACTGAGGTATCGCTTGAACACCTTCTCAAATCCAAATTAAAAGGTGTCAAACTTATGTCAAACCTCATCAAAAATCATGTGTTGAGCTCACAGAACCATGAGATTGGTCATGAGGTTTTTAAATAATAAATATGGGGTTCTTTTGATTTACGTTTTGTTTGTCAGACCTTGAGTTATTAAGTCCTGTTTTCAAGCTTTTCTCTGAAATCATTTAGGTTAGGAACTTGCTTTTTTTTTTTAAGGTTAGGAACTTGCTTTTTTTTTTTTTAAATGAAAGTCAAAATTCTTGCATAATCATTTCTCCCCAGGACCCAGGGCTTTAAATAAAACATGAAAGGTCAAATTCTGGTTCCACTGAAATCAGTGGGAGTTTTGCCATTAAAAGCAGACAAGATTTCACACCAAACATTGTAGACCTTGCAATAAAATCATGAGGGTTGGCATCACTGACATTTTGATAGGTCCAAATTCTGCACAGCTTCCAAAACTATGTCTTTATATACTTATTTCACAGTTTTAGGCAAATCCTCTTTTCCTCTATGAATATGACGGGCCCTCTGGTGGTGGAACCAGTGCACTTACACCGTATAAGGGCTGTTTTTGAGCAGAGAATTGTACCGCACAATTCTGTGAGTAAGAAGGAACAGGCAATAAACGGTTAATGCAGAAGGTCTTCTGCTGAATGAAGCCTCCAGATGCTGTGATACTTCTTTGGGGGAGATTCATGCAAACCCACATCTCCTTTAGCACAAAAATCTGCTTCTTGGGCTGAGAAATAGATCAGCAGATACGGCTTCATATGTACACCCATCACATCCATTGACTGTAATGAAATGTTTGGGTGCCCAAGGTAAGCAGGGTCACACCTGGACTTGGTTGCTTTATCCTTTTATATTTTGTAGAGCATATTGTGTGGATCCACACCCTACTTTATAAAACCCAAGGTGTATCTCGGGGAAGATGGGTGGGGACGGAAAGACAGCTCCACAAAGCTGCAGCTGAGGTGAGAAATGTTATTTCAACACTAACACCAGGGGACTGGACTTGATGACTCTCTTGGTCCCTTCCAGTTCCACGATTGTATAATTCTAAGAAAAGACTTTGGGGTGGAAGCATCTGTCTCCATATTCATATTGCAAAGTGGAATGTGTGCCCCCCCCCCAACAGCTGCTTCAGTTCATCCCTCTCCAACCTAAACCATCTTTAATATGCCTCCTTGGGTTTTTGGAGCTGTATTTGGGCTTACTGTTCATTATTCTATTGTAAACAGCCCAACAAGTCTGGGAGGGATGTGCAATGGAAGAGCCCATTGGTTTTGTGCGACTTCTATTTATTTGGTTTGGTTTGGTTTGCAAATTTTTTTGCTTTAAAGAAAATGTTCTGTGTCCTTTTGAATTTTGTAAGAATATAAATGCACTTCACCATCTACCCTGAGCTGTTCTAAAACTTCTCTGATCAAGGGCTCCATGCTGTAAGCACTGTGATTTCAAGAGATAAGAGCACTCACAGGATCAAACCTTCTAAGGCAGGGGTCAGCAACCTTTGCTGACCCCTGTGTTGGCCCCTCCCCTCCAACCATCAGCCAGGGCCAGTGGCTCCCTCCATCGAATAAAAGCAACAGCCACCTGAAAATTTAATAGCAGCCATGGCTGGAGTTTGGGGGTTGCTTCCCAAGCATGCTGCTGAAAAGAGCCACTCACAGAAAGAAGGTGCCTGGAGTGGATCCTCTTGGTGGTGTGCAAGGGGACAGTAGTCCCCTGGGATGCTATGGAAAGAAGCTGCCTGGAGCAGCTCCTCTTGGGGGGGCGGTCCTCAGGCATTCTGCAGAGAAAAGCTATGCAGGATGTCTCCTTTTGGTGGCAGCACACCATGGAGAGAAGCTGTCCCACTAACTACTTTCCACAGCATGGCTGAAGCATGGGCACGGCAGGGATCCTCTGTGCCCCAGCCACCCAGAAAGAAGCTATCTGGAGAGACTTTCAGCGGCAGGAGTAACAATTTCTGTGGCATTGCAGAGGGTGGCCCGTGCGACTCTGAATGGGCTCGCGTGCCAGGGGTTGCCTACCCCTTCTCTAAAGCCAGCTGAATGTTTCCTAGCCACCTACTATTACAAATCACAGAGAGGGGAAAAAAGACCCACCACTAGCACCACTGGTGGCCACTTTAGGGGAAAATCAACATGCAGCTGCTACAGAACAAAATCATCATGGTAATTTTTTTTTTTTTTCAGAGAAAGTATCTGCGGTGAGTAGCAGCACCTGCTGGATATGAAGAAGAAGGCAGGTAAAATCTAAATACTATGCAATTTCTTAAAACCTCGTGTTTCGTACTGTTAAATAATAAAATCCCCTTTGATTGCTTTTCCTTCCCTGCTCCCGTGCTTGCACAGAACACAGCTTCATTATTCCACAAGATCCGGGCTTGAGTCTTAAGTCCTGAGTGTAAGATCCGGAGTACCAACTGATCCGTGGTAAGTGACAAATCTCTTGGAACTGGGAAAAAATGGATGTGGTGTGATTTTAAAGTTAAATAAACTTTTATCACAAAATTCAGTTTGACAGGGTGGCAAGATAGACTAGCAAGTCTAAGGGGACTGTCTGTGTCTCCATGGTAAGACTGTAAGTGTGATAAAGGTGTTCACATTTTTTATTGGCATTCCTGGTGAAATCTAATTATATAATATGCTACCAGTTTGTAGTGTATGCCCTTGTTTGCTGACAGTCTACGCTGAGACAGGCCCTGTAGAAGTTAAGAAAGTAAAAAGTATATCGACAATGGTATGTGAAGGGTAATGTAATTGGACTGTATAGGAAAACAAAATGTAAACCAGAGTGCTAAGCCAAACTTGAGTAATAGTACACGCTAACTTGATGTAAGAACAAAATGGAGTTTGTGACAAACTAAGATGGAGTCCAACTATGAGTGACAAGAGAAAGTTCTAGTCCTGTTCCACGTTGAGTGACAGTTAATGTTTCAAATGTTTGTTGCAATTTCTCTGTTCCTGGGCAGATATGCTAATGAGCTATTGACTATGTAACACCTTAGCCTTTATAAGATCTAGGCTAAGGCAGAGGGGCGGCTGCTTTGACCAGATCGCAGCCCCCTGCTGCAGCAGAGGAAATAAAGCTGGATGTTCATTGAGAAATTTTGGTTTGGAATCTTACTGGTGATTTGGAGCATCAACAGCCCTCACAGTTGTAAGCCACTGCAAATAGTATGACACACCTTGAAAAACTGAAAACAACCAGCGTCAAGGCAGTGATTATGAACTCTCAACTTAGATCAGGGGTCTCAAACACGTGGCCCGCGAGCTGCATGCAACCCCTAAAGCTATTTCCTTCAGTCCCCAATGACATGATTGTTACCAGTATTTGCAATATTGTTTTATGAAGAGGTTTCAGTGGTGCGGCCCTCAGGCTAAAATACTAGTCCTCATGCAACCCTCTACTAGTCTTCATGTGGCCCTCCTAGTGATTTGAGTTTGAGATCCCTGACTTAGATGGCTGGGTTATCTTGTCACAATAAGTAATGACAGACTTCTGAAAAGTCCTTGGTGGTGAGCTGAAACTTGGAAAGCACAGGAAAGTCAGGCCATGTAAACAATTCAAAGATACACTGAAGCATGTGGCATATTTTACTGATCGCTCTGAACACCGTCAAACAGTCATCTGAATAGACAGCAATTCTAAATAAAGATCATAAGCACTTTTAGAAAGACAAATGCAAAAAAATTCACTAGGAAAAAGAAGCCAAACATCATGCATGCCAAGACTTCAGTGAGAGTCTGCACATCCTTGTAGAACATCAACTCATGACCTTGCTTCTTGCAAAGCTGACCACACAGCCACAAGAGATGCCATGATGTCATTGCTGAACATGACAGATCTTAGGAGTATCATTTCATAGGGAGTGGGAGAAACTGTGACGGTAGCTTCCCCCTGTTTACACTTATTTCTTCAGATTAAAGGGAACCTAACAATTTAAAATCTATCAATTTAATAATATTATAAAGAATTTCAGGTGTCATTTTATGGTTTTATAAATCACATTTCCTAATTTTTGCTTTTCTTTCCCCTCAGCTATTTCAAGGACCCACACGAAACAACATAGGATACTGACTGACTGACTTAACTGATTGTTCAGGGGGAAATAAGAAATATATACACAAAGCCCTGCCCAATGCATAAAATAAACTAAAAAAAAATATACAGAAAAGTATTTTTCTCTACAAGTTTCATTATAGCAGGGGTCTCAAACTCACAACCCAAGGGTCGCCTGCGGCCCCTAAAGTTCTTTCTTGTGGCCCGCAATGACACCATCATTACCAATATTTGCAATATTGTTGTATGAAAAGGTTTCAGTGGTGTGGCCGTTGGGTTACTGTACTTGTCCTCCTGTGGCCCTTGTGGTGATTTGAGTTTGAGACCCCTGCATTATAGCAATCTCATTACTACTAGCAACAGAATAGTAATAAGGACATGGATGATGTTAAGGAGATGATATTCCTTGAAATTTAAGAATAAATTTAATGCAGATGACTAAGCTTGTAAAATTTCACATCTTGTTTTTATTTGGATCAAAACCAAAATTAGTTAAGAATTGTTTTTCACTAGTAGCGTGTGGGTCTCAGCCAGTAATTCCTCTAATTTTCTACTTAGCTTTAGCCAAAAACTAAGGTATTTCGTCATATCTTTTGGAAGCAGACGAAGTAAAGCACTGGTAATGCTACATACTAGTACCCTTATACAGAGCTTTTTGAGACAAAATATCTTTTCTTTTTTTTCCCAGTGGCACCAAAAAATGTGTTCTAAGATTTAGAAAAATACTAGTCCTTCCTGGAAGTCCTTACACAGATGAGAAGTTAAGAGTGGAATACAGCATATAAACAAAGTGGTCTCTGTGACAAAAGGCACACGTCTTTTTAGCTCCTTGTTTTGACTCATTTTTCTAAATAAAAATAAAATCAATTTTATTGCTGACTTGTTCTTTGTAGACATTGTGGTATGCATGGGACATAAAGGCCCTCTTTGGTCTCACATTTTAAGTTTTATGCTCATATGCTAAGTAAGGCCTTTTAAAACTATATATATAGTCAGGGCATGCTGCCTTTAACATGTTAAAGGTGGGCAGATAAAGTAAGCTTAGCTTACAATATCTTCAATAGGATTTAAGCACATGCTTAAATGTTTTGGTGAATGGGGATACTCACATTTCTTAGATTAAGCACACAAGTAAGTGCTTCGTTGAATTAAAGCCAATCTGACTATATTTGCAGGGCTCCTTATTTGTTTTCCTAAATTCAAGGCTGTCCGTTTCTGTTGCAGAAAAATTAGAATAGAATAGAATAGAATAGAATAGAATTAGCCAATAACTCTGAAAATCTATCTGGATCACTGTATAAATAAAATTGTTCAATTTTAAGTAGCATATTAGAGGCTGGTAAAATGGCTGGTTGATATGAAAAAAATAGGAAATGGTCTACAAAGATTAAATAGGTTAAACGGCTGGGAGCTCCCTCCTCTTGTTCCCACACACTCCCAAGCTTCCTGAAATTTGATCTGCTATAATAAGGCAAATGCCTTTTCATAAGAATGCAGTAAGGTCACTTAAAAGGGACATATTCCTTTTCTATTGAAAAATAGGCATATAGTAATTCATATACATAAATTCTTATCACTATGCAGATTCAAAGCAAGGTTTTTATGTTTTGTTTTGTTTTTAAATCTGAACAGCTGCCAACATTCAAACTATTTATCACCTTTATCTGAATTCACGTAGGATGATTTACACACTCCTGTGGTTTGACACATCTGCTACCCCATGAATACTGCATGTGGTTCTAGTCACTCCATCTCACAAAGATATAGTAGAACTGGAAAAGGTACAGAGAAAAGCAACAAAAATGATCAGGGGGTCTGGAATAGCTTCCATTGGAGGAGACATTAAAAAGTCTGGGACTATGCAGATTTTAAAAGAGATGACTAAGGGGGATACGATAAAGTTTTATAAAGTTATAAATGGCGTGGAGAAAATAAGAAAGTGTTATTTACCTCTTCACACAACACAAGAAATATGGGTTACCCAATGGAATTGATTTTAAAATAAACATAAGGAAGTATTTCACATAAGACACCATCAGCCCATGGAAATTGTTGCCAGAGGATGTTGTGAAGACTAAAGTATAACTAGGTTCAAAAAAATAATTAGATAAATTCAGGAAGGATAAATCCATCAATGGTAGTCAGACAAGGTGGTCCCTAAACTTCCAATTGCCAGAAGTTGTGATTGGACAGCAAGAGATGGATCACTCAATAATTTCACTGTTCAGTTCATTCCTTCTAAAGCATCTGGCACAGGCCACAGTTAGAAGATGGGATACTAACTTAGAGGAACCATTAGTCTGACAGAGTATGGCCTGTCTTATGTACCTTCCAAAAACAAGAGGGAATCAGAGTTGTGCTTTCCTGTATAGTAGCAGCATACTAGGTCTGCTTTCTCTGTCAGAGAGGCATGTGACTTATCAGAGGAACCAGGGGCATCGCTGCCCCAGGGAAGCACCTGGGGGACTGGCCCAGGCCATGCCCCCTGCCAGGAGGCCACACCCCCAGCGAGGGATGAGGCCACAAGCGGCTGCAAGCAGCTGAACCCCAGATCCCCGGCCAGGGACGGGGCTGCTGCTGCCACGGGCGACTGGGCCCCAGATCCCTGGCTAGGGACGGGGCCAGGAGCGGCTTCGCGGCCACGGCCAGCTGAGCCCCGGATCCCTGGCTGGGGATGGGGCTGCTGCGGGCAGCTGGGCCCCAGATCTCCAGCCCGATAGGGCTGGAGACCAGAAGAGGCAGGCCCAGCCAGACCCAGGGCACTGGCGCTGGGATTCGGGGCATGTGCCCCTTGTGCCTGGCACCAGCGACACCCCTCAGAGGAACCCTGGCACAATATTCAATGTTCCCTCTAAGAACCTCAGGCAGCTGAGCAATTCATGTTGCTCGCTGCGTAGCTCCCCCCCGCAGGCCCAATCCTGCTGCCCCCCCTGTGGGCCCGATCCTGACTCGCCCCCCCACGGGCCAGATCCTGCCGTGCCCCCTCCCCACAGGTGTGCTCCCCTGGTAACCCTCCAGCCTCCCCAACCCCTCCCCAAAAGCCTACCCTGCCACTGGAGCGGCATGGGCCAGAGAAGCAGTAACAAAGCATGCTCAGGCATTCTGGGCATGCTCCGTTAGAGCTTCTCTGGATAGGAGTTTTAATAACTCCCAGCTCCAGAGGAGCTCTGAGCCAGGACTCTGGCTGCCAGCCCTGCAAGGCCAGCAGCCTTCCCTGCGCGGGGGGGGGCTGCATTGGGCTGCGTAGCTGCGCACCCACGCAGCTTAAAGGGAACATTGCGTCAGCATGTCTGATTCATGGAGGATTTCCACACCGCCACCTCTGCCTAAATCAGAACTCATCAGAAGAAAGACTTACAAAAAGCAATGAAAATGCACTGGGAGACACATCTAAACTCCTCTGGACAAGGGTGACCGGATTAAGGCAACTCCCCTACTCTCATAAGCATCAAAGACAGAACAGGGAAACACCTCCATTAGCATTCAGAGCAGAGAACAGAGATTCCAGAGCTGATCAGCATTTATCAGATATATTCTAGTAATGTATGCTTTTTGGGTACTCAAAATACTGAACCTGCCCAATTGCCTTCTGAGCTCCCTTGGCATAATATCACCCATAGCCAGAAATGATCTACTCCTATTGTCTAGCTTAAACAAAGCAACTCCAGTGTGCTCCCTTGAATCATCATTTACTGATAGATAAATCCAGTGTTCTCCCTTGAACTATTGTGGGTTCCCTACAAAACCCCTACCCACATTCAAAATTCTCTTCTGGTGCTTGGATTCAAAAGCTGCACCAGTGCCAATAGGACTTCATCTTTTCACTGATTGTGTTGCCATCTCTGTAAGTCTCAAGCACTCTGGACACTCTCCAAAGATCTCCTGGGAAAACTGATTGGGTCAGGTTTCACTGAGTGGTGAGAACTCAACTCTCTTTCTCTTGTCTCTCCAGCTATAACTTTCTAAACCTGACTCTTGTGACCAAACTCGAGCTAAATTACCTCAATACCCCAATTCAAACTGTGTAATATTGCAGCTGTTTTCTTGGTTTCCCTCTCCTTGTGTGGAAATTATTATAAGTTTTATATACCTGGCAATAAAATTAGTTTTATGGTCAAGTTGGTTGCCATCCTGCCTCTGAATTTCAGTTGCTCTTTCATTTTCTAAGTTTCCCTATTTGCTCTGCAGCAATGCTCCTTTCAACTAAGCCAAAGATCCCTGTAATGTCCAAAAATCCTGTGGATCTGCTTTTCCAAAGTTACTATCAGGATATTGCTACATGAGATCGGGGAAGGAATGCTGAGCTTGGAAGTGCTGAGTGACTCTGCTTGCTCAGGTGTGCCCTGGAGTAGTGGCGGCTTTAGGGGTAGGCGAAGCAGGGGGCCGCCTAGGGCCCTGAGCAACAAGAGGCCCTGTCCTCAATTTGGTGGACAGAAATGAAAATATAGAAAAATATAAAAATTATTCCCATTTAACAGAGTCAGTAGGGCTGGAAGCCTAAGGACTTTTCAGTCTTGGCTCATCCAGGCAAACTATCATTAAGATCTCTGCTTGGTCTGAATTGCAGATTTCACCTTTATCTGCCCATCACCTTCACACTGACATGCAAAAAAAACCAGGAGCAAGTACTTTGTGAAATCTATAGAGAGCACAAGAGCAGGAAGTTTTCCAATGGTCTCATCTTTTAGTTCCTCAGTCTGGACATTTATTCTGCCATTTTTTAATCCCACTTGTGAAATTTTGCCTTTTTCACTTGTTCTTCTTTTGCCTTTTCCTTTGCCTTTGTGACAATTTGTCCTTTGACTTTGGTTAGCTCAGATTACCAGATAGGGCTGTATAGGCTGCTACATATAAATACAGTGATGCCCTCAAGCAATCATTACAGCTGTGTGTGATGTCTGTGCTGTATGCCTTTCTTTTGGCAAGTAATTTTTTTAGCTTCTTTTCTACTATTTGATTTTTTGAGGGGGTCAGAGTCTTACAAACTTAAGTACTTCAGAGAATGTAACTGAAATTTGGTGTTTTCATTTAAAGCTACACACTAGAAACCTTCTTTTCACTTATTTTTATTTATTATAATTATTTGTATTAAACTTCTAGTGCACATAAACCCAAGCTTATTTGAAAAATTTGTAACATTTGATTGCCAAAATTTTAAACGTCGTATTTTAGTTATTTTTGAGCCATCATTAATTTTACTTTTTATTTGTTAATTAATGCAATACTTTTTAAAAAAATTTAAATGTTCATTTTAACGTTGTAGTTCAGCATTAGCTCATTTATGTTAAGTGAAAGATGATCAACTTACAAGCTTCATGATGGAAAGATCTTTAAAAATATCATACCCAAGAATAACTGACGAGTTCCAGAGGGATAATCATGTTAGTCTGGTTCAGCAAAACAAACAAGGAGTCCTGGGGTGGGGGGGAGAAGGGGCAGTTAGGACTGCTGGGGGGACTGGGGCCACAGGGAGGGGTGGCAGTAGGGGTCTATGGGGGGCCCACAATGGGCCTCGGCCTAAGGCCCTCAGTTGCCTTGGGCCACCTCTGTCCTGGAGGATAGTCCTATTGAGGGAGGGACTTGCAGAATGGAGAAACAGAGCTCTGTATAGAAACACAAGCTCTGTATGATACAATTACAGCAACCCAGAAACTAACTCTAATAAATGAGGACACCCCAAGATGAAGGGCAAATCTGGTAACAGGCAGGTCAACATAATGTAAAAGCCCCAGTGTGAAAATGAGGCTCATCAAATGAGAGCCAATTTGGTTTGAATTCTCGCAAGCCTCAGTATGAATGTACGAGAGAGGCATGTAATCTAAAAAAACAACAAGCAGTTGTGTCGCACTTTAAGACTAACAGATTTATTTTTTGCATGAGCTTTCGTGGGAGAAGATCCCACTTCCTCAGATGCTTCCCACGAAAGCTCATGCAAAAAATAAATCTGTTAGTCTTAAAGTGCCACACAACTGCTTGTTGTTTTTTTACTGGACTAGACTAACACGGCTATCCCTTTGGAAAATGTAATCTAAAGCTAATTCTAGCTGTTTACCTCCTCTGAAGGGAGTAAAGTTAAAGATAAATGTGGCTCCACTTCTCTATTTTAATGATGAAATATAAAATTGAAATAAGACTATGGAAGCTTGAATAAATTACCAGTTGATTCCCACAATAAACTGTAAGGTACATTTCAGTTCTCAGTGTTTGTAAGTTCTTTTGGTCTGATTCTATCCTTACTCCCATACATGTAAATCCAGAATAACTCTACTGACTTGAGTGGAAATACTAATCTTTATTAGAACATTTCATATAACTGGGGAACTGAGGTACAGAGAAGCACAATTTCTTGTTCCAAATCACATCGTGAGACTGTAGTACAGCCAGATATAGAGCCTTGAAGGTGTGACTCCCAGTTCCCTACTCTGGCCATTATTCACAGATAGAAATAAAACCAAGGAATCCTGGCACCTAGCCATCTGGTCTCAGGGCTGCTTCTTCCACGGAGGTGACCTAGGTGGTTGCCTAGAGCACCAACCACCGGGGGGAACCAAAGGCTAGACTAGGGCCATCAAGCCTATCTTGCCCTGCTCCGCTCCCTGCTCACCGCCAGACCCCCGGCAGTGGTGCCACTCCCTGGCTGGGGCCAGACACCCATAGAATCATAGGGTTGGAAGGGACCTCACAGGTCATCTAGTCCAACCCCCTACCAGATGCAGGACCACTCCCACTAAACCATCCCAGTCATGGTTTTGTCCAGCCGGGCCTTAAACACCTCCAAAGATGGAGACTCCACCACCTCCCTCAGCAGCTCATTCCAAAGCTTCACCACTCGCCTAGTAAAAATTTTTTTTCTAATATCCAACCTCGACCTCCCTAACCGCAACTTGAGACCATTGCTCCTCTTTCTGTCCTCTGTGTGGTGTTTTGGACTACCTAGGGTCATTGGGGTTGCCATAGTGATAAATGGGAGGGTCATTTAGGTGCTAGGGTAACCTGTCTGTTGGGTTCTCTCTCCCTCAGTTCTCTTTCAATAAAGACTCCTTACACAGCTCTGAATATGCTGCCTCTCATTATTGGATTATAATTTCCCCTAAAACTCTACACTCTGTTACTACCGAGAACAGTCGAGCTCCATCTTCTTTGGAGCATCCATTCAAGTAGTTGAAGGTTGCTATCAAATCCCCCCTCAATCTTCTCTTCTGCAGACTAAATAAGCCTAATGCTTTCAGTCTTTCCTCATAGGGCTTGTGCTCCAGTCCTTTAATCATTTTGGTTGCCCTCCTCTGAACTCTCTCTAGCATGTCCCTGTCCTTTTTGTTGTGGGGAGCCCAAAACTGAACACAGGATTCTAGATGTGGCCTCACCAGTGCAGAATAGAGGGGAATGATCACATCCACTGATTTGCTGGTAATACTTCTTTTGATGCAGCACAGTACGCCATTGGCCTTTTTGGCAGCAAGAGCACACTGCTGACTCATATCTAGCTTCCCATCCACCATGACCCCCAGGTCCTTTTCTACACTGCTGCTACTTAGCTGAATGTTCTCCAGCCTGTAGCAGAGCATGGGGTTTTCCCATCCCAAGTGCAGGATTTTACACTTGTCCTTATTGAACCTCAGAAAATTTCTATTGGCCCACTGTTCCAATTTATCTAGGTCTCCCTGAATCCTGTCCTTGCCCTCCAATGTGTGTACTGTTCCCCCCAGCTTGGTGTCATCCGCGAACTTACTGAGAGTGCAGTCTATTCCATCATCCAGATCATTGATGAAAATGTTGAACAGAACCGGCCCCAGGACCGACCCCTGGGGCACACTACTCGTTAGTGGTTGCCAGCTAGACATGGAACCATTGATTCCTACACGCTGAAACCATTGATCTAGCCAGTTTTCTATTCACCCGATAGTCTACCTCTCCAACCCATACTTCCTTAATTTGCCAATGAGAATGCTGTGGGAAACTGTATCAAAAGCCTTGCTAAAATCAAGGTATATCACATCAGCGGTTCTTCCTGCATCCAGAAAACCAGTCATCTGATCATAGAAGCAAATGAGATTGGTCAGGCATGATTTACCCTTGGTAAATCCATGCTGACTGTTCCTGATCACTTTATTTTCCTCTAAGTGTTTTAGGATGGATTCTTTGAGAACCTGCTCCATAATTTTTCCAGGGATTGAGGTGAGGCTCACAGTTCTGTAATTCCCCAGCTCCTCCTTTTTCCCTTTCTTGAAAATAAACACTACATTTGCTTTTTTCCAATCCTGTGGCACCTCCCCCGTTCTCCACGAGTTTTGAAAGATAACGGATAGCAGTGCTGCTATCTCATTGGCCAACTCCCTTAGCACCCTTGGATGCAGTTTGTCCGGCCCCGTGGACTTGTGCACATCCAGCTTCTTTAAGCAGTCCCTAACCTGACCTTCCGTCACCAAGGGCCTCTCTTCTTCTCTCCAATCTGCCATACCCATGCTAGTAGGCTGGGAGCTGACCCTGCCTGTGAAAACTGAAGCAAAAAAAGCATTGAGCACTTCAGCTTTTCCCTCATCCTCCATCACAAGGATGCCTGCCCCATTCAGCAAGGGACCTACACCATCCCTGATCCTCCTTTTGTTATTAACATACTTGTAGAAACCCTTCTTGTTATCCTTTACATCCCTCGCTAGCCACAACTCCATTTGTCCTTTGGCCTTTCTGATTTTATCTCTGCAGTCCCTAGCAATATCTTTATATGCCTCCTTGGTCATCTGACCAAGCTTCCACTTCCTGTAAGCTTCCTTTTTATGTTTAAGCTCAGAGCAGAGTTCTCTGCTAAGCCATTCTGGCTGCCTCATGTGTTTGTTCTTCCTCCTAATTGGAATGGCAACTTCCTGTGCCCTTAGCAGGGTTTCTTTAAAATATAACCAACTCCCTTGGACTCCTTTCCCCTTCAGATTAGCTTCCCAAGGGATCCTGCCCATCAGTTCCCTGAGGGAGCCAAAATCTGCTTTTTTGAAGTCCAGGGTTTGTGTTTTGCTTCTTTCCTTCCTTCCTTTAATCAGCATCCTGAACTCAACCATGTCATGGTCACTACTGCCTAGCTTGCCATTTACCTCTACGTCCCTGATGAATTCTTCCCTGTTTGTGAGCAGCAGGTCGAGAGGTGCAAGGTCCATAGTTGGTTCCTCCAGCATTTGTACTAGAAAGTTGTCCCCAACGCTCTCTAAAAACTTCTTGGATTGCCCATGCACTGCTGTATTGGCCTCTCAGCAGATGTCAGGGTAATTGAAGTCCCCCGTGAGCACCAGGGCCTGTGATCTAGAAGCTTCTGCTAGTTGTCCATAGAACATCTCATCCACCTCCTACTTCTGGTCTGGTGGTCTATAGCAGACACCCACCGCAACATCCCCCTTGCTTTCCCCTCTCAATGTAACCCACAGACTTTCTACTGGCACGATTCCACTTCCATAATGGAGCTCTGAGCAGTCGTAGAGCTCTTTTATATATAATGCTACTCCTCCCCCTCTTCTTCCCTGCCTGTCTTTCCTGAACAGTTTATACCCATCGATGGCAGAGCTCCAGTCATGCAGACTATCCCACCACATCTCTGTTATTCCAATGATATCATAGTTCCTTGTCTGCGCTAGTACTACCAATTCTTCCTGCTTATTTCCCAGACTCCTCACATTAGTGTATAGGCACCTAAGATACCTGGCCAATTGCCCTACTTTGTCATTTTGATTTTCAGTTCTATTACATATACCTCCTTGCATTTCTTCTTGGAGTTCTCCTCCCCCACTCTCCTCACATATTGGGGCTTCAGTGGAACATTTAAGACATTTATTTGATTCCCCCCCCCATGTTCCAACTACTTTTTCTTTTATTCCTGGAGTTACTGTCCCAGCAACCCCCAAGTTCCATCCCTTCCCACAGATCTCCTACATTCTTGCTTACCTGTGGGCTTTGGTCTCCTTCCCCCTTTGAACCTAGTTTAAAGCCATCCTCACTAGGTCAGCCAGTCTGTGCCTAAATATGCTCTTCCCCTTCCTGGACAGGTGAAGGCCATCTCTGCCTATCAATCCTCTGTCCTGAAACAGGACCCCATGGTCAAGGAAGCCAAATCCCTCCTGACCACACCATCTTCGCAGCCAGGCATTCACCTCTAGGATGCATCTGTCTCTCCTCAGGGCTCTAGCCTTGACTGGAAGGATCGAGGAGAACACCACCTGTGCTCCAGACTCCTTCACCCTTGCTCCCAGAGCCCTGAAGTCACCTTTGATCTACTGAGGATCACCTCTCGCAGTATCATTGGTACCCACATGGATAAGAAGCATGGGGTAGTAGTCTGAGGGGCAGATGATTTTTGACAATCCCTCTGTAACGTCTCGGATACGGGCACCTGGCAGGCAGCATACCTCTCTAGGGGCCTTGTCAGGGCGACAGATGGGTGCCTCCTTTCCTCTCAGGAGTGAGTCCCCAATCACCACAACCCTACGTTTCCCCTTAGGTGAGGTGGCTGTGATCTCCCCAGCCTCTGGGGTGCATGGCATCTCCTCTACCTCCTTCATTGTCTCTAGTGCTGCATAACGGTTCCTCACCACAATGGATGGTGGGATGTGAGCAGGCATGGAGCACTGTCTACTGCCAGAGGTGACCAGCTGCCAGTGTCCTTCCTCTGCCATAAGCATCCCATCCATTTCCAGAGCTGTGGCAGTAGCCCTTGGCACTGAGATAGGGACCTCCCCTTGCAGGTCTCATCGTGGACACTGTCAAGGAACTTTTCCAGGGCATAGATACCCCTGAGTCGTGACACCTCCTCCTGTAACTCTCCTACCTGTTTCCGGAGAGATGCCATCAGGAGGCACCTATCACACAGATTCACCTCCCTAGCCTGATCATCAGTGGCAGGAAAATGAAGGCCACAGTCCCTGCAAGTCCACACCGGGATCTGGGTGGAGATATCCATGGTCAGACAGTCTGTCTGGCTACAAACAGAGGCAAAGGAAACAGAAGGGGCGCTGGCACCAGCAGTGCGGCTCCTCTTCCCATTGTGGCCTCACCAAACTCCTCCCCAAACTCCCTCTCAAACTCCCCTGTTTGCAGTCCCCTGTTCACAAGCTCCCTCTGGTCGCTCAGCCACTGGCTTTTAAAGCCTTCTCTGCCTAGGTCAGCCCTTGCCCCTTGTTAGTCACACAGGGGCAGGCCAATCACAAGGCTGCTACCGGACCCCAGCAGCAGTGCTGCTTCCCACCCGTGGCCAGATCCCGGTGGTGGCGCTGCTCACGAGTCAGGGCTGGATCTCCGCCGGTGGCCGGGGATTGGGAGAGGTGCCAAAATCACTGTTGGCCTACGGTAGCAAAAAGCCTTGGGCCAGCTCTGTCTGGTCTGCACATTCAAAACCACTTCTCCAGTGTCCTTTGGCAGCTTCTACGAAGAGATACAGTAAAGGATTCTGGGGTGCATTTGTGCTGGAAGCAAGTAATTGAGTAGAAACAGGATCCCATCTTTTCAGTGTAAGGAATATGGAAGATGGGCGAAGGATGGCTTGCCAAGCTAGATGCATAAGGGGCAGAGAGAGAAGCCATGAAGATAAGGAGGAACTCAATTCTTGCTTGGCCTGCAGGAACCCACTAACTCAGAGATCACTCTACTGACAAGCCTCATTTCATGTTGCAAGAGTAATAAATCAGGGATATTGTGCCCCAAGTGAGGGCTCAGCTAACATAAGCAAGCACAAAAAACTGCCCTCACCTATTCCCGGCCTTCGCTTCCCACTGAACCCCCTACCATCACAGGCCTCAGCTATGCCCCGACATAACTTCCCATTGAAACTCCATGGCACTGCTGTCCTCACCAATACCGTGCCAAAGCTTCCAATTGAAAGTCCATGGTGTCACTGCCCTCCCCTTTGCCCTTTAATAGATTCCCATTTAAACTCCCTGGCATCACAGCCCCTGCCAACACACAGCCATGGTTTCCCACTGAAACCCCGCGGCATCACTGAACTGCTAAATTGCATTATACTGTTCAGTCACTAGCTGATGCTGTTTGTAAAATAAGTCACTGAGTTTTAAAGGATTTTATAATGAACTCATCTGGTGTGTATAACCAAGCTCTGTAGCCAGTTCATATCTGGGACAGAGGAAAGTCATATGATGTCAGGAATAAACTAAGAACAGAAACAGAACTAGAACAGCAATGACATTTGCAGACAGAAGGAACAAACCAGCAAGGATCTCATCAACACGTCAATCAATGACCCAGAGAATTTCAGCTTTGACAAACCTTCACAGTGGACAAACAGAAGCAATATTTTGAAAGATTTCTCAGTGGTACAAAGCTGCACAAAAGAAACCGGAGATATACAGGTATTGTCTTTAATTTATGCTAAGGGAAGCACGCAGCACATCTTTAAATCTTCTGACAAAGGAGACTACGAAAAGGTTCTATCCATGTTTGCTGCATCCTTTATACCTCCGACAAATGTGGTTTATGAAAGAACATGTTTTCACCAGAGAATTCAAGAACCAGGTGAAAATGTTGGCATGCTGGTTAAAAACTCTAGTTTTGGAAAGTAAAACATGAAAATATCAGACAGTGGATGGTTATTGGGTTAACACAACCCGTCCTAACCTAACCTAACTTTTTGCAGCAGCTATAACTGATGACAAACATAACTCTAGCCAAAGCTATACCCAGAGCAAAGCACCAAAGAGGTAGCCATGTTAGTCTAGTTCAGCAAAATAAGCAAAGAGTCATTTAGAGACAAACAAATGTATTTACTGCATGTGCTTTTGTGGGAGAAAATCCCAGTTTGTCAGATGCTTTGGAGAACTGGGATTTTCTCTCATGAAAGCTCATGTGATAAATAAATTTTCTTGCCTTTAAGTGCCACAGAACTCCTTGCTTATTTTACAGAACAAAGCAGTGTGCACTGGTGAGACAACAATCTCTAGAGCAATCTGATAAACTCAAAAAAAGAAAATGAAACTATCTTAGAAACTGTAAACTGACACTTTAAAGTTAAAAATCATCATTATAAAACCTTGAGGCAAAGTGATAGAACTCATAAGGCAAGAGGGACAAATTCCAGCCTACAGGCATAAGGTGTGGAAAAAGTCATAACCCAAGGTACGATTAATGCCCAGCCAGAGGCTCAGGGTGTAATTCATGCATGAAGTATGGTCAGTTTGCCGCCATTTGCCACACCAAAGCAATCAGGGAGTTAACTCGTATTATAGATAATCAAGGGCCATTATTTCTGGAATCTATCACTTGTGATGACACAGAACCTGCTGGAGACTGAAATGGAATATTCATGGCAAGACTATAGAATTTAAAATTGATTCAGGAACTTCACATCACAGCACTTTTGGCTATGTCCACACGAGGCTTTTATTTCAAAACAACGACCATTGTTTTGAAATGAAAGTTGTCATGTCCGACCAACATTTCTTTATTTTGAAATGACGGGACCCTGTCATTTTGAAATAACATCCGTCATTCTGGAACAATAAAACCTAGCTTGTAATAGAAATAGCAATTATTTTGAAATGGTTGTTTCAAAATAACGCCGTTCAGACTGGTTATTTTGAAATAATGGTTATTTCAAAATAACACTGTTGCCTTTCTCCTTCCCAGGGCGCCTTCCTTTTTCTATATACTGGGTGGGGGCATGGCCCTCTCCTGAAGCGAAATAGCAAGTCCTGTGTCCGGACATGCTATTTCACTTTGAGGGTTTCCCTTATTTCGATTTAACATTTGCTTATTTCAATTTAAGTTATTTGAAAATAAGGATTTTATTTCAAAATAACTCATTTTGAAATAACATTTTGAAATAAGAGTTTACGTGTGAACACAGCTTTTTACACTTGAAATGTTGAAATGATTCAGCTGCAGTTGCACCACTACAGCACTTCAGTGTAGACGCTACCTACACTGACAGCAGGCACAGATAACCCACCTCCCTGAGAGGCAATAGTTAGGTTGATAATAGAATTTGTCTATCAACACAGCACCATGTACAAGAAGTTACACTGGTTCAACTATGTCTCTCAGGGGTCTGGATCTTACATCTCTGAGCAAATAGTTATGCTGACCATTCCTCACTTTCCTGGGTAACAGAAAAACGCCAGTAGCATCTACTGGCTATAGTCCAACAAAACTCCTGATGGAAAGGGAAGTCAGAACTACTGTTTAAACTTCAGAAAGGAACCTATTTCTCAAATGGTCAGACATGGTGAGAATAGCCAAATCAGGGAAAAAAGCTAAAAGAGCTCATGAACACTCCTATAAGAGATGCCACTCAGAGAAGTGCCAGCTCTAGAACTGAATAAACTTCTTTCTTTCTTTCTTTCTTTCTTTCTTTCTATTGGATGGAGCAAAAGGATGACCAATTTCAGCAGCCATAAAGAAGAAGATTTCAGTGCCCAGATTGTATGTGAGCAAGATTATCCATGGATAGTTCCATAGAAACTACTGACATCTAAAATTTGTTCCCCAGAAAAACCAATCAACAGAGATGTATAGATGTAGGATGTAGAACATGAAAATGACATAAAGATTCCAAACTGATGAAAACCAGCCAATGTAACCCCTCATACTCTGGGTGTTGCTAACCTTTTGACTGACAGATGCTGGAAAAAGATGACGAGATGGATCACTTGATGACTGCCTGTTCTGTTCAGTTCCTCTGAAGCACCTGGCACTGGCCACTGTCAGAAGAAAGGACACTGGGCTAGATGGACCATTGGCCTGATCCACAATGGTTGTTCTTATGTTCATGAAAAACTACAAAAGATTTTTTGCTCTTGAGAAGAAACTACAATGAGATAGGAGACTGCCCTTACTGAATATTTGAGAACGAAGTTCTACACACATGCAATGACGTGCAAAAGCACTAAGGGGTCACTTGAGAGGCAAAATAACAGTTTCAGAGGACAATTTCCATTGGTTTATCAAATGCAAATGACATCAGGCCAGGAACTCAGTCAGACTGGAGGTCACACGTCCCAACAGAATAAACTTGCACAACAAAAATAAGAAGAACTAAACCATGCAAATTAAAAATCCCAGTAAAAACCACAGCAAGTGCTGTTCTAGACTCGTTGCTAAAACTAATATCAACTACTTGTTGTTACCGTATGACCTGATCCCATGTCTTACACTCCCTTGCATTTAGTTTCCTCCCATTCCGCACGTCCCCCCATCTTCAAAGCGTCTGACGAAGTGGGATTTTCTCCCACAAAAGCTCATGAGATAAATAAATGTTAGTCTTTAAGTGCCACAGGACTCCTTGCTTTTTTATTCCCTTTTAAATATTTTGATGAGTGTTTGCTATGACAACAAAAAATTAAGAGCATGGTGACATGCATCCTCACGATATCAAAGGTACGTGGGGAAGCAACAAAAGTGATATAATATCAAAAATAAGGAGCAAAACTATATTTTAAATAGATTAGAAGGCAGTTCAGGGTATGGGCAGCAAAGGAGACGAATGCGTGAGCTCTTCTGAGTGATGCAAGAGGCTAAGGGAGTCTTTTAAATACTCGGGGGAGGTGACAGGCAGGTTTTGAGGGGTGTGCGTGATGCGTTTTAGGGAGCCAAGGTGCACAAGACAGAGCGCAGTTGCCCGTCTAGGCGTGGGGTGCCTGGGGTGCCGCACCTTTCCCCAGCAGGGGCGGAGACGGGACACACCTGACGCCCTTTGTGCCCCCCAGTGGGTGTCTTGCCCCGTGGGGTAACTGTTACCCTGTGGGGTAACCTGGCCAACCCCCACCCCTGGTGTGACCCTTCCCCTCCCCCCAGCCCTGATCTAGCCCCTCCCCTGCCCCGCCCCCAGCTGCTGACCCCCTGCTGGGCCAGCAAAGCCCCGCCCCCTGCGCAGGCCCCGCCCCCTGCCCGAGGCCCAAGTAAGGGCACTGTGAAGGGAGGGCAGCGGCTTCAGCCGCTGCTACTGAGCATGCTCACTGCCACCCGGCCGGGTAGAAAGCGCTTCCTGACCCCCCTCGCCTCGCACCTGCAGCCTCGTCCCGCCCTTGCCTTCCGCGTTCGACCAATCGGATCGCGGGCTGCGGCCGGCCTGACCAATCAGCGCGCGCCCGGCGCTCCCTTCCCCGAGGCGCTGCCGGGGGGCTTTGGCGGTTGGGGCGGTTGGCGGCAGAGCGCGCACGCGCCGTTGGCGGTTGCGGGGCAGCGGCGCGCGGGCGAGGTCGCCGGCCGGGGGTAAGTGGCGGCTCCCCGGTAGCCCCTCGTCCCATGACGTCACACGGCGGGAGCCCCTCCCCCAGGCGACCCCCGCTGGCCCCTGGGCGGGAAACGGCCCCGCCCCCCCCGGGGAGGAGCCGCCTGGCAGGTGGCTGGTGAGGGGCTTCCCCTCCCCCCTCCTGGGCTGTGGGGGAGGGGAGGCTGCCTGACCCCCCCCCCTTGGTTTTATTTTCCTCCCATTCTGCAAGTTCCCCCATCTTCCAAGCGCCTGAGGAAGTGGGGTTTTCTCCCACGAAAGCTCATGCGAAAGATAAGTCGGTTAGTCTTTACCTGCCACACGACGCCTTGGGTTTATCTTTTTGCTGGGCTAGACTAACACGGCTCTCCCTTCGGAAACAGCCGGCTGATTGCCACCTCCTCTCTCGCAAGCCGGGACGGGGGGTTTGGGGCAGGTGAATTGCCCGCCGGGCTGGCCACACTGAATTAGGCGAACTAGGTGGTGGCCCGGGGTGCCAAATTAAATGGAAGTGAATTTTTTTCTCTGTTTAAAAGGATACGTAAATATGTTGTCTCATAACAGGGGCGGGGGCTCCCACGGCATAGTTCACCAACAGTGCCAAAAATACATTAATCTGCTGCCTCTTATAACAGGGGTGGGGGCTCCCATGGTATAGTTTGCTGACGGTGCCAAAAATACATTAATCTGCTGCCTCTTATAACAGGGGTGGGGGCTCCCATGGTATAGTTTGCCGATGGTGCCAAAAATACATTAATCTGCTGTCTCTTATAACAGGGGCGGGGGCTCCCATGGCATAGTTCACCGACAGTGCCAAAAACCCTTGCGCTGGCCTGGTCATGAGTAGTTTTCCTTAATTGCAAGATCAGAGGAAGTGGTGTGTACACAACCCTCAACTAGCCTGGAGTCTAATTCTTTAAGAAAATACAAAAGGGTAGCTTAATGCTCTTTTCATGAGTAAGGTGTTGGGTTGTCGTTTGGATTTAAGCAGTCCTAGTTGTGGAAATTGCCAGAGGGTGGCTGTGTTAAGTCTGTGTACAGCAAAAACAAGGAGATTCCTGCAGCACCTTACAGACCAGGAGTCTCAAACATGCAGCCATGGGCCACACATCGCCCCTAAAGCTGTTTCCTGTGGCCCACGATGACACTATTGCTACAAGTATTTGCAATATCATTGTGTGAAAAGGTTTGAGTGGTGCAGCCCTCAGGCTAAGATCCTAGTCCTCATGCAGCACTCATGGTGATTTGAGTTTGAGACCCCTGTTATAGGCTAACAGATTTCTTCAGGCAGAAGCTTTGGTGGGCTCCAACCACAATGCATCTGACAGAGTACAGCAAAAACAATGAGTGCCCCAGGACTCCTTGTTTGTTTCATTGTGGCACCTTATGGACTCACAGGTTGCTTCAGGCATAAGTTTTTGTGGACTCCAACCATGATGCATCTGACAAAATGGGTTGGAGCTCATGCAAGCTTATGCCTGAAGAAATCTGCTAGTCTGTAAGGTGCCACAGCACTCTCATTTTTATTTCCAGTTGTGACTTCAAAATGCAACACATTGAATTGGTGGATATTAAACAGAAAGTGAAACTGGCCAGCCTAGTGTCTGTCATTTTCCCAAATTGAATAGCGTGGAAAATGAAAATATAGTAAATTAGACTTTTTATGCATTTCAGCATTACTAACACCATCACTTGAGTATGTTAGCAGAGGCAAGGAAACTATTTTAACACCTTTATCATCTGCAAAGGCAGTTGTAAATAGTCTTAGTTTAACATTTAACTATGACTCTAAATGTCTTATTTATAGAATGGGCAATACTTTGCAGCCTGTTACTGTGAAATGACTTTCAAATGAATGGAAAACCAGGATGTAACAAGTATGCATAGCCAAAATGTCAATAGAATTATCAAATGCATATCTCTTATAACAATTAGAAGTAAAAGGTCACTTGTAGACCAAAAAATTAACAAAGCGCTTTGAAAATCATTTCTAAAGTGACTCTTACTGGGGTATCCAAGGTTTAGTCTGTATGGAGGGAATGGTGAACACACTGGAGGGTAGGGATAGGATTTGGAGAGACCTTGACAAATGGGAGCTTTGAGCCAAATGAAATCTCATGAGGTTCAAGAAGGAAAAGTGCAAAGTGCTGCATTTAGGATGGAAAAATCCCATGTACTGCTCCAGGCTGGGGACCTCCTGGCTAAGTAGCAGCGCTGTAGAAAAGAAGCTGGGCATTATGGTGAAAGCTAGACAGGAGTCAGCAATACGCTCTTGTTGCTAAAAAGGCCAGTGGTATATTGGGCTGCCTCAGGTGGAGTGCTGCCAGCAGATGGAGGGATGACATTATTACTCTCTGTCTGCCGCTGGTGATGAAACAGCTGGAATATTGTGTCCAGTTTTGGGCTCCCCACTACAGAAAGGATGTGGACAAATTAGAAAGAGTCCAGTGGAGGGAAACAAAAATGATTAGGGGGTTGGGGTGCATGACTTACAAGGAGAGACTGAAGGAACTAGGCTTATTTGGTCTGAAGCAGAGAAGACTGAGGGGGGATTTGATAGCAACCTTCAGCTACTTGAAGGGGTGCTGCAAAGAGGAGCGAGCTAGGCTGTTCTCAGTAGTGACAGAGGAGAGAACAAGGAGCAATGGTTTCAAGCTGCAGCTGGGGTGGTCGAGGTTGGATATTAGGAAGATCTTTCTCATTAGGAGGGTGGTGAAGCATTGGAACGGGTTACTTAGGGTGGTGGTGGAATCTCCATCTTTGAAAACATTTAAGGCCAGGTTAGAAAAAACCTGGCTTTAGTGGGAGTGGTGCTGTTTTTAGCAGGGGGTTGGACTAGATCAGTGGTTTTCAAACTTTTTTTTCTCTCAGGATGCAGTTGAAAAAATTCGTTTCTGCCTGTTACCCAACAGTTACATCTTTGAACAATGCATTCCAGTCTTTTGGCCATGGGAGCAAGGGATGCTGCAACCAAGTGCCAGAGGGTCTGTGATACAGAACTGGTCCTGACTCTGTTTGAAAACCTCTGGACTAGATGGCCTAAGGAGGTCCCTTCCAACTGTACGACTCTTGAAGGTTCAGAAATAGGGGTTTTGTTTTAAACTTCTTGTTCAAATGGAGCCCGTGCTAAGTTGAGGTTTTAAACTGAAATTGTGGTTTCTCAGATGTCAACATACATGTTTCACTTTCTTAATTAGTTCATCCATCTTTCATTAAACTACATTAAATTCATGAATATTAAAAGAAAATGGGACAATCAGTTTAAGGCTTATGTTGCTGTATTTACAGTAACAAGGTCTATTATCTAGGTGGCTTAACACTTTCCATTCTGAAAATAAGATTTAGTCAGGGGTATTTTAAGTAAAACTCCTGGACAAGTCACAAGCAGTAAACAAAAATTCACAGCCTGTGACCCATCCATGACTTTTGCTAAAGACAGCTATGACTAAGTCTTAGCTGCACCCAAGATGAAGGTGCCAGTTCAGTGGGTGGCTCTGTGGTACTGCTTCTCTCGGCATGCCAACGGCTGTTGGCTGGCCCCTCCTCTAGTGGTGGGGGGAGACGGCTTCCACTGACTGCTTTCCAGTGGCATCTGGGGTCACGCGAGGGGCTGCCCCTGGAGCGACTCGGGTCAGCCCTACCCGCTGCTGCTACTGCAGGAGTCCTGGGGGTCATGGAAAGTCACAGGATCTGTGACTTCTGCGACCTTCATGCAGCCTTAAAATCTCCCATCTTTAATTGCCTGTTTTGGGTTGAAAATTTTCATGCTTGATCTCTGCAACAGGCTGTTTATTTTTTTTTTAAATCTTCAATAAAAATCATTTAAGGGGAGGAAATAGGCAGCTTTAACAAAATTAAGGCCATCTTTTAGAATTGTCGGAGCACTGGTACCTCAGAGTTTGCAGCGGATACTTGGAACTTGGCAGTGAAAGTCAGTTTGTGGTGAAGGAGGCACCATTTCCTGCCCTTGATTTGGCTAAAGTACAAAACACAGAAAACTCCATCTTGCACGTGTACAGTAGGGGTTGTCAGAAGCATGCTGCTGAGTTTCTTCTTCAAGCAATATTGCTAGACTGGCCTGTGCTTCAGGACTGTCATGTAAATTATATTGCAAGAGGATTTGTGCAACCTGGGGCTTCACATTACTTTTCATAGTGATTTATTAGGCAATCCTATTGCTTCCTACGCAGTCCTGGTGCCACCTGCACAAAATTAGAGCACCTGCTATCTGCTGCAGGCCAACTTTTCCTGTCTGTTAGGTAAGCTTGTAAAACATGCCTTCAGAATTTGCATTCCTGTCTTCCAGATTAATGAATGGTCTGGTGATGACACAGTGCCACAACATGAAATTACTAGTCTAAATTCTTTCTCATTCTAAAACCTGACTTGTAAACACTCTTATAGTTTTGGTCAAGAGCTATCTTGGAAGAAGTTAGCACTTCTGGTCAATTTGGCAGCGTTATTGATGAAGCAATCAAGGGCTTGTCTGCAAACAGATAGTTTGCAGCAAGTTGGGGTTTGAATCCAGCTAGTGCTCGGCTGTGTGGACTGTCTGTATGAACCCTACTGATGAACATTAGCAGCTTGTTAATGTGCTTTGATCTTGTCCTGTTTCATAGAAGGCTGGAGCAAAGAAATAATTAGTGTGGAGTAGATTGACACCCCAGCTTTCTGCTAACCTAAGTTTGTTTCTCAGGGGGCCCCCCAACTCTAGGTAGTTCCAGTTTTTTACCTTTCCTCCTGGGTCTGGTTTTCTGAACCTTTTCTAAATTGTATTGTTCTTCTCTGAACTCCCTACAGTTTGTCTGATCTCTCTCCAAATGCATTGTCCAAAACTGACCACAGCACTACTCAGTAGTGCCAAGTAAAGTGGGACAATTACTTTGTGTGTCTTCTATACAAAATTTCTGTTAAAGCCAAGAATGGTGGTCTCCTTCTTTCTCAGGTGCTTTACATTATTGGCTCATATTCAGTTCATGATCCACCGCAACCCCCAGATCCCTGTAGTGCTACTGCATCATCAGTTATTCCCATTGTGTATTTGTGCATTTGTTTGTTTTTGTTTTGGTTTTTTTTGTCTGTTACTAATTGTAATACTTGTCAACTTGAGACTGCTTCTCCAGTTTGTCCAGGTCTGTTTGGGTTCTAATTCTGTCCTCCAAAGTGCTAGCAATCCTTCCCAGCTAAGTGGTGTCTGCGCATTTTACAACCATACTCTCAACTCCATTATCCCAGTCACTAACAAATAAATTTGTTAGTCTTAAAGTGCCACAGGACTTGTTTGTTTTATTGAATAATAATGGACCCCGGATGGATGCCTGCAGGACCCCACTAAACATGTTCTCCTATTTTGACAGTGAGTCATAGATAATGACTCTTTGAGTACAGTCTTTCAATGCTTCGTGCTCCCACGTTATAGTAACTTCATCAGTCAACCCCATTTCCATAGTATGCTGCTGAGAATGTCATAAGGGACCATGTCAAAAGCCTTATAAAATCAAGGTACAACATGTGTACTGCTTGCTTAGTCACTAGACCAGGAACCCTGTCAAGGAAAGCAAGCTGGTATTGCATGAGTTTGTTTTTGAGAAATCCATGTTGGCTATTACCTATTGTATTATCCTTTCAATGATTATTTAATAACTTGTCCCATTATCTTCACAAGAATGAAAGTTAAGCTGACTGGTCTGTGACTAATGTCCTTGAAGTGAACAGTTAATTTGCTTATGTGTTTAAGGAAACACCTAGGGACCAATTCTCCTCCTCCTGATGTCAGTGGAAACCTTCCCAGTGCTTTCTGTGAATTCAAGATTGAGTCAGTAGTGATCTCCTCTGGAGAGACATACATACAAACTATTAAATATTTAAGGTAGCTACCTAAGCCGTCTCCAGTGTAACAAATATTTTAGCTTGCATGTATAATAAGATCTTTTTAATTTTTCAGGTACATCAGATTGGCTGCAGGGAACACTCTGCAATGTTGTCAGCAATGAACTTCATGTTAATGACCTTTCTTTCTGGAGTTACAGCCTGTTATGGAGGTAATGCTCACTACGATTCAATGCACAAATTACTCCTGGTGTCCTTTGATGGTTTCAGGGCCGACTACCTGACAAACTACAGACTTCCTCATCTCCAAGCGTTCATTGAGGATGGTGTGTTGGTAGAACATGTTACAAATGCTTTTATCACAAAAACTTTCCCCAACCATTACAGCATAGTGACAGGCTTGTATGAAGAAAGCCATGGCATTGTGGCTAACGAAATGTATGACGACGATACAAAGAAGAAGTTTTCACAGTTTAATGATAAAGATCCTTTCTGGTGGAATGAGGCAATTCCTATTTGGGTGACAAATCAGCAGAAAGAGAATAGAAGAAGTGCAGCTGCAATGTGGCCTGGTACTGATGTAAAAATTAATGACACAATGCCTTATTTTTATATGAAGTATAACTATTCAGTAACATTTGAAGAGAGAATGCAGAATGTTACTATGTGGCTGAACAATTCTCAACCACCAGTTACGTTTGCTACCCTCTATTGGGAAGAACCAGATGCAAGTGGGCATAAATATGGACCAGAAGATAAAGAAAAGATGCGTGAAGTATTAGAACAAGTCGATAAGCACATTGGTTCACTTGTTTATAAACTCAAGACATTAGGATTATGGGAGAGCATTAATGTGATAATCACAAGTGATCATGGAATGGCCCAGTGTTTCCCGAAGAAGCTGATTAAACTAGACAATTGCATTGGCCGTGGGAACTACACTCTGATAGACAAGACACCGGTTGCTGCAATACTGCCAAAAAGAAGTAGGTATATAATTTTATTTTAGTCCTGTACTGAGATGGTGTTAAATTTTGTTCTTGCTCGAAATTTCACATTGTGGTGGATTGCTCACGGGAGATGGGAAGATAACGCAGTTCATGTTGCACTATTTAGACAGACATTAATGGGTTAATAAACCAAACTAGGGATTACTTAAAAATAACTGGGCTGAGGTAACGAAGAACATTTGGTGAATGGCTAATATTTACCCTGCGTGTATAGATCTGAATGTTAATAAGGGGTCCAGTGTGACTTCTAGTGCTAAAGCAGTTGGTTGTGGATTCTTCACACTGACAGCTTTTAAATCAGTTTGAAAATATGTCTTTTAGAAAAAACAGCCAGATATTTTGAGAAAGTTCTATGATCTGCATTATAGGGAAGTCAGACTAGATGATCACAGTTGTCCCTCCTGGCCTTGGAATCTGTAAATCCATCCATCTGCTATTGATGCTTTTCATCCTTTGTTCACCCTGTCAGTTCCTCAGTAACGTCAGAATGATAAATACTATGTAAATATCTAACTTCATTGGGTGCTGAAAATTATACTGATCTGAAGTTCAGGTTGTTGTTGTTATATAATGAGTTAAACCACAGAATTTTGATGATCATTTTGCATCTTTCATCCCACATCACTTACAGCCTGATTTCAGTGGTCAAGTCTTAAACTGGTAGAACTAAAAACCAGTGCTATGAGACACCTGGAATTCCTCCCTTAATACCATTAAATGTCAGTTTTCAGTCATGACTGCAAGATTGGGGCCAGAAGTGATGTGGCTGATGAAAAATAATGTGAAGGATCTTTTTAAAAATAAAAATTAAGTTTCCTGCCTGTGACTATTGAATGTTAGAGAGAAATTATGTTGGTGTGGGATCCAAAGCTGAGGGGTAAACAAAATCTGAGAAGCCATTATAATCCCAGACCACAAAGCAGCGCTTTGAAGATTGCCACGTTTCTTCTTTAACCATGGTCAAGACCACACTAATATCCTTAGTCCTCTATCAACATGGGTGACAGCTTCTCTGCTTTGATTTCAAACAGCTATCTATAAACAAACAAAACAAAACTTTTAAATAACTACACTAAAAGCACAAACTAAACTAACAGCTGAGTAACTGCTGTCACATGCTACTTTCTTCGCAGACAGAACGTATGTCTATAATTTACTGAAAAACTGCAGCAATTTCATGAAAGTGTATCTTAAAGAAGAGATTCCAGACAGATTTCATTACCGTCAAAATAAACGCATTCAACCCATAATTCTGGTTGCAGATGAGGGCTGGACAATTGTACAAAATGAGACGCTGGCAAAACGTAAGTGTTTTCGTCCTTCATGCACCTAGTGGTTTATGATGTTAAACTCTTCTGTTGTAATAGTACCTCAAGACCCCAGTCAGGACTGTGATTTACTGTGCATGTTACAAAATCCCACAATCATTGGGTCAGACGATTAGACAAAATGACAAGTAACTGAAGCAAATGGGAAGGGCTTGGGAGGAGGAAGTTATAGCTCAGAGATATTTGTATGCATCAGTCAGCAGCAACCGTGGTCTCAGTAGCCACCAGTTATGACAGAGAATTTAGACCGATATGTTGAACAGTAAAGTCAGATGTAGCGTAAGCAAAGTGTCTGCCTTCTCTAAACTTGGGTAACCAAAAAAGAGAAATAAGCTTAGTGCTGTAAACACAGTTCTCTTCCCTTAAGTGTCACATTTCATGAATGTCCTTGCTGTCTCTAAGTTCACCACAGCCATCCCTCTCCTTCATGCATCTGACCATAACAAACAGCAGTTGACCAATTTTCAGTTATTCTATATGAACATCTGCACTGCCCCCACATTCCTGGTTTCATCCATATTGACGCACAGGATGTAAAACGGTCACTGGCTCCCCTTCACGTTGGAGGCAAGGGGAGATTATCATGAATCTCTTCTGAACCCAGCTGCTCAAAGCGCTCCAGTGTAGGGAAGGTGTCTGACTCACTGGACAGCTAAATACTGTGCACGTAACTACAGCAGATGTGTGCGTACCATGTATGCTTTGACGCGCTCAACTAATTGCTTAATGGAGTCAATGACAGTCCCAGATTCTTCTAACATTGCTTGGCTTTTCTGCTAATACCATCAAATACCACTGCCACCATTCCTATTTCTACCAGGAAGAACTGATGAATTCTCCTTTTTAAAGCTCAGTGAGGACATTTGATAGAAAAGGACCTGTTCAGAATAAATATGTATAGAAGCAAAAAAGATAAACGTAGCTTGCCACAACAAAATTGCGAAAATTACATTGCTAAAACAAAATCTTATTAGAGAGATGGTCGCTGGATTGTAAGAGAATGTAAATAACAAAATCCCACATGAAGATCTGAATTGACTAACAGTACTGTTAAAAATTCACTTTGGGCAGAAACTGCCTCCAGGAATTATATATACCATCATTAGATTTAGAGCTCTAGGCTTATGCTGGAGAGAGCACGCTGAAGAAAAGCTTAGCAGGGAGAGACGTTGAATGATAAATAGAAGTGTTTTCTATTGTATGTTTTTCTAAGTCTCTTGTAAAAAGCTTTCTGGGTTACACACACATTCCATTGTAGTATTCCAGGAGGAAATTAGCTCAGGCCTTGAAGCAACTGGAAAATCCTGTTTAATGAATAAATTGCTGAGCTGCCCAGTTCACTGAGAACATGGGGTGAGGACTCTAGTCTGTGCTGAGAGTGATTATTCAAGCTAATGTGCTGCAAAATTTCAGAAAGGTCCATTCACAAAAGTAGCTGGGGTTGGGTTTGGTTTGTTCACCTTATAGAGCAAGAGAAGCCCCCCGTGTTTTGTGATGTTTTGTGGACACATCGTGTAACTTTTGGTGTTAAAACTAGCACCAACTCCTTCTGTATTCTCAGTCTTTTGAATGCTCAGTCATAAAAGAATATTATAAAAAGTACTTCTCCTCACTCAGTGGTTTTCAGCCTTTTTGCACTTGTGGACTGACTTTGGAAATTTCAAATTGGGTTGTGAATCCCTTTGGTAATCCATTGTCTGTGTAATTTGAATTCTTAGGCCATTTTCAGTCTAAGCCTTTTGTGAACAACTTAGACGTAGTCCACATACCTGCAGGTTGAAAACCACTGTCCTAAGTGTTCAACAGTCAGTGTTACTCCTATAATTTATAAGTGGTTTAGGAAGACACACTCTTGGCATGAGTGACTTGCAGAGAAGCTAGAAGTGGCAGAACAAATATTTTTTTAAGAACCCTCTAGAGAGTGTTTGTTTCAGCTCTTTGGGTTAGAAGGGGCCAGCTGTGACCCTTGCAAAGAGAAAATGTATCTAATGTGCAAATAGCAACCATCTGGTTGGCATCTTACGCAAGTTTAAAGCAAACACAAAAGTGTTCCTCCTAGAATAGTTGCTATAAAACCCTCCTATTTTCTGGGGCAAGAGTGAACAGGAGGTAAAGGCCTGACTGAATAGTGCTTCTGTTCTGCATCCTGAAATCCTTCAATCCTGAGCGTGGCAGACTACTAGAGATGAGTTTCAGATGTGCTCAAGAGGCCTGGTGTTGGTTCCAAAGAGTCAGTCCATTAACCAACAGCCTGAGTGATCCAGGAGAGTACAGCTGTTAGAGCTGGACACAGGGAAGATGTTTAGGTTTTACATTGGTGGGGTTCAGGCCATTTAGGACTTCTATAAAAGAAACTTTGCTGTTTATTTGCATTCTAAATACTGTCCCTCCGGAATCCATTTACCCTAGAAAGGCAAACACAAACCTACCCTCTTGCTGGAATCCTAACAGTTAGACCTATGATATTTTTTTATGTAGTTTTTTTTGCTGCAGTGATTGATTTAAGAAAACACGTGCAGCCAAAGTGCTGTATGTCTTGCTGAAGAACTAGAGATGAAAGTGCACAGTAAAACTTCTGTGAATTAGTAAATTACCTGCCTTGACCAGTCTTTGGAAAGAACAGTGCCGGCTACACACGATCAGATCATAGACAAGAATGACAACCTCTTTGCTAATAAAGATCTTTTTGCCTGGATTCCTGCTTCAGGGGCTGTGTGGAGGATGTAGGGCTCTGCAGCAGAGTGCACTGGTAATTTGTAAAGTAGGAAACTTTGCTTTTTGAAGTACACTTTTGACTTCTGTGAGTTACCACAAGTGCTGCATTATTTTCCTGTTCCATTTTTTAGGAATAGGCATCAGTTAATGTCACAGCTGAGAACTTGTAAGCAGCTGTTCCTGTTCACTTACAACATTTGTTTATATAGGTTTTAACTTTGCATTTCTCCTTTAGGAGGTGACCATGGCTACGACAATGCTCTCCCAAGCATGCATCCTTTTCTGGCTGCTCACGGTCCTGCTTTTCGCAAAGGCTACAAGCAGGACACAATTAATACTGTTGATATTTACCCAATGATGTGCCACATCCTTGGATTAAAACCTCAGCCCAATAATGGAACCTTCAGCAACACAAAATGTTTGTTAGCTGACCAGTGGTGCATAAATCTCCCTGAAGCCGTTGGAATAGTTATTGGTGTCCTCATGGTGTTAACTACTCTGACCTGCCTTGTAATAATCATGAAGAACAGAGTGCCTTCTCCCCGTCCGTTCTCCCGACTTCAGCTACAGGATGACGATGATCCCTTAATTGGATAGCAGATGTAGAAAATCTAGCCTCACTACATAGATATTGATGTCTGGAAACAAGTGGTATGGTTAATCAGCAAACTTGCTGATCATCCTGTGATGCACTTTAAGGCGTACTTGTTAAAAATTCCTAATATGGACAGACAAAACCTGTTTGACTGTGCATCTTGAGTAACAACTACAGATTTGCAAAAGGAAATTACACTGAATGGCTCCTATGTTTTCTACTGGAAAAGGCAGTTAAAAAAATAAGGCTAAGTTTTTTGCATTCAGGCATTTATCCGCTTGTACAATAAAATATCAACTATAAACTAGGTAGGCTAGGAGTTGAAGTGAACTTTAACGTGTGTAAATTAAACTGATCACATTTTGTACGAAATGTAATTAGTGGTGATCTCTTTACAATTCTTGCACTCATGTATCAGTTGGAAAAATCTGTCCTGCTCTTAAAGACTTTAAAAATCAGTGGTCTTCTGCCTGATGTATATTGACTGTTCTTGGAAACAGAGATTCTAATTTTTCACATCCAAGTAAACCAGCATTAGCGATAGTTCTCCTCTGCTGCTATTGTCGGCTAAGTTGTCAAATGTTCATTGTTTCAACTAGGAAGTAGTGTAGCCTGAAGGACAGGAAAGGGTCTGTAGATAAAGGTTCTTGTCCCACTTCTGATCGACTTTCTGCATGGCCTTATGCAAGTCCGTTGACTTCTTACCAGTTTCTTCATCTGTAGAATTGGGCTAAGACTTACCTACTTCACAGAGGTGTTGACTTTTTAATAGTTTCTGAAATGTTTTGCGATTCTCATACAGAGGTCTTGTAGTACAAAATACTGTTAAATAGGAATATGAAAATATTTCTGAGATGCCCCTTATTTACCTATATGCTGTCTCTTTTCATACATACTTAAAAACGATATTAAGTGTGAGGGTTTTTTTCAAATAGGGAGCCCTCACTTCAGAATTCAAAGCTTTCTCTATCTAAAACATGATTGCAATAAGAAAAGAACAACAACTTGGTTTAGATACTCAGATAAGGATATACAAGAGTAGGGATTTGTCCTGTGAGGATGGTACCTTCTGTGGATCTTAAAAGATTAACAGCACAATTTTAAAGGCCTAATGTAAACTAAAAATATTTTGTTTTCTGGAAGCCACAGAAGCTATTTGTAATTCATGTGAAACAGTTGCTTTTCTCACTCAAAACCATTGTTCAATTCAGCAGATCTTAATGTTGTCCCCGGAAAAGAACTTCAGCCAGAAATGTGGGTTGTTAACACAATAAATACGTGGTTTGGTTTTTCTATTCTGTCCCCTTCTGCCCCAGTATCATCTTTGACTAGGAACTCACTGGATTTATGACTGTTTGTGCTTAGCAACAGCTGTAAGCTAGTAGAAACCCCCTAAAACTGAACTGTGTACCTGACTCTTGTGGTGTTTTTACTTCTCTTTTCACAAAAGATGTTTAAAAGGCTAATCAAACATTAACCAGAATTACAGTAGGTCGCTTTGCTGTTAAGGAGAACCTGAAGTTAGAACTGTACAGAGTAGTAGACCAGAGTTGCACCTTATCTTTTTTTTTTAGTTCCTTTTGGGTTGGCTAGGGAGACTAGAAGAACTGTGAAGCCAGCTTTCTTAGCCCCCCCCCCCCCAACAGGGATTTGTTAGTTTCTGACAGCTCTTCTGCCTAGGTGTTGAGCTGAGCCAAGTCTGTAGGGCTTGCAGAGAGCCATTTTGAATTACATTTTGTGAAGTATTGCTGTTTCTGCCTGGAGGGGAAAGAAGTTCAGTGCTTTTCTGAAGGGAGTGGACTCTTTACTCCATCTGGTTTACCCTTTAGGAAACCATTTTCCGAATCCATCTTACGCAAGGTTTAGTTTAAATCCTATATTTTAATGATAGGTCTTAGAGATGGGATGACATTTCCAGCGCTGAATTTCATTGTGTTTTCACGATACTCAGGGCCACCTCATCGAGACTGAAGTTACCAGAAATGCAACTATTGCCTTAGGCCAGTTTAACAACGTATCGCAGAGAACACTGAGCAATCTGTGCTAGAAGCTGTACCGGAGTCTTTGACGTGAGGAGGGAGGGAATGCTGTATATAGTTCTTTACACTCCACAGTCACCCGCTAGATGGGAATGGTATTGATGCCATGGGAGGGGTTGCAGTGCAGTTCCCCAAAACAGAGGGGTTATGCTATCATTTAGAAATACTCTTCTAGTAGAGTCAGTCTTTTTAAAAAAAAAAAAAAAAAAAAAAAAAAAAATCAAATACTAGTCGTTGTCATTGCTAAACAGTGGTTTCTGGGGATAAAAAAAGCAGATGGTTCTGCGATCAAGGTATATAACTTCAGTTGCTGAACTTGCATACCAGTCAGCGCGCGTGTCCACTGAAATTACTTGTCATGAATCCTGACTGTTTTCAGCCACTGGATCTGCAAATAGTTTCCTGTATTAGTGATGCAAGGTGTTTGCTCCTGGGCTGATGATTAAGGAAGAAAGCTCAAGTGGTGAGTGATGACATTGAACACTGCCTTGCCGACACACAAAGTGGCACTGGTGGCTCCTAAGGGAGCAGCATCTAGTTTTGTGGGGTAGAAAGAACGGAAAATGAAGGGAATGTCTTTCCCCTCTTCAAGTCAGTGCATGCATGCGTGTACATACTGTGCTAAAGATCAGATTATATTTTTAAATGGCAAGTGCTTTATACCTTGATGAAATATTTATATATTATGGTTTTGGTTTGTGGAAAGATTTTGCATTTGCAAAATAAACGTGTCCTAATTTTTCTTAAACTGTGTGCATGTTTTTCCTAAGCAAAAAGCATCTGGTGTGCTGCTTCTCTCCTTGTAACAACAAAAGCTGTATCAGTTCCAACACAATGCAGATTACAATCTTTCACAGGGGAATGCTACCTCTAAGGGACTATTGCATCTACAAGATGTCCATTAAATTGTGCCAGGTGTAATAAAAACTGGCAAGCCAGTTTTTTTTCTTGTTTCTAACAGAAGCCTTGGGCTTTTATTTTTAACCTTTTGTAAATTGGAGAAGACTTAGCTGAAGGGGGGCAGGGGAATCTCCTCTGCCACAGTCCAGGTTTCAAATCTGTTTTGGGCTATAGAAGAGAATCAACTCCTGAATGTTCCTGTTCAAGTCAGTGGACTCCTGAAGCTGCTGCCCTTGCTGCTGTTAGGTAGCGTGCGCTCTTCTCTTGTCTGAAGCCAACTTACAGCCTTTATCTGTACCATACATTTAAAGTGGTTAGAGGTCTGGAACACCTGACCTATGAAGGAAGACTCAGAGAACTAGGTTTGTTTAGTCTGGAAAAGAGGAGATGGAGGGGACAGAGCAGTTTTCAAGTACTTAAAATGTTGTTAGGAGGAGGGAGAAAACTATTCTCCTAAACTGCTGATAATAGGACAAGAAGCAATGGGCTTAAATGGTGACAAAGGACGTTCAGGTTGGAAGGTAGGAAAAATTCCTTACTGTCAGGGTGATTAATAAGTTGCCTAGGCAAGTTGCGGAATCTCCAGCATTGGACATTTTTACAAGAAGGTTAGACAAACACCTGTCAGGGATGGCTTAAGAGGGTTCCTGATCCTGTCTTGAGTTTGGGGGACTGGATTCAACCTCTCAGGGTCCCTTCCAGTTTCCATGATTTAAAAGTATGAGTGCACAGATCAAATGTCATTTCAGATTACTGAAGTAGTTATATGAGCTAACTGGGTGCAGTTCAACCTCTTAACATGAATTGTTGAGTAAAAACACCTTTGACTCTAAGCAGAACACTACACCATGTCAATTATCATAAGACATGTCCCATACACAAAGTCCTTGTTCATTCAGCTCTACATACCTTGGCTGATTGATGCCTGTCCTTGCAGTCGTGTTGTCAACGCTGTTTCCCCACTCTGGCACTCTGAGTGTGGAAGGTGGGGGCCTGCAACAGGCCTTAAAAGCCTCTGGCCTTCAAACCTGGTCTTAAAATTCTCCAAAGCCTCCAATTCCTGGCCTTGGGTGGTGGCAGTGATACCACTCCAAATGCAAAAACCTCTCAAAACCCAGGAAGGCGCACTTGGGAATTCCTTCCTGTGAGGTATCCTCAATCAGTTTTATTCCTCTCTCTGGAGAGTGACCGAACCACAGCTGGAATATCAGCTGAAACTGGAACAGAATCCCTTCTAGTAGCTGGCTATGCAGTCTGAGGCACATGCACACAAACCTCTTGCCCTTCCAGGACACAGAACCAGAGCTTAAAAGGTAAAATCTTTAATTAAAAAGAACAGGTAAGAAACATAGAGACTTGCTTCTCTGGGATTTAACTTAGGTAGTTACAGGATAGCGGGAGGGAGTACATGCGCTCAGCACAGAGAAATCCAAAAACAAAATACCCTGACCACGTCTAAGTACACATTCCCTGTTCTACCCACGCCTGGTCAGTAACAAACTTAACTTATCTTTGGTAAGGATGTTGCTGGATTCTTCCTCAGGCCCCTCTGGCCTCCTGATCCTTCCAGGAGCTCTGCTGCATCCAAACAGGCACAGGCAAGGCTGCTGTTCCAATTCAAAAACCTGCACTTTGCTCCTATTGGCTGGGACTCACTGACCAAAGTGTTAACCCCTTCCTCCCCAAGGGTTACTATACCTGTAAATAAGGCTATGTTCCCGTTCTTCATTGTTACAGGCTTTCTCCAAAACCTACAGCAGGTGGCAGCTTAAGTGACCCGTTTTAAAGTGTGTCAGATCCATCTTAGGTTCCAGGATCCTACCAGCATCTATTACATCAGTGGTTTTCAAACTTAGGGTTGGGACCCAGTACCGGCTCACAGACCCTCAGGCACTGGGTCGTGGGGCCCCCTGCTGCTGCCACCAAAACACTGGAGTGCGTTGCTCACAGAGGTAATTGGTGGGTCGTGGGCATAAATGATTTTTTTTTTCAACTGAGTCCTGAGAGGAAGTTTGAAAACCATTGTATTTACAAACTTCTGTACACTCAGTTCAATCAGTGTATGGCACCATCATACAGTTTTTCTTTTAAAATCACACTTGAACTAATATAGTGGCACAGATGCACTGGAGACTAATACTGCACCAGGGCAAGCTGCTCCTCATTCCTCTTGGAGGGACCATCTCTGCGAGGACACCGTTTTAAAAGACACAGTTGTGCACACAAGGGAGGGGTCTGTTCATCTTGCTGTGAATCCACTAAGATACATTAGTCCTCCAGTGTTTCTTTGTGGGACAAGCTTTTAGGTTGCTTTGTAGATAAAAATCACCCAGACTTGTACTGAACTTTCTCCCACTGGCAACAGCAATATCTTGAGGAGACGGGTACAAGGTAGAGCTGAATTCTAGGCAAGTTTCCCGTACTATGCAGGCGTGGGGACTCCTGGGTTTTCTTGCTCGTCTTCTCCAGCCAGGACAGCACAGAACCACTGAGTAAACAGCAGTGTGTCCTTGCTGCTACACACGGCAAGCCTGCTGCTGTCCTTGAAGGAGCATGCGGTGCTGGAGCCAGGTGGTGGCTGCATGGAGATGGGACCCAGCCTGTGGGGGGAGACGAGGGCTGGGTCCCAGGCAGCTGGGCTGGCGCAAGAGCCCCGCCTGTCCCCATGCTCCACTCTTGCTTCCCAGAGCGGCTGAGGCTGCATAAGGGGACAGAGCCAGGAATGAGGGCTTCCCTCAGCAGCAATGTGGTGAGTAACGGGGGGGGGAGGGAAGCTGGGGGGCCTGGGGTGAATGGAATCGATGGGGTGGGGGCTGCTGCCCCCATGGCTCCCGAGGCAGTTGCAGGGGCTCAAAAAGCTGCCTCCGGCCCTGAATAAGCTGGGGAAGGGGTAAGGCTGGGGGCTGCAGCCACCCTTCCCCTCCTTACTAGGGCTTACAGCCTGCAATGGGAATGGCCCCTGCTGCCCAGCGGGCTGAGAGAAGAAACGTTTCCTGCTTCCTCCAGCATGACTGTGGATCGTAAACCTAACAAATCAAAGCAGGCTAAGCATGTCCTTGCCAGTGGGAATGAACTTCGCTCAACGCTGCCACCCAGCAAAATACAGGCAAGGCTGGGCGTGCAATGTGCACCTGCCTGAGCCCTCACTGAGTCCTGGTCACCGGGTAAAAGCAGAACAGCAGAGCCAAGCCTGCATTTGTACTGCACCCCCCCCCCCCGGGCTGCTGGGGAGTGGCCCAGGGATTGGGCCTGCCCCTTGCACAGGGAGGCGAAGGGGCACGAGATGGCAAATCTGGGCTGGTTTAGTCCCTGGGTGCTGGAGACCCTCAGTCCACCACTGGACACAGCAGCCCCAAAGAACTGTCCAAGAGGACTGGAGATTAAGTTACTGTAGAGAAGGCACTTGGCCAGATTTCTTGCTGATGAAGCACAGGGGTGCTACAAGCTCGTGAATGCAGAAGATCACACCAAGCAGCCAGACACCTTGTGACTCTATTTTACACACTGCTACAAACAAGCTCCACGTTGCCCTCTGACATTGTTGGTTTCCACCCTCTACCTTGTACATGCTGGTTGGACCAAACATAATCACACACTTATCCTAACAGTGTCTTTAGGAGGGGGTCAGCATGCCCCTCTTGTCTTTGGGGAGTTTAGTCCATGCTTTACACAGAGGGTGGTCTGGTACCACCCTTCTGAAATATGTTTGCGCACATGTGCTGTGCCTAGTATGTGGTTTGGTTTGTTTGTTTTTTTGTGATTCCCAACCTTGCTCTTGCCACGTTCTGTGAACTTGCAAGCAGGATTGTTTTGTACCTGGGCCTGATTTCAGCTACATTAGTTCTAACCTCAGGTCTCATTTATATTCTATTTTTTTTACTTTGACATATGTAAGTGAACGCAAAATACTCCTATGAAGATGGTTAATTACTTATTGTTGTCTTTGGTAACTTAAGTATTAAACTAGTCTGGAGAAAAGGTGGGTGAGGCAGTATTTTCACTGGACCAACTTCTGTGGGTGAGAGAAGTTTCGCAGACACCAAGGAACTCAGTCAAGCATGGGAAACCACAGCTAGAAGAGAACTGATTTAATTCTTCACTTATTGTACAGGATATCCACAGCTCTATCCCTTTCCCCAGAATTCAAGGTTTTAGCATAAAATTGAGACGCATCAGATTTCTGGTTAATACTCAAGATTAGAGATCCTGATCACTTCAAATCCTAGTGTGAACTGTACTCTTTAATGCATGTTATAACAATAGAATTTTATAGCCTGTGGTGCTGGAAGAAAACAACTCCCAGAAACTGGACTCTCAGTTATCAGTGGCTCCTCTGTTTGTGGCAAGTTAGCTCCTGTTTTAGACACCGGCTCTCACTTGTGGCACAGGGGCTGGGGCTAGAAGCCATTCTCCTGGTTACCAAATCCGCAAGCTCTCAAGAGCAATACTATCCAGTCTCCTGGCCTCATACCCTGCCAAAAGAAGCTGCAAGATTTTATTATTTTTCAAATACTTTGGGTAGTGCTAGATCTGCCAGTGCAACTAATCCATGTCTAATTATTGAGTATCTAGGAAGTCAGAGGACTAAATCTGCCACCTTTGGCCTGCTGCAATATTGGCACAGATGGGAGATTCTACGCAAGATCATGAGTCCTATTGAAGGATCCCAGGGGGTGGGTGGCTGGGCGGGCGGAAGCCCACCCACTTCTAAAGCCCTTCCCCCAGCCTAAGGGGGAAGCGGCACTGAACGGGGCTTCAAAAGATTCCAGGGGACAACTAAAGAGAAAACAGGGACGGGTGTGAAGGTCACAGGTTCAAAACTAGGGTTGCGGAAGGGGATACCAAGCAGAGAACCCCGGACAGCGCCCACTGCTCCCGAAAGGTGTCGAGGGAGCCAGCGGACGCCGCCCAGAGGAACTCTGCCCGGAGACATGCACGGACGAGGGAGCGGAAATAGGCACCACAGTCACAGGCCCCTCCCTCTGCCAACCTCCTCTCTGGAGTTTTATAGGTAGCTACCTTGGCATGGGCCAAGAGGAGGTTGGCGAGGAGGTCCCGCGACTTGGTGGGGCCACAGATGGGGAGTGCATAAAGGTACAAGTGTGGGGAAGAGTGCAGCCAGACCCTCAATAGGAGGTTCTGGAGGAGCTGGAAAAGGGGCTGCAGCTTGGCGCAGTCTAGATAGACGTGCGCCAGGGTCTCCCTCACACCGCAAAACGGGCAAGTATCGGGGCGAGGGGTGAACCGCGCCAAGAACACGCCCGTGCTCACGGCTCCATGTAGGAGCCGCCAACAGATGTCCCTGGCGGGCCTTGGAGTGAGGGTGGCATACAGGCTGGCCCACCGGGGTTCCTCGCCCACTGTGGGTGGAATAAGGTCCCGCCACTTTGTATCAGGGCGGGACGCTAGGGCGAGGAAATGTATGGTATGGAGCACGAGCGTGTACAGATATTTACGGGGCGCGGTTCGGAAAGAGACCGGCTGCAGGTCTAGCAGCCGGCTCGGGGTATGGGGCGGAGATGGCTGGGGGAGCTGATGGGGCCAAGGCCCACAAGATCATGAGTAAAACTGGCACCTATAGTAGAAAGACATGAGGCCTGAGTCTTAATTTCATGTCACACCTGATTTACTCATATTCCATTTATGAAAACACAGCTCCCCCATTATTTTCTATTTAGTAGAAATAATTACAATGGTAATTAAAACAAACCTATTAAATCTTTTCATGAAACTGCTAGACGGTTTGGGTGCTTTTTTTTTTTTTAAACAGAAGTTTAATGATGACTCGTGCACAAACAGCAATTATAAAACATTTGGAGCTTACACGTATAAACAGGAAAAAACATTCTGAACTAGAGCTCTAAGTGTGCCCCATTTTAGAACATATTTTTTAACAGTGCACATTTTCCCAGTCCCTAAACTCACAATTGCACTGTATTTTAATCTCAGCTTCCACTAAGTCGGTTGTACACATTCTTAAAGCATTTGAAATCTTACTCAGTCATACACACTCTGAAAGCACACAAATCACACCCTGTGTGTGCCCTTTTGAAGAGTAAGGTATAGAGCATCAATCAAAACATTTCAGCAATGGTACCACTCCTGGTGCTTACAGGTCTAGGCTTGTGTATCTGTAAACATAACCAGTATCAGAGAGTTAGGTTTCCTGCGAATGTTCCCAATGGACATTCGAGCTTACTTTATTTACATTACACAAAACATGAAAATAAAGGCATTTTATTGTGTATGCATATAAAAAAATCAAACCAAGAGCTGAATATGCCACTGTCCTCTCCTCAGTTATTTTTATAAGCTTTGTGACTACTACAATGCTTTTTTCCTGATGGTGGAATGGCTCACAAATACATGTGTAACAGATTGCTGTGCACCAAACTGCATGTTTGAGTCTGGGAATTCTGGGGACCAATATTATTGTTGACACATCTACTGAACTTCTCTCCCTAAGTGCATAAGCTGCCTAGCAGATTAAGTTATAAACTTTTAACCAGTTTTTTTCCTAAAGAAATGCAATTACTTACTGTATCCTTGCGGATATAATTTAATTGCTCACTGTGCTGTTGGCTGAAGAGTCTAACTCCGCTGCGATACTGTATAACTACTGAGTTGTACGAGACAGATAACATCATCATGTGCTGAAAACCAGTCAGTGGTAGGATGGAGACAGCTTGCATGAAATTTCCTACTTAACATCTTATGAACAAAGAGTGTGAATTATCTAGGTTTCCACAATGCACAAAGAGCCATCGCTGTAGATCTCAGTTCTGTATGTCAATATATGCATTCAATAGTCAGTTGGCCTGCAAGAACTGCATATAGGCTACAAAGATCAGAAAAGATAGAGGTTCCCTACATCAAAACATCTCCCTGATATCCCTTCATAATGCTTTCCATCTAGTTCTCGAGGACAAGGTGGCCAAAATAAAGATTGCAGTGGATCCTGACCTTTCTTGGGTAAAGTTCACTGGTAATCCATTTTATTTTAGGTTCATCTGCTCTAAGCTTCAACACCCTAACCACTACTAACACCATTTTTTCCTGTGTTGGAAGAATTATTTGCCTGAACTAAACACAGGAAATGGCACGATAAGGCCACTCGTGCTGATGTCACCTGACTCACAAAATACATGTGGGCTGCTCCATTAACAGGACACTTTACATTAAGCCACAGTGGCCACCACAGGGAAGTTTGCCTTGACCATCTACTCAAAAACAAGCAGGAGTCAGATTAAGCTACACACAATGCTGAGTTCTGACGTGACCGCCACTGCGGTTTCAGTATTCTTCGATGCGACAGCAAGCTATGGATTCCTACATGAAACACCTCCCAGATGTCTTTGGGTCACATAACTCAAATCAGAAACGCACAACACTGCCTGCTACAAATTAAAGACCAAAATGCACAGTGGCCTACTTCAGCTATAAAAGTTGCCTACTACCAAAGTGGAATTAGTTATGGTTACACATCACAAGCAAATTTTGTTGCTACACAAGTTGCATCAATGAATTCTGGCTGATTATGTCAATTTTTTTGTTACATTATTTGAGACTTTTCAGTCTGATCCACTCTAACTCAAAAGTCACCCTTTACACTTCAGAAAGATTCTGAATTACATGAAGAACTATGCAAGTTGAAGAACTTAGAATTACAATACCGTACGTTTTGAATGGGGGGGGGGGCAGGGTTCCTTGCCACATTACTCCTGAGCAAGCTCGTTTCTGTGGAAACTTTCCAGATTCCTCTCTGCTACAAACAAGGTGACTCAGATGTCCTGTGACTGCTCTGAAAGTCCTTCACCTCTCCCACGTGGCAAAGATACATTCTTTAAAAGGACTGAGTCTAGCTCACTGCTGATCACTAGGGACTCCATCAACATCTGTGGAATCACACCTGCTTAAGCTGGGGAGGATTTGACCTGCTGTGTCCAATACCTTATTGTATTACTCCCAGGAATTAGTAATCCTGTTGATAAATTAGCCCAGGGTTTCCTGGTATATTATGATAAGGGCCCACGTATGTTCTTGCTAGTCATGATCTCTCTTTCTGCCTCACTTCCTTACTGGATACCTTAACTCACTGAAGCCATAAACATTTTAACTAAATACAGGTTCAAATAATTTAATGCTGGCTGATTAATAAAGTAACAGCACTGAAATATCAAATATGTATATTAGTTGATATAATTTAGACAGAATTCACAGACCTACATGGCTTTGCAACTTGTACAAACTCTGTTCAAGTGATATTTATGTTGAATGCACAACATGGGAGCATTTTTAGAGTACAAGTCTAACCTACTCACTCTCCTATTTATACTAGTTTAAAAAAAAAAATCAGTGATTTGTTTAAAGCCATGAGACAAAGATCAAGAGTTTAGTGACTCTATTATGATTTTATTCCCCTAACAAAATTAGCTCAAGAGGAGGTATCCAAGTGTTTAAGGTTACTAAATATCTATATACATATTATTCCAGGCTTATCTGAAGGGGGTATTAACCCCTCAGAAATCAAGTGGTTATATGGTGCAACAGAAACATGCTCTCCCTGCATGAATCTGTTCCACATTTACTCCAGTGTACCAATGGATTAACAGTCACTTTGCATGTATTTATTATTGCAGACCCACCTACATAATTTCTAGAGAAACACCCTGCAAGTTCAAACCAGCTAGCGAAACCACTGTAAAGTGATTCTAAAGTGCCTTCTTTGGAAAGTTAATGTTACCCTTGTAGTAACGGCTGGGAAATTTCACTATGTTGCACCTGCATGCTAGGTAGCTGGCTGTAGGTTAAGTGTTTAATAAAAACTAGAAGAAAAATAACAACAAGTGTGCTACCAAGAAAAACTCCTAGGAAATAGGCAAAAGGTGCCTGTTCACAGCACACAGGATGTGGGTCGCTTGGAACTTCCCCAGTAAGCAAATCCTCCACATTGCTGAACGACCCGTTGTTTGGCAATGGCGTGACAGAAAGCAGGTGGCACAATAAGGGGTACACATCTGTGAGGCTAATGGCTTCTTTGGTGATATTTTTTCTAAAGGCAGGACCATGGGCCAAGAAGATGGGATGCATCTCTGGTAGGATGTTGTCATATCCATGATTACCCACTGGAAAAAGAAAAGAATCTGAGTGACCACACTTACTAACACCCTGAAGCAGTTAAGCAAAGACACATTGCTCACTAAAAGTATGAAAAGTTGTAAAATGAAAAAGAAACAAGGAGTCCTGTTTTGCTGAACTACTAACACAGCTGCCCCTTTGGAACTTGAAAAATGAAAACAAAAGAATATGAAATACTGAATCTTTGGACCTTTTCCCAGAGAATCCATGATGCAAAAGGGGGGTGGGGGATGCCCTAATTTACTGTAACGGAGATTTAGCAATCACATTTCTGAAAAAGAACACAAATGTTAGAGTTGCTAACCATCTGGCTCATAGTATTATACACTGTGACTCATAATGTTAACCTTTTAGGCATTCATTTCATGCAAATCACCCAGAGAGCTGTTTAAAGCAAGACAAAGCAGCCAAGAATTTACTGTGGGAAGCTTCTGTATTGGCAGGGAGGAGGGAGGAGATGACCCGTAAGCAATCAGAGACCGGAGGGCTATGAAGAGAAAGCTTGCAATGCTCAGAGGGCACTGTGCAGTCACAGGCATCATGCACTGAGGCTTGCTTGATCTAGGATTCTGCTGAAAGGGGTGAATTGTACTCTGCAAATGAGCTGCCTGCTCCGTGCTGCATGGGGGCCTTGGCGCAGAATGCAACAGGTACAGTGCTCACTGTTTTTTATTACAAATATCTGCACTGTAAAAAAGAAACAAAAGAAAAAGTCATTTTCCATTCACCTTATTCAAGCAGTGCAGTGCAGAATCTTCCTCCTGTTTGTGCAACTTGCGAATGGAAAATTATGATTAGAGCTGTCAATTAATTGCATTTAACCAGGGATGTAGCTTTTGTTGGGCCCAGGCCCATGCACTTGGCCAGCAGGCTTGCCCAACCTCACTTGCTGCAGCTCCTGGCAGCGGTGCAAGCTTCGCACCGTGACCATGAACTGGGCAGCAGTGGCTGGCCATGGCCTCGAGTGGTGGCACCAGCACTGAAGGCAGCTGGGCGGAGGTGGGCTGCTCTCTGTCTACACTGCCTCGCAGCTACAGCCCCAGGCAGCCATTGCAGCCTTGAGGCAGCAGGGACCAGACTCTCTCTCCCCTTCCCCATGCTCCAGTTGCTGGGCAATTGGCATGTTGTCAGGAAACGGGGACTGGATACGCTATGACATTTAATGCATGCTGTTAACTCAAAACAAATGAGGATAAAAACCTGTGAACATTAATTGCACACCACTGGAGATGGGACTCAGCTGTGGCCGGGTGGGGGGGAGGCACCAGCGAGCAGGTCCAGAAGGTGGCTAGGGGCAACAGACCCTGTAATAGCCAACCCAGGCGCATTATTGATTATTGAAATGCCTCCCAACTCTTTGGAGCTGGTCTCACACCCTCAGCCTGCAATAATCTACTGACTTTTCCACAAGGGAAGGGGGAAGGACAACTGCCAGCAGCTGTGACGATGCAAAGCAGGGAACCGGTATTTTGGAGCCAATGCGGTAGCAGGACCCACCCCCCAGCTGACTCCAGCAGTCTCCTCCGCGCTGGACTAATCAACTGTCACCCTGTCCATGGTCTATAGCAGGCTTATTCAACATGCAGCTCAGGGGCCAGAATCTGGCCCACCAAGGGCTTTTATTTGGCCTGCCGAGTGCTGCTGCAAGAGCCTGGGAGCTGGGGCTATCTGGAATACTCCATATTGCTACATCAACGTGTAGGCAGACACTGACAATTTGTGCAAACAAAAGCAATGCCAAATATCACAAAAGTTTATTAATAAAGATCAATTTGTATGGTTTATCTATGCCTTATCTATGAGAAATTTTCTCACTGGCCCCCAACTGAGAAAAAAATTGCAATGTGTCCCCTCACCCAAAAAGGTTGGACACCCCTGGTCTCTAGGCAGTTTGGGAGAGCTGGGAGGAGAGAGGAGCCCAGCCACCTGCACCATCCCCTTCCTGCTGGACTGAGCTGGCCTTAGCCGTGGGCGAGGGGGCCACCACCCACTCAGGGGCACCACTGCACGCCTTGGGGCAGGGTACCCCTCCTCCTGTCTCCCATCCCCAATGGAGCTGCCTAGAGCCAAGCTGCTCCGGACTGGGAGCCCGTCTTCTGTTTGCCATTCAGAGCAGGAGCAAGGAGGCTGATGCTGGGGCGTCCTCCTGCCCTGTATACTCAGACACTGCTGAGCTGGGGTCGGGTAACAGGAGCCTGTCTGCTTCTGGATCAGGTGTGAGTTGTATGGACAGCGGCTGCTGCTGGCTGAAAAAGCCTCCAAGATACTGAGTGGTCTCTTAAAGAGACATCACTTCACCCCCTAGCCACTCCCTCTCCTCCAAAAAACCCCTCCCAAAACACCAAACAAAGTACACACCCACAAATCTGAAATGGGACCTCTGGGAAGCTAGGAGTGGCCAGAGAGCTGTGGGATGGACATGAGCTACAGGAAGATGTAGCCCCCCTACAACAGCATGGAGCCACCCTAATCTGCAGGACGAGTGCTACCCACAGCGCAGCAGTAAGAACAGCAAGACACCATACACCACGACACCTTTATGTCTGACTGACTGAACAAGAAGTAGGACTGAGTGGACCTGCAGCCTCCAGAGTTTGACGTTGTTTCTTTTTTTAATGTGGTTATGTGAAAACAAAAGAATTTTGCATGTATAAATTTCACTTTAACAAGAAAGAGACTGCATTACAGTATTTTTATCAGGTGAATGGAAAAACACCATTTCTTTTGTTTAACTTTTTACAGTGTTTGCCATAAAAATTATATATAAAGTGAGCACAGTATGCTTCGTATTCTACGCTGTAATTGAAATGAACACATTCAAGAGAGAGCACAAAATATTTAAATAAATGGTATTCTATTTAAGTGTGAATAAAATTGCAAGTAATCGTTGCTTTGCTTAAAATTTCATGTTTAATCGTGATTAATTTTTTTAAAATTACTTGACAGCCCCACTTTTAAGCGATCCTAAAACCAACAAGATTTATTCCTTAGAAGTATAAGACAGGATCTGATTTATTAATCAGCATTTACACTTCCTGAGAGTATCAATTCCTGTTAACCCAGTCATGTGAAAAGCCTCCAAATCAAACCCCAAACCTGCATCTCCTCCATGGATAATGTCAGGTGTTTTTGCTATTTTGTTTAACTTTGTAGACAGCATGTCTTCTAGTTTTTTCCAATGAAAGTGGCCAGGGTAACAATCTCAAGTAATGCATCAAAACACTTTACAACATCTTTCAAAGGCCACTCTGAACACACTTCATTAGCACATCATTCTTATGGAAACACAGGACTAGAAAGGACCTGGCAACGTCATCTAGTCCAGTCCCCTGCTCTCATGGCAGGACCAAGCATTATCCATTCTAGACCATCCCTGGCAGGTGCTTGTCTAACCTGCTCTTAACATTTTCCTATAATGGAGATTCCACAACCTGCCTAGGCAACTTCTCTCAGCACTTACCTACCCTGCCAGAAAGTCTTTCCTAATGTCCGATCTAGCCCCCGCCCCCTTACTGCAATTCAGGCACTTGCTGCTTCTTCTGTCCTCAGACTTTAAGAACTTTTCTCCCTTCTCCTTGTAACAACCTTTCATGTATCTGAAAACTGTTATGTCCTCACTAAGTCTTCTCTTCTCCAGACTAAACAAGCCCAGTTTTTTCAATCTTCCCTCACAGGTCATGTTTTCTAGACCTTGAAGACTTGTTGTTTCTCTTCCCTAGACTTTCTCCATTTTGTCCACATCTTTCCCAAAATTTGGTGCCCAGAACTGGGTGCAGTACTCCAGCAGAGGTCTGATCAATGCAGAGTAGAGAGAAATAGTTACTAGTCTTGCATTACTTACAATACTCCCGCTATTAAATTTCCATCTGTCTTCCTGAATGGAAATGGTGAAAATCTCAGAAGAGGCTACACTGACAAGTGGAAGAAAATTCAAGGCCTATGTTTTCCAGAAAGTGCTAAAACACACACATTTTCTAACTAGCAGGCCCCATTAAAGTGTCTCAAGTTGGTGCCAGTTGCTTTTGAAAATTCAGAGCCAATGTTCCTGGGGATCATGCTCTATAAACAAATTCACCAAAGGTAATGACCAGGCAAAGCTACATGGATATCCAAAATAGAATACCTTGATACACTTAGAAATGCAGTTAACTCTTATTTCAGATACTGGGGGGGGTGGAGGGGGTGCAATATGCAGCTATGATATTCCTTCCCTAGATTAACAAGAGCATTCCCCAGTTTCCGAATCCTTGTATTTTGCACTACAGACCAATTGCCCTCAACTGAACAGGCTGATCTGGCAGTACTTCATGCCTTCATACCATGACTTTATGGAATTGAGCCCTGGGGTCTTAAAGGTTCCAAGATTCAGCTCTTACAAAAGAAAGCTGCTTATTTTTAAAGTTATACAATATTTGTAATGAGCTAAACTTTTTGAAGCCACCTTAGCACCAGGTTGTCAAAAGTCCCTACAGATAGCTATTCCAAAGGGGCAGCCATGTTAGTCTAGTTCAGCAGAACAAACAAGGAGTCTGGAAGCACTTTTAAAGACTAAAACAAGCTGGGAGCATAAGCCGGCTGACTTGCAGTGTGACTGTATATCCAGTCCTTCTGGGTTTTTTTTTGAAAATTCCACCCATATGTTTTAAGACTTCTTAATCTTTTTGCTTGAAGCCAGCCACAAGGCTTTGCATTAATAACATTATTGTACTATTTCAAACACAAAAGAATTATAGAGCTGGAACAGAATGAAGAAAAATATACTTACGGAGAAGTTGATCAGACTTGTTTTGTAAGATTTCCCATCCCTTATCAGCCATTACTAGGATTGGCTGAATTTTACTGTTATGTTTGTAATGTAATCTATTTGGAATCTCCTCCTTTTTGTAAACAGTCATGTTGGGATGAGCGTTGATCAAGGCTTCATACACTTCATCAAGTTTGCCTTCAGGACAAAGAAAATAAGAACTTAATGCAGTGACAAAAAGCAAGTAGTGATGATGAATCACACAACATGCACCCTCCCAGAAGCTTAAATCAGTGGCTTTCAACCTTTTGCAGGTTGTGACACACTTGGCGATTGTGTATGACCCTCCAGGACACACCAGCCCCACTCCCACTTTGAATCCAGCCCCCACCTGGCTCTCTGCAACACACTTACCACTGTGTGGTGACACGGTAACATGTCCCAACACAGTGATTGAGAACTGCTGGCTTAAATGACCTTTTTTCTGCAGTAGGCAGGAAGAATAAAATAATTGTTATATTGAAGAGCAGAATTTAGTCATAAAGGAAGTTATAAATAAGTGAGGCTGTGATCATTTTATTTTTAAGGGTACGTCTACACTTGCAAGCTGGTTTGAATTAAGGAGGCTTAATTTGAACTAACTTAGTACCTGTCTACGCTAGGATTTCATTAGTTCAAACTAAGGAATTCCTTAATTTGAACTAATGAAAGTTTATTTCAAACTAGTAAGACCTGCCAGCTGGTTCAAACTAAGCCATTTGTTCCATAGTTAGTTTGAAGTAAGGACAATGTAGACAAGGATTAACCCTTAGTTCAAACTTAGTCAATTCGAATTCAGGGCAGTTAGTTCAAATTAACAAAGTAGACTAATTCGAACTAATGTTAGTTCAGATTAGTCCACACTGTTAATTCAAACTAAGTTTGAGTTTAGTTTGAACTAACCTTGAACTTATTAGTTCAAATTAACCAATTCGCACTAACTTTTTCTAGTGCAGACATTGCCTAAGAGTTTTAGACGGGTCTGGTGAAATCACGTGCGCACATTCCAAGAAATTGTGATGTCCTCCCCATACAGAATTGTAACAGTGCTCTTACATGGTGATTTTCTTTTTATTTAAACACAAGAGGAAAATGCACTTTTTATTTTAATCATCATTGTGCATGGCTGTATAGGAATGTCATGTAATCACTTCAGCTAGGGGGAATTTAGTTAAGCTCCTTTGCGGATAAACTGATTCTTCTCCTTGTGGGTGCAGGATGAGAGAGGGGCTCAGTGCTGGGTCAGGCCTACAGGGAGCTGTGTGAGGGCAGGATCCAGGCAAAAGGGGCTTTCCCGCTCTGCGCACAAACCCCCAGTGTGGCTAAAGGAGGCAAGAACCTCTCACATGCCAGTCACATGAAGCTGCTTAAGCAATCAGAAATTAAGTACACGTCTCCCTACAAGTTCCCTGTTCTGGGTTGCTCTTCAGCAATTAAGTACTTCTCCCTGTTAGTTCCCTATTCTGCTTGCTGCTCCTCACTTTCTAACCCTAGGACAGCTACCCCCTAAAAGGAGATCTCTGTGTTGGGGCATGAGGTAAGCACATGACCAAGTAAGGAAAGGGCTCAAAACTGGGAAATATGGTAAAGCCAGATGTCAGAGACCCTCCTCGATAAGAGTAATAAAGATACACCAGGAGAAGGGTTTATGGCCTTACTGGGGGTAGGGTGGGGTGCGGCCAGGTCATAAAAGGCCAAGACAACATTCACCCAATCTGAAAGGGACACAAGGAGCTAGGCCAAGATTTGGGAAAAGAACACAAGGTTTAACCAAAAAGGAAAACCAGGCTTGTACTCCAGGAAGTTAAAGTGTATATATTCCATAAGTGTGTAAGACTTGGGGCTCACTCTGGTGGTCCAGAACTGGAGGTAATGAGGGGTTTAGATGCTATAAGTCAGGGGTGGCCAACTCATGGAACACAAGAACCACACAAGTTGATTATTAAACCTTTGAGAGCCGCACTGAACCACACAGCCATATATTTTTACCTATACAAAATTACTAAGTTTTAAATTCATTGCACACTTTAATTTTATAAAAAGATGACAAATATTGATCCTACTAATGTCAGATTCTGATAATTACTTAAGCTTACCATGAAAAATAGGCCTATACAGTAAAAACTTAGCTGTGGCTCAATGTAGAAGACTGCAGGCTAGTGGCGAGGTTTTTCAAATCCTGACCATGCTGCGCTTCTCCCCACCATTCCCAACCATGCTGCACTTCTCCCTGCCATCCCTGACCATTCTGCATTTCTCCCCGCTGTCCCCGACCCGCTCCTGGACCCCCCCCCCCAAGCTGTGATGCTGGGTCCTCCGGGCTGAACCCCCCTTCCCATGGCCCCCTTACCCAGCCGCTCCTGCGGCTAGGCACAGGCTGGGGCTAACCCCTCCCCAGCATACTCAGAGCAGCAGATTTAAAACTCCTAGGCTGGGGCTGCTTTCCTAAATTGATTTGCTGACATTCTGCTGGGAGCCGCACTTTTTCGTTCAAGAGCCACATGTGGCTCCTGAGCTGCAGTTTGGCCACGCCTGCTATAAGTGAATCAACTGTTCCTTACCTTTCCAACCTGACTCATGCTTTGATTCTTGGTCGACCCTGCAACAGCCCTTTGCATATAAAGCTTGACAGCAGAAAAAAGTGAGACATTCTCTGATGTTCTGTGCAGTGCACACAGATTTCTCTGGGAGCAGAACTTCAGAGGGAATTGCCACATTTCCCCTGAAACCATCTGTGATGCTCAGCTGCACCTCAGAGGTAGTCGGGTTGCTTTAGTGTTCATCTTCCTTCAAAAGACTGCATTGGGAGCTGCTGATTTCTCCCATGGCAGCTGCAAAAGCATAGCTTTTGTTTAATGCAAAGCCAAAAATCTTCAGATTGAAGCAACTTGCCTAAAGGGGAATTAACTTGATTTTACTGACTTTCCAGTTTAAATCCATTGTGTTTATATTAAAAGAATTTCAGTCCCCATTTCAGTACCTGCTCCTAACTCAAACGGTTTATGTTAGGTCTCAGCTATGCACTACTGTGGTATCAAAGATGCACAGCTGGCCAATCAGATCATGGCTTTAGGGGAAATGTCCAATCTGTATTATGTGATCCTAATGATACATTCAGTCTTTGGAAACTCTTTGCTTATTATGCTAAAGCTCTTGTAATGCCCAGAGGCCAAAAGACAGATTAGGACACTACTGCACTAGGCAAGGAACAAAAGCCAGTCCTTGCCCAAGGAGTTTACAACTTAGTTTAAGACAAAATACACCAAGCACAAAACTGGCAGTAAGCTGGAATGGGAGGGAAGATGGAAGTCATTTATAGGATCAGATAGTTATGCAGTCTAACATCTATAACGTAACTATTCAAACTAAAGTAAAAGGCTTTTTCTACTACTCTTTTAAACCTCCAGCAGTTTCTGTATTTCCTCTAAAGTTTTAGTCTATGAGTTCCTGTTCATCATCATCTATTATTTGTAGTGTAGCACCATGGAGCATCTTATGCTAAGCCTCATACAAACGGAGCAGAGAGTCTGCCTCGAAACAGCTTACCGACTAGATCTCTCTCTCCTTCTAGAGATCTAGCTATTTCTATGCTATTTTTATCATTTGCCCATTTCTATTTGCTGTAAGTTTTGTTATAAACGCAGCAGTGGAATGGGATGTGGAAGAAGATGAGGGGAGAGTAATAAGGAAGGAGCAGTGCAAAAGGGGTAGGCATGGAATAGAACTAAGAAGTGGTAAATAGCAGAGTCCAAGAGGTACAGTGAAGTGAAAAAAGTATCAGTAACCATTGAGGGAAGGGAATCAAAGGTGCTACTTTGAAGAAATATTGTCTGATGCCAAGAATCTGCTCATCTTCATCCTGGCTTACAATGATGCCCTCCTGTAATCCAGCAGGAGCTGAACGCTTTGCATTTCCACTTTGAAATCCTTTGGTGCCAAAAGCCCCATGGAGATTTTTTTTTAGTTTTAAGCTTTAAGCTCCACACACAAGCTCAAAGCTCACTTTTTTTATTCATCTCCATATCAATAGCTTAAAGCCACATTAAAAAAAATAAATAACCAACCTATGCTGTTACTATAGCTACAGCTAAAAATCTGGGTCTTCTCTGAAAAATCATGGCCTACCTTTGTGAAGGTTCAAGACACAAGCTAATATCCTTCCTGGGTAGAAGTAAAATGATCTGTATTTTTGAAGAGATATTTTTAAACATAAAAGAATCAGTAACTAAATCTCATTTATGTTACCAAAACAACTATATTAAAGGAATGATAAGGTTGCAAAGTCAAGCACTTAAAAGTCAAGAAATGTCAGAATCAAATTGCTGTGCAATCAATTCCAGGGAGTGTGGTCTAGTGGTTATATATCTTTCTGCTTCTGTGCCCACAGGCAGTCTGCTTCTCCTCTGCTCCTAGCTCCTGTCTCAGTCCCCTTCTCCACTTATATCCCTCTCCAGCCCTTTCTGGTCCTAGTCACACAGACCTCTCACCACTCTGATCACACTTTGTTTCCCCACATCCTGTAGTCTTGTCTTCCCTCAGTTCCTGCAACATCCTCCTGTTTATCACTGCTCTGCATTCAAGTCACCCCGTATCCTCATTCTCTACAGTCCTCCAACGCCAAGGTCCAGCATGGAAGGCACTAAGGCTATGTCTACACTAGCAAAGTAGGCTGGACTAAGCAAGCTCAGTCCGGACTAATTTGGACTCTCCCTACACTAGGCTTTGCCTTGTTTGAACAAAAAAATGTTTTAGTTCAAACCAAGCAAAGTTTAGTTCGAACAGTTAGTTCAAACTAACTGCTTAAGTCAAACTTATTTTGAATTTTAGTTTGAACTAGTTGCGTTTTTTTAATTCAAACTAACTTTTAGTTTGAACTAGCTGCACCTTTTTAGTTTGAACTAAAAAGTTAGTTCATGCTAAAAAAAAAACACGGTTAGTTCGAACTAACTTTGAACTACTTAGCTCAGACTAAGTAAGTCTAAACTAAGCTTTTAGGTGTCAACATAACCTAAGAGCCCAGGAGAGGAAATGCAATCATAGGGAAAGTCCTCCCTTGCCTTTACAGCCCAAGAGATGGATAATTCCTAGTAAAGACAGATATTTGGATAATTTAACTGCCAGAGGACCTACTGAGCATAAGCAAACAGATTTTTCACAGACTTATAAAAGGGACATCCTTCACACCACAGGACATATCTACACTGCAATAAAACCCATTAAGCTCACCAGTGTTAGCCAAGATGGGCTTACAAGGCTCGGGCTAAGGGGCTATAAGACTGCAGTGCAGATATTTGGACTCAGGCTGGAGCCTGAGCTTTGAGAACCCCCCTTGTGGGGTCCCAGAGCCTGGACTTCAGCCTGAGCCCCAATGTGTACACTGCAATTTTATAGTCCCCAACCCTAGCCTCAAGTGCCTGAGTGAACAGACACAGGCCAGCCATAGCTGTTTTATTGCAATGTAGACATGCCCAGAGAGACCCCGTGCCAAATTTCAAGTCCCTATGATAAAGTATAGAAACAGAAGAGCTCCAATGAAGTGGTTGTAATTTTCAAAAACAACCCACAGGCAACACAATGTATTTTCCTCTAAAATTATTCTCTGAAAAAACAAAACTGTTTTAGCAGAATCTTTAACAAAGTCAGCCCAAGTTAGCTGCCTGCCATGGAAAATTCGAGATCCAATGGTTAAGTTTGGCAAAGTTATAAGCAATTGAAAACAGGGTCCTAGGGTGGGCAGCATCAGGCAAACAGCTCCATCTACGTAGTAAATTCAGTCTTGAGATATAAAGGTAACGAAAAGTCATCGTCCTTTGTCCTCAATTCCTTTCTTGGTAAGTTCTGCACTCAGATTTTCATCTTCCCTCTGTCTCACAAAGCCCCATCCTCTTCTCACTGAAATCAATGCGAGTTTAATAAGCAGCAGGTTTAAAATGAACAAAGGAAATACTTCTTCGCCTGGTTAAAAAGAGACCAAGATAAGTTAATGGATGAGGAAGGATAAGCAGGCTAAGTTAATGGTTAGCCAGGATAAGCAAGAGCTGCTGTTTGCCAGAGGCTAGGAGCGGCAGGTGGGATGGATCACCTGCTCTGTCCATTCTCTCTGAGGAACCTGGCATGGGCCTCTGCAGGAAGACAAGACGCTAGGCTAGCTGGACCACTTGTCTGACCCAGAATGGCTATTCTTACATTCTGGAGATGGCATGATTGGGCCCTGGTAGTACCACCACTGCTTACTCACGCAGAAACAGCCCAAAAGAGCCTTCCTGACCTTGTTTAGATGATGCTGCTACCATCAGTTTCATAGAAGAAACTCAGAATCCGTGATTTAACAGATGAGAAAGGGATTTTTCAATTACATTTGATTAGAAAAAGATGTAATTTCAGTTCCTAAGCTTGCTCATATTTGTGTCTAGTTTTCAATCTTAATGCTTTGTAGTTTGCTTCCCCTTGCCATTGTACCTTCCCCCTTTCCATAGTAATGAGCCTGCACATGCTGACTCTCTTTAGGACTGTATCAGATGCACTGTGCAAATCACACTTTGGTTGCTCTCTCTTTAGCTTGGCAGGAAGTTTCCACAGCAGCAGATATTTAGAAATAAAGCTGCTATCTTCTCTTTGTGGTTCATGCATCCACATTTCAAACTAGGCAGCTAACCAAACCCTAACAACTGGTCTCTTTGCAGTTTAAAAAGAGGTAACCCAAATTCAGGACTGAAAGGTAGGAAGTGTGGCTGTTAGTGGTCACCAAGTGTCCCTTATTTGCTAAAATTATGATCTTATTTAGCAAAAAGGTCACAAGATTCTTCTTATAAATGGTTCCTCTCTATCCTTCTCTTCTCTCTCACCAGACCAGAAGTTTTGTTTTCAGTTACACCAATACAGTCTGACTGAAGACACTAGGGTAGTGCAATAACCCTGGGCAGGAAGGGGTTAACACCCTAGTCCATGAGTCCCAGGAGAGCTAATAGGAACAAAGTACGGATTTCTGAACTGGAGCAGCAGCTCTGCCCGTTTCCTGTTTGGTGGCAGTAGGGTCCTGGAAGGATCAGGATGAGGCCAGGGAGAAAGGCGTGGAGGATCCAACAACATCTGTCCCCAAGACAGGCTCAAGTCTGTAATTGACCCTGCGTGAGTAAAACAGGGGCTGTTTAGCTAGACATGGTCAGGGTATTTCTTTGGTTTTGGTTCATTTTCAGATTCCTCTGTGCTCAGCACACGCACCCCCTTCCACTACCCTGTAACTACCTAAGTTAAATCCCAGAGAAGCAACTTTCTGTGTTCCTTAGATGGTCTTCTTAATTAAAGAATTTATCCTTTTAAAATAAGATCTGGTTCTGTGTCCTAAAAAGAGAGAGGTTTTGTGTGCACATTCCTCAGACTGCACAGGCAGCTACTAAAGGGGATTCTGTCCCCTTTCCAGCTGATATCCAAGCTGGGCTCCAATTGCTCTCCTGAGGGAGAAGAAAAGCAATTGAGGGTACCTTGCAGGAAGGAATTTCCAAGTGCACCTTCCTGGGTTTTCAGGAGGTTTTGTACTTGGGTGGTGGCCAGGAAATTGGTAGCCTTGGAGAGTTTTAAGACCAGGCTTTAAGGCCAGTGGGTGTTAAGGCCTGTTGCAGGCCCCCACCTTCTGCACTCAGAGTGCAGAAACCAGCCTTGACAGGTTGTAGATGAACACACTCTCACCCAAAAAATAATCCCTTCTAAAAGCATTTCATTCTTTTTTCTCAGCCCTAGACTTGGAGGAGATAGAAACCTCTTCCTGGACATACCTTAGCTTTGGACTAAAGTTAGTCACATTTGTATGTAAATTGCGGAAAGATCTTGGTCTGCAATTTACAGCATGTAGGAAGATGTACTTCACTCAGAAAGGTTCAAAACCACTTAAGCATATCATACAAGTGAGGTTACACAACCTGTAAATGGCCAAATCTGATTTCTCTTAAATTATTTTTGTGGCCTGAGGGGTGGAGGGAAGAACAGGGAAAGGAGGAGCATGTTCTGATAGGAGAAAGTTGATACACCAGTCTCTCAGCAAACACTAAAAACATCTCAGCTTCTGCCTTTGATGCAAGTGATTGGCTTCAACCTGTCTACTATAAATAAGATAAGATATAGTGAAGCATGTGTTTACTTCAGCAGAATGTATCTGCACTCCTGTCTTTTTAGAACAAATTTTTCCTCCTCTTGCTGAAGACAGGCCTACTGCTTTGTTTTTGATAGGTTTGCTGACTCTTGGGGATGTGAACATACTAAACAAAGTCACAGTGGCTTCATTTTGACCTGCAACAATAGCTGTAAGAATTTACTGTTTTATTTAATTTCTTGAAACGTTTCCACAGAAAACATGAAATAAGCCTCTAGCTGTGAATTAGTGGCTGAAATAGTTCATTGCTGGACAATTCAAAAAGCGAGTTAAAAACCTATTGAGAAGAAGAAAGTAATTTTAGTTATGTCTGAAAGACTAGTTTCATATTACCAGAAGGGTCAGATTAAGGGGCCCTGAGCCTCTGGCCTAGGCCCCAGCCCCCCACTTTCTGGGGCCCCAAATCCCCTCACCAGGGGCCCCATTGCCCACCACCATGGCCTGGGAGGCATCGTGGGCCTTGGCCCCGGGGCCAAAGGCAGCCACGGTGCTCCTCCCCTGGACCAGCTGGTCAGCACATGGTCACTGCGCAGCAGGGGCGCGGCCAGCACCAGCCAATATACAGAACAGACCCAGTACAGTCCTCCAGGCCCTGCAGCTCAGGCTGGCACAGCTGGCCCCTGGGGGCCTCAGTGCAGCCCAACAGCAATGCAAGGCCAGGAGGGCTGCACCAGAGGCCACTCTGTACACTGGCTGGCCCTGCACCAGAGCACAGCGGCCACTTGCCAGCCAGCTCAGCCAGCTGGCCTGGGGCAGGGCAGAACTGCAGTGGACTGCCGCAGTCTCTGGCCTCAGAGCCTCGTCTCCCCAGCACCAGCACCGCAGCTCCGCTGGATAAGTAGGGTGTTTTGGTCCTGCAGTCCGGGGTCTCCCTTCAGGCCAGGGTCCAGGGCTGCAGCCCCTGTGTTAGTCCAGCCCTGACTGCCAGCAAACTAAAGTACTGAAACAACAAAACACAAAAATCTGCACCTTCAGGCCAATGCTGACACTGAAAGCAATTACTTATGAATGGACTTGATTTTAAATTTATCTATTTAAAATTCAACCAAGACTTAGGACCTAGACCACCTATTAATGCATTTTTACATTACATGGAGAGGAATTACAAGAACAGGTAGAAGTTAAGCTAGAAAAACAAGTTCCAAAGGGGTAGCTGAGATAGTTTTGTTTAGCGAAACAAACAAGGAGTCCTGTGGCTGGCATTTTTAAAGACTAACAAATTTATTCATTTCATGAGCTTTTGGGGGAGAAAATCCCACTTCATCACTTGCTTGAAGATGGGGAACTTACAGAATGGGAGGAAAATAAATTCAGAGAAGTGTAAGTCATGGGATGAGGTCCGACTGTTACAGAATATCAAAGTAGCAGTTTAGATTCAAACACTGGGGAAAAGCATAAGAGGAAGATGACCTATGACTTACACTTCCCTGCATTTATTTTCTTCCCATTCTGTAAGTTCCCCCATCTTCAAAGCATCTGACAAAGTTCGATTTTCTCTCATAAAAGCTCATGTGATAAATTTATTTATCAGTCTTTAAAAGTGCCACAGGACTCGTTGCCTTATTTTTTTAGGAAAACAAGTTTATGATAAATATATTGCAAATATTTTAAGGGAGAAGGCCCTGTGCATTCAATTTTAAAATGCTGTGCCACTGTTATCCGGTCTATTATATAATCAGCACAGAACCAATAAGTTTTATATTTCAGGTGTATCTTCATAGACTAATCCACTAGCTGTCCCTTCTGCAGAGTTGTGACCTAATTGTTTTCATGCTGGTGAGAATCAAAGATAAATCTGCTAAAGTCCATAAAGAAATCCCACCATGTGGCCCCCATAGCCTGACTAACTTCAAAACAAGTAGCAAAAACCCTGCTGGATGCTCACCCACATCACATTTTACAGTGAGATACCAGGGTGACAGGTGCCTCGGGAATAACCAGTGTCACAAAACCATCATCCTGTGTGGCACAGTTGGTAGTTCTGCTCCAGAAATGTGAAACTGAAGAGCAGAGCTGTTGCTGGTCCAAACTGAGATACATCAAAAGAGGGATTTATGATGGCAAGCAGGTTAGCAGTCACATGAAAGACTGAGCTAGCAAATCCCAGAACTGCACGCATCTTTCTTAACAGTTGGAGCTAAGGACCCATGTTTTTTAGCTCAGGCTGTAAAACACTCACACCCTTCACAGACTGAAGAGGCAGGAAAGACACATGTGTAACACACATTAACCAACAGGTTCCATCAGGAATCTTGTATATACCACATCTGCAAACAAGGTCAGATAATGCTACAAATGATCTTCCCTTTTCACAATCCCTAAATTTCCATCTGGTTTCCATGTAAGCACACCATATGCTGTGCCCCAATTTTGGGACAGCAAGTATTACAGAAATTTAAAAATGAGCAGGTCCCATTTTAGAAAGCTATGCTAGACAGATTTATCAGTACTAAAAAGGGCTTGAGCCAACAGACCTTAACCCACACAAATCAGTTCATGACAGAAGTCCCACTAGCTTCAATATGATTACTGACATGATTAAGGACCCAAGCCTAAAGAGTGAGCCCATTTTGATACTTAATTTTCTCTCTAGAAACAATTTTTAGTTCCTACCTTCTTTTGGCAAAATGGCTACCACAGGGGAATGGTCAACCATTGTATACAGCTCTCTAGCCACGTACTGATCAAGCTCTATGAGTCTTTCCGAAGAGGACTGTGTCATCCCATGGTCACTTGTGATTATGACATTCAGTGTGTCCCACAACTTTGCTTTCTTCAGTTCTGACACAAGATAGCCCAGCTTCTCATCAACCTCACTAATGACTGCGCCCATACGTGGATTTTCTGGGCCCAAAACATGCCCCATAGCATCAGGCTGCTCCCAGTACAGAAGACCAAAATTTATGGGCTCATCAGAGGTAAACCAATCAATAAGTTTGGCAACTCGATCTTCAAACGAAACAGACTCATTGTAAAACATATAGCGGGTAGGAAAGACTCCATGTATTTTCACATCTGTCCCAGGCCACATAGCAGCTCCACTTCTATGTCCTTCCATTTGGTTGGTGACCCATATTGGATAGGCCTCTTCCCAGAACTCTGAAGTGTAGATGTCGTTGCTGTTCATGGAGAAAGTTTTGTTCAGGACAGGATCATACATTTCATTCGCAACTATGCCATGGCTCTCTGCATACAGACCTGTCACCATTGTGTAATGATTGGGATATGTTTTTGTAATAAATACATTAGTAACCTGTTTAACGTGAACACCATTCTTCATAACATAATGGAAGTTAGGTGTTGGGACTTTATAAATGTAATCCCAGCGAAATCCGTCAAAAGATAATAGCAACACTCTGGGCTGGTCCTCTTGGTAAGAAAACGTGCTTGAAAAAATCATCACACAGACTGCCAAGACTGCACAGTAGCCATTGAAAGCCATCCTGGAAAAGATTTTTCACACAGGCACAAGGCTGGTATCTGTAGAATACAAAGGTAAAATTCAGTTACCACTTTTGCAAATGAACTATTTTGGACACTTATCTTCATCACACTATCAGTGAAGTGGAACCAATCTTTTGAATAAACCTTGTCCACACGTACTCGTGTGGCTCCCATTAACATAGTATATAAATGCATCGTGACCATGAATGGGTTTACCCTCACAACACTCCTGTGAGGCAAGGAAATACTATTATCCCCATTTTACAGATGAGAACTGAGGCAGAGAGCTTTAATGATTTACCTAACATTAGCCAGGAGTCTGTGGGAAAGCCAGTGATCTGAACAACAAAATCTTCCTCTTCCACCATGACAAATTTGACAACATTTGAAGGCTAAATAAAAGTGTTCCCTCTTTCCTCTCATAACAGAATGCTTTCTCCTCTCTATTCAGCATCAAACTAAAGTGATGGAAAGGGGGATGTGAAGAAACTGCACAGGCTGATGACACTGACAGAGAGGGTGAAGCCTTGGGGTGGGGCAGGGTGGGGTGGGGGTTGGTCAGAGTAATGGTTACAGTGGATCTCAAGAAAGGGAGGATGAAAACTGTGACAGAGCAGCCACAAAAAACCATAGGGAGCTGCCTGAACAGGTGGGTTAACCTAAGAGCATTAGTAGACTCTGAGGAAGGAGCCTGAAGAGAGGTCAGCCTGGTGTGTCCCCAACCCTGGAAAATTCCCAGAGGTAGATGGTGGTTGAAAGGGCATAGCCAGTTTCCATTTTCTGGCCAGGCCTCTAAGTCTCCAGGGTGGTCCCAACCTGTCCTGCTTCTGGCCACATGACCAAAACTTCCTGATCATGCTTAAGTTAATTAGCAACTGAAATGTCGGAAGGAAAACAGAGGAGGACAGCAGTCTGGCCTCTGCCACATGAAGGATGCAGCAGGTTCCCAGAGCCAGAGCTGCAAGGTCGTGTGGGCAGAGAGCAGCCCAGCCCCACCCATCTGCCCACAGCGCTGCCAGTTGTGCCACTGTCGGGTCCTGTGGCAGGCAGGTGGGGCAGGCCCCCATACCTATGCCCCTGTGTGGTTGGTTTTGGGGGTGAGAAATTCCTCTATGACATTAAGTGACTCCCAAAACCAGTGACTTAGCCACCACAGTTGACGCTGGGATGCAACGTGAGACGCATACAAGTCATAGCACACTACGTATGTATATATGTAAATAAATTAGAGGTTCAAAATAGTCTTACACAAACAGGGTAAAAAAAAAAGGTTTACATGTATAAAACTATTTCTTTAAAGCTTACAGTTGCAAGTTAGATTATATTTGCTCCTTGAGTAATATACTTTATTTTCACTAAAGTTTAGACTAAGCCAGATCTGTGAAACTAAATTATTTAAACACTCAATTATAGCTTCTTAAAGTGACACCAAATTAGAAATTATATGCTAGAGTGCATCTCTGGGTTTCAAGTTCTTGGGGAGAAAAGTCTAAAAGAGAAAGGAGTCAAAACTATGGTGGCAGCCAAGGTATCAAAGAAAGAGTCACCAAGTATATGTCAGGTGTTCAGCAGAGGGGGAGCACATCTTTAAGGGGGATCAACCATTAATATTTACTAGCACTCCCTAGACATATTTTGATACTGAAATATTATACATTCAGGGCATTTATAATGGGAAAAGTGGTAAATTATGAGTGAAGCACATTTCAAGTTTATGATATACTGAGTTATTTCTTTTTCCATCTTCCATGGTACATTTTAAATAAAATTCCAGATATCACAGAGCCATAGAAATGTAACACTGGAATGAACCTTGATAGCTCATCTGTTCCAGCCCCTTACCTTGAGGCAAGACCAAGCATTATCTAAACTGTCTCTGACAGGTGTTTATTAGGCCTCAGCTGGAGTACTGTGCCTAGTTCTGAGCACCTCATTTCAGGAAAGATGTGGACCAGCTGGAGAACATCCAGGAAAGGGCAACAAGAATGACTGAAGGTCCGGAACACCTAACTTATGAGAGAAGATTGAAAGAACTGGGCCTGTCTGGTCTGGAAAAGAGGAGACTGAGAGGAGACATGATAACAGTTTTCAAGTACCTAAAACACTGTTACAAGGAGGAGGGAGAAAAATTGTTCTTCTTAACCGCTAATGATAGGACAAGAAGCAATGGACTTAAATTACAGCAAGGGAAGTTTAGGTTGGACATTCAGAAAAAAATCCTAACTATCAGGTTGATTAACCACTGGAATAGGTTGCCTAGGCAGGTTGTGGAATCTCCATCATTGGAAGTCTTTAAGAGCAGGTTAGACAAGCACCTGTCAAGGATAGTTCAATCGGGTACTTGGTCCTGCCATGAGTGCATGGGACTGGACTCAATGACCTCTCATGGTCCCTTCCAGTTTCTAGGATTCTAGGTTTAAAGACATCTTGTGACAGAGAGTCCAGAGCTTCCTTAGATAAATTTGTTCCAATGCTTAACTACCCTGACAGTTAGGAGTTAGTTACACTAATGTGTAATCTCTTACTTCTTGCCCCATCCTCAGTAGATCAGGAAAACAATGTGTCACCCTCCTCTTTATAACAACTTTTTTATGTACTTGAAGAGTATACTCACATACCCCTTCAGTCTTCTCTTCTCCTCCCTACTAAACAAGCCCATTTTTTATAATCCTTCCTTATACATCATGTTTTCTAGTCCTTTGCTTACTTCTGTTTCTCTCCTCTGGACTTTCTCCAATTGTTCCACATCTTTCTGACATGTGGTACCTAAAACTGGCAACCATATTCCAGTTGAGACCTTAACAGTGCTCAACAGAGTGGAAGAATTACTTCTTGTGTTAAGCTTACAATACTCCTGCTAATATATCCCAGAATGACATTCACTGTTTTGTTTTGAGTTTTTTTGGTAATGGTAGTGTACAGTTGACTTGTATGTAGTTTGTGATTCACTGGAATCCCCCAATCACCCATTTTGTATTTGCCCAACTGATTATTTTTAAAAGGGATAGCTGTGTTAGTCTAGTCCAGTGAAAATCACTCGATGATGGATTTGTTAACGACCGTCGTTAGAGCTGTACCTGGGACATCAAGACTTCAAAGAGAGACAGCTGAACTTGAATTAATATGCAAGCTAAATTCTGTGAAGGCTGGTCTGAATCGAGACTATGGATTCTTTTCCCATTACAAAGGGTAATTTGACTTCAGGCTTCCCATGGTTTGAACCTGTAAACTGCTCTGACTTGCTGTTCCTGTATGACCTGATCCTATGTTTTACACCCCCTTGCATTTAGTTTCATTCCTTTCTGTAAGTTCACCCATCTTCAAACCAATTGATTATTCCTTCTTAAGCACAGTATTTGGCACTTGCCCTAACTGAATTTCAGCCTATTTCAGACCATTTCTCCAGACTGTTGAGATCACGTTGAATTCTAATCCCATCCTCTAAAGAACGGCCAACAGCTCACAGGTTGGTATTATCCACAAACTTTGTAAGTGCAGTCTCTCTGCCATAAACTACTAATATGCAAGAGAAACAGACTCAGAAAGACCTCTGCAGGACCCCACTTGATAAACCCTTCCGGCTTGACTCTGAACTATTGATAACTACTCTGAGTGTAGCTTTCCAAACCGTTGCGCACTCACCTAATAGTAGGTTACATTTCCCTAGTTTACTTATGTGGATGTCATGTGAAACAGTATCGAAAGCCTTGCTGAAGTTGATATCTCATCCACTGCCTTCCCCTATCCACAAAGTTTGTTACCCCATCAAAGAATGACAGTAGATTGTGTGAACATGATTTGTTCTGGACAAATCTATATTGACTGTTACTTATTTTATCTCAAGCTGATTGTTTGATTATTTGATTCATTACCTTTTTGGGTACTGAAGTTAAATGACAGGTCTAGAATTCTCTCGAGTTGTCTTTTTTAGTCCTCTTTTTATAAATAGGTACCATATTTGCTGTCTTTCAGTCCTCTGGAATCGACCCCATTCTCCAGAGTTCCCACAGATAATCATTAATAGCTAAGAAATATCTTCAGTCACTTCCTAACATATTCGAGGATGTATTTCATCAGGCCTTGCTGACTTGAAGAAATCTAGCTTGTATAAGTAATTCTTAACTAGTTTTCTCCCTATTTAAGCTCAGCTCCTGCCCCATTTACACAATGTGTACCTATTTGAAAAGCAGATTAATTACATACATCACAAAGTCTAATTTCTTCTTAAACAAGTTGTACAGTTATGCTCCAGTGAGAAAAGATATCCTGTTTTCGCCACTAAAAATTGGCACAGTAGAAATTTGTATATATGAATATATACATATATCTGGTATAGAGAGAGAGAATTTAGTGCTTTAAAAACTCATCAGATAGATAGTACTGGAGACAAGACAAGAGTAGCAGTAGTTTGAATTTCCCTTCTGTGTCCTACCAACATGCCTTAACTCTGCCACGGAGAACGTCCCCGTAGGAACAATGACTTTATTCTCCACATCCATTAAATTCCTGGCCTCTTTGCCACCTAGTTAGTTCATGGAGCTACTGAAATGACAGCAAAGCTACTCGATCACAAAGGCAATATGAATTTTAAGCTATTGTCAATGCGGATCATATTGAAACTAGAGATTTAGAGGCAAAAGATTCCATACAACACTCAGCTACTTCAAAACCCCTCACATGTCAAGATTTTACATCTTCTATCAAAACTCTTGATTTATTAAGGGAAAAGGAGAAAGATTAACTGGCAGCTCGGATGATTCACAACAGTCCAGAGCTAAGCATAAAATCCTTTTGTCCTTTTAAATCAAGAGTCACTGACTTCTGAATATACCTAGTACAGAAAGCATAAAATGAGAAATTTCTTGCTAAAATGAAACTATTCTAATATCCAATCTGACTTCTGCAAACTTAAACCAGTGACTGTTAAAGGGTGCATGCAGAAAACGTTTTCTTCCTGGATAGCCATGAAAATTAGCTATGTGGCTGATCAGCTGATTGACCACCGGCTGCCCTGCAGAAACTCTGAAAAGATTTATCCACACCCAGCAGCAGGTGCAGAGTTCACACAAAATGAAGTCATCCTGTCTTGAAATGGTACTTATTTACCAAGACTTCAGTTTTATCCTTCCAGAAATTCCTGATCAAGACTCAATAATTATTGCAATGCGATGCAATTGTATATTCCCTATAAAGCCTTGGGCGCAACTTTATGTGCAACAGCTCATTTCCCAAAGCCCATTCAAAATCCCTGTTTGTCCTGCTGAGAGGACTATTCCTCTGTTTATTACAGGCTTGTTGTATATCCTAGCACTTAAATTGTTGCCTGGTTCTCTTATTATTTTAATGAGTACTGGCCAACTGGTCCATTCTCACATGTCTCATACTGAGATACATCATGCAGATTTGCCTTCCATTCTTTACCCAATACATTTATTATTTTAGGAAATCTTTTCAAATCAATATTGCACAGCCTGCCATGAAAAATCAGTAATAGCTGTACTGTAAAGATCCACATTCACAAGGCCTATAATTGACCATACCTGTGCATCAGATCCCTCAAATTGAACTTTTCTTAAAAGTCCAGGCTGAACAACAAATGACAAAAAACCTCTTGCTTTATCTGTATATGAAAATTGATCAAGTACTTTTGAGACAAAGACTGCCTCAGTCTAAATCTCCACACACTTTGGCAATTTTTTCTCCTTCCCATGAGCTTCCAGCCTGGACCCCAAACTACACCCCACCTTAGTTATTTCCCACCCTAACTCTATCAATCACTCTGAACTACCTATATAGGAACTGAAATGACCCTCCTATATGAACATGTCACAAATATTAATAGGTTTATCCCCCAAATGCTCCTCTGAGGTAAAAATAGTATTGTCTTCATTATCTATATGGTCAATAACAGAGACAGGAAAAGAATTTGGATCTCCTGAGTCCCAATTCAGTGTTAATCTTATGGTTTTTACAATTCCTGTTTCACAATACAATGAAAGCACAGCAACAAAATGACACAGGTCTAGACCTAGGCAAAAAAAAGATTTGGACATGTGAAGAAAACACTGTCTTCAAATACATAAAGCGACCAACTTCTGTCATAGGTCACCAAATAGCAGTGGATTTAAACTGGAGATGTAAAAAAGTGAAGGCTACATTATGGAAGAATTTGATAGCAATACAAAATTATTCTTCAATAGAACATGTTACTGTGGAAAGCTTCTGGTAAAGAATCGATTAGAAAATACCAGCACACAGGCCTCTTTAATCTTGTGGAGGAAGGCACAACAAAAAACATTAGCTAGAAGTTAAAACCAGACACATTCAAATGAGAAATAAAGGCATACATTTTCAGCTGTGAGGCTGACTCAGGGTGGGCTCAAGGGTTTGTGGCACCCAAGCCAAATTTTGATTTGGTGCCCCCCCATCTCATTCATGAAGGTTGACAATGGTTTTCCAAAGCACATAAATCTCTAGCGTCTGCCTGCAGAGGATTTAAAGTGCTCTCTGCCTATATGACTTAAGCTGCAGGTTGACTAACAGTGCCAGAGCTGCTAGGAAAGAGCTGAAGGGGCGGGAGCCAGCCTAATCTTCAGGGGGGCTAGGCGCCCCTAAGAAGTGTCACCTGAAGCCATCTCTGTCTCTTGCCTGACAGTAGAGCCAGCCCTGCGTTGACTAGCCATTGGTACCAACTGTCAAAGGAAATGGCAACTCCTTTATCTCTGGGAGTCTTCAAATTAATCCCTTCTTGCCTTAAAAATCTATGAAACACACCTATCAAAGTCTGAGATACTAGGAATGACATACGAGATGAGATCAAGAGAGATCACAAAATGAGCAGCCCCTCTTCAGTTGCCCCAACCAACCTTGTTTGCTCCTGTCATTTCAAACTGATGTGGGGTGCTGCTTCAGTCACGCACCCTGTCTCGGGGAAATTATTGAGAGAAGAGCTGGGCATTCACATACTAGGGTGACGGGCTCGGATGCCACAGACTGTTAACTCAGATAGCAAGTTTTGAGACCAGCAGCGTCGCTGGCCTGGGAAAAGACCCACGGCCCAGGCCAGGGCTCCACCCCTGGCCCTGATCCAGAGTCGGGGCCGCAGGCTCCTGCCACTGCCAGCCCGGACCCCAATCCTTGGCCTGGGCCGGGTGACACAGGGACTACTGCGGGCAGCCCAGCCTGGGAGAGGCAGGTGCCACCACGGCCGTCCCGGACCCAGATACCCGGCCGGAGACGGGGCTGGGAGAGGCAGGCTCCACGCCAGCCATTCAGGGACTTGCCCACACACCCCTATGCCAGGCGCCAGCGATGCCCCCGCCTGCGACACAGACAGAGCCTCCAAAGCAGGGAGCAGCGCAGCAGTGGGATCAAGCCCCGCAAATCCACAGATTCCTGCATTACAATTTCCAAAGGGACAGCCGTGTTCATCTAGTCCCGCAACAAAACCAAGGAGTCGTCTGGCACCATAAGTTCCCCCCTCTTCGAAGCATCTGACGAAGCGGGATTTTCTCCCACGCAAGCTGATGCGAAAAGCACATTGGTTAGTCTTCAAGCGCCACACGACCACCCATGACATTGCTGCGCGGGTGGCTACGACGCGGGCGGTGGTACCGAAGTAGTCGCTACCCTCTCTGCTTAATATGCAGACGGTCCTGGGTTCGAGCCCCAGGGGGTCGGCCTGGATGCGGTCCCTTCCACCGCCACGATTCGATCCCACAGCCACGGGCCACTCCTCGCGGGTGCAGATTGGATACGGACCTGCGGGTAGGCGGATATCCGCCGAGCGGGGGCGGGGGGAGACGGTGGTGTGCAGGCTGCGCCCCGGGCGTGTGGACGAAGCGGGGCGGGGGAGGGGAGCGGGGTGTGGGGGGCACCTCAGGTCCCCACAGCCCCCCGCCCCGAGTTAATGGGGGAAATGACTAACACAGCAGAGGGGTGCAGCCCCCCACCTGCCCCGCTGTTTGGGGGCCCCCCAACGGTCGCGGGGGGGGGGAGGGGCGCCGACCTCACCTCAGCCGCCGGCGCCTTCCTGCCTCGCCTGTCACTCACCGCCCAGCCACGCCCCCGCCGCCGGGCGCCGCTCGGCGTCCCCAACGGCTGGCGGCGCCGTCAGTCACGCGAGCCGGCGCGTGCGCGGATGAGGGCAGAGCGCCCGGGGCGTTGCCATGGCGCTGCGGGGCTCCGCCCCTCGCGCGCCCCCGGCTGAGTGACGCGCGCGGCCAGCCGCGCGCATGCGTGGTGCGGCCGAGCCCAGCAGCTGAGCGCTGAGCGAGGCATGGGTGGCAGCCGGGCCCGCTGTGCAGGTGCCTGGAAGGGGCAGCAGCCCTGAGTGGCCCCCGCTGCACGTGTGGGGGGAAGTGGGGCTCTCTCCCAGCAAAGTGCATGCAATAAATGAAGGGGTTAGTCAAACAAATCATAGGGCTGGAAGGGACCTCGTGAGATCATCGAGTCCAACCCCTGGGAATTGAACCCAGGCCCGGCTGCATGTTAAGCAGAGGTGCGAGCCACTAAGGGCCACAGCCCTGCTGCTTCGCCCCGGGAGATGTGAGCAATGCGGCCTTGGGTGGGAAGGCCGAAGGACTGACTGGCGGACCAGCGACATGCTCTGCTTTTCTCTTCAGGCAGCACCGCCGCGCGCCAGAGGCAGGCGAGGCGAAGACCCCGAAAGGCCCCCATTGCTGCCCTCGCTGGCTTCTTTACTCGTTACAAAAGGTCATTTGACGTCAGGCTTCCCAGGGTTTGAACCTAACAGCTGCGCTGGTTTGCTGTTACTGTATGGCCTGATCGTGTGTTTTACACCCCCTTGCTTTTAGTTTCATTCCTTTCTGGAAGTTCACCCGTCTTCGAAGCAGCTGAGGAAGTGGGATTTTCTCCCCCAAAAGCTCATGTGAAAAATAAATGTTAGTCTTGAAGTGCCACACGACTCCTTGTTTGGTTTTGCTGGACTAGACAAACACGGCGATCCCTTTGGAAATTGACCCAGTTCCCCTGCAGCCCTAACTGCTCCCCCAGTCCCAACTCCCTGCCACCGCCCCGTCCGCAGCGCTGGCTGTCTCCCCCATGACGTGTACAGAGATAAAGAGGTTCCTTCTCTGTTCTGGTCAATCAAGAAAGCAGACAGCAGGAGGAGAATTACAAGTTTATTAGCACCCAGAGCTACTAGGTGCCCCAAAGGACCACTTTCTTCTTGTATTTATTACACTGCACAGTCTATTGAATTACATTCAAGGTTTCCAAAAATGGTTAAACGCACAAAACCTACAGCTTATTGGTTAACAATGTTTCTATGACATGATGATGCGGTGTTGGACCACGGGGGAGGGATGGAAACCGGGACCCTTATGGGAAAACTAAGATGCCTTACGCTTCATGTAAGGGCCGGTGAGACGCCTAAATGAGGAGTGGGTTGCTAAGCGGTTATAACAGGTGTTTGCAGCTATTGTAACTAAAGCTTTTAATGTAGGTGCTTTGCTGTTATTCTAGCTTTGGCTTTCCATTCTGGCTTCACTTTGGGCTACCGTTGCTAACGCGGCTCTGCCTGAACTAAAAGAGCTGCACGCTTCACTTAGGTTACTTAGCCTTGCCTGGTTTCATACTTATGCTCAGCTTGGTTTCACTAGGCTTCATATCAAATTTTCTCTACAGACCCCAGCCCTGCTCTATGGCCCCAAGGCCAGCTCCTCCTTGCTCCATGCTGAGCAAAGTGCAGCTTTGCCCACCTGCCTGCTGCCCACTCACCAGGTCTGCAACACCCAGTATCTTCCCCGCTGGTTCCCCATCCCCAACCGCCCCAGGGCCCAGGGGGCCCCTTCCCCACACTTACCTGGCTGCAGGAGCCAGAGGCTGCACCACCCACTCTCCCTCCCGCAGGGGTGGCGCCGTGCCCCTGCCTAACCCAGTTGGCCGAGCCTCCCACTGCCCCAGGAGGAGGGGAGCAGCTGGTACCAAGCTGCAGCTTGCAGGGGCAGGGCCCTGGAGCATCCTGCTCTAAAGAGCTCAGGGTGCTTCAGCCCGGCCACCCCAGGGCTGAATGGGCTCAATCCAGGGCCCGGGGGCGAGGCGGCCTCTGTTCAGCCCTGGGTGGCCGGGGGCAAAGCAGCCTGACCCCCACAAGCCATAGCTCCGTGCTGGCCGCTCTCCTCCCTCGCCCTGGGGAGGCACGGCTGGCTGGAGGTAGGCAGGGAGCGCTGCTCTCCCCCACTGGAGGGAGGGCCAGCGGCACAGCCTGTGGCTCAGGTGATCCACTGCCCCTCACCTCCCCTGCGAGCGCTAGGGTCCACGGTGCTACCTGAGTTAGGCAAAGCAGGCAACCACCCCTGCAGTACGCTACGGGGCCTCTTGCAGCTCGGGGGCCCTAGGCGACCACCTGCTTCGCCTACCCCAAAAGCCGCCTCCGCTGCCCAGTTGCTTGCTGTAGGACTTGCAGCTTGTCTCTTATTCTTCCCCAAATTAATAAGATGTCTGAGGTCGTAAGCTTCTTTTGATTTGATGACATTAAAAGAGATCTCTTCCCCACTCCACCCCCCAATAGCAGATAGGGATGGTGCAAAATCACTTCCTGCTAAGGCACATGCAGCAGAATAGATATTGGAGAAGTCAGAAGTGAGCGTATCACAAATCGTATGCAGTGGTATAATGCGATTCGTGGCCGTTGTGCTGGTAATGGCGCCTGTTTCAAATTGTCTGCTATCTGTTCAACTTTTGGAAAGCAGTGAACAAAGACCAAAACACCTGCATCAGGTGACCTAACTACTATGGTTCCTTTTACACCTTGAGACCTAAAAATCACATTGGTGCATATAGTGTGTTAGCTTTCTCTTGAGCACCGTGCAACCCTTAGCCTTCTTCAACACCTCTGCCAGTGAGGGAATTTGCTTCTTTGCCACTGGAAAAGCCTCTGGCAAGGAATGTGTGTGTTCACATGTGGGCCTACGCTTTCAGCTGCATTTTGAACCATATAGTCACAGAGAAATTTACAAAGGACTGCTTGTTGGACGTGACATTTAGAAACTTTCCAGGGAGGCACGGGGTGCCCAACAATCCAATCTTAGATCCTTTTCAGTATTGTCTTCCTGCAGTTTTTACTGAGTTATGTCTGGCAAGGAGTTCAATTGCAAAATTAGCTTGGTCAAATCCTTGTAGGAACTAAGTATTCAGGAGCCAATTCATCAGCTGTGTGCCATTCATCACCAGCCATCATTTGCATGACAGCAGTGGCCATACTGATGGGCAACGTGGGTGCTTTGTTGCAGTTTTCGCTCATGGATTCTTTCAGCTTAATTGTTGATGCACTCATTCAGCTTTTTCTGTTCTTGCTGGTGGTCCACAGCAGGAGAAAGAGACATAGGCAAGGGTCTTATTGGGTGACTAAAATTAGTACCATTGAAACATAGTCTCTGCATCTTATTAAAGGACAGGGCTCTGGGAAGAGCAATGTATGGACTGGTAGCTGCTGTGATTGCTCCTCCCTTGCCAGACTCAAATATGGCTGAGTTGTCGACGGTAGGTGTGACAGATTTCTTGACTGAACTAAAGAAAGTACATGTCCCATAACAGTCAAGTGCACTTCCCACAAACCTCTCTGTTTGTTCTTCACCAACATCTACTATTCTCAGTAGAGACTCTTTACAGCTGATGTTAACATGCAGCCAAGTAGGTATGTTGCTAATCACCCCAGATGTGATTCAGGGTGAAATGGGATTGTCGTATTGTTGGTGACGTGATTGTCAAGAGCAGTAAATGGTCTTCATCTCTCTTCAGTGTGGAGGCAAGGACTTGTTTTTGCTCTTTGTCATCACTACTTCTTATTAGGTGACTTTCTCAGAGTGTTTTCCGAGGTGTCAAACTTGCAGTTTGTGGACTGGATCCAGCCCACCAAGGGCACTGATCCAGTCTGTGGAGCGGCTTCCTGGGCTGTGCCTGGAAACTGTCTGCAGCAGTGAACTCCAAAGACAGGCTTGTGGTATAGCAGGGATCAGGGCCGGCGCTGGGGATTGTGGTGCCCCCCGCAGCAGAACGATGCTGGCACAGATGAGTGACGTCATCAGGGGAGTGCTATGGCACGGTCCCCTTTTGGCACCCCTCAAATACTGGCACCCTCCTGCAACGCAGGGCCTGCTTCCTGCCTAGTGCCGGTCCTGGCAGGGATAGGCATGCTTGTGTCTCACTCTCAGAAGTCAAGTCACAGCACAAGAGAACAAAGGAAGCACTCCAGCCAATCCCGGCTCAGGTCTGCTGTGGTCTGCTAACCAATCAATGTCTCAGTCACAGCAGGATAGGCCAGATCTGGAGATCCACCACACTGCCCCGCATCCCAAGAGTTCACTGTCTGTCAGTCAGTCAGCATGCTAATTTGATTGACAACACATTGCACAAATCACAAATAGAAAAGGCAAAAGTGGCTGAGGCCCACGTGGGAACAAGCCAATCAAAGGCCAGCCAGGACTGAGCCAACAAAAGGCCAGCATTCTGAATGACTGACAGTGAGTGGGCTGGGAGGGGGAGAGGCAGGAGCTCAGCTTGCCTGACTGTGACTGATTTTTCTGCCTGCCACCAGGAGGTAGGGGAAGGGGAAGAGGAAGGCGCGAGGGGTCTGGGAGTCAGCGTGGGGAAGGGAACCCACAGAGCAGGGAAAAGGGAGGGCGTTAGAGACCCTGCGGGGTTGGGGAGGGGAAAGGGAAGTTCTGAACATGGAGGAGGAAAGGGCTGGGGAACCTGTGCAACCGCAGTTCCCATAATAGGTGTCCTGCTTTCTTCCAATGTGGCTCCCCACACTGAATGAGTTTGAGACCCCTGGTTTACACAGTCACTCAGCAGATGTCTTATGGGGGTCCAGCTAATAAAGGCTGGCTTCTTGTTGTCCTGTACTCCCACTGCTGCCCTTTGAGTTTGGGATGCCAGATTTCTCTGTTCCTGCATCACTCCAGATTCATTTGAAAGAACCAGGTGTCTGACATACAATAAATTTCTCAGACTCAATGGCATCAAGTATTTCTTCAATGAGATTTAACATAACAAGAATGTAGACTGGCATCCATATGGTGTAGTCAAGCCCATTTATAGCATGTAATGCCGCAGCAGGGGTGGGGGCAAGTTGATTAGTAAACACCACATTAAGGTGTTGAAATTAACTTAGATAGTAAAAAACCTCTGGATATAGTTAAAAAGAATAAAATAAAATTTAAAAAAGGCTCATTTCACCTCATCCATAGGCTTGTAGCACTTTGGACAGCTCCACATTATAACCTCTTCTGAACATATATAAAATAAGCTTTCAAATGATTTAATGTGTGAGTATGTGTAGGGTTGGCACACTGAACTCCAAAAAATATGGCACGCTTCAGAGAACTGTCAAACATATGCAGGCAGGGAACAGTGTACTTGAGGGCTCTCCTTGTCAGATGGAAGAGAGACTAGAGGGCGAGTCCCCATGCAAGAGGGGTGAAAGTCCGGAGAGTTGGAAACCACAGGGTGCTGGATCACTGACGGGAAATACAGGCGAACCATGGCATGTGTTGCTCTGAAAGGCAACATGGGGAGGACTTTTTCCAGTTGAACTCTAGAGAGCAGAGGAATGGAATCTGACCTTCTATAGAAGATGCTGTCAGTGGCATTTAAAACAGCAACTTGTCCCCTTTGCGCATCCCCTTTTGCCCCTGTCCCCCCAAACCCAAGCAGAGCTTCCTATAACTTGACATGGAGAACTAGAGGATTCATGGAGTCCATTAGAGACTTTGTTACTGTCAGCCTATTTTATGTGGAAGGTGCTCAGGTCCAGGCCTCAAAGGTATGTAGGCATCCAGTTTTCATAGAAATCTCTTTGAGAAGCTGGCTTGTGGATATTATTGCGATGGGTAGCAAGACAAACCCTAAAATGGACAGAAGGATAAAAATTGAGCGGAAGTTTTCTGACTGTGATAAAATGGACAGTTACACAATCCCATAAAGCCTTCATACTTTCAGTGGAGAGGGGGGAGTTTTCCTGAAGATCTCAGAGCCTTTCACACAACCTTGAATTCCTGTGAGGAAGTGAAGTGTCTTTGTTTCCATTTTTACAGCTAGGGAAATCAAGGTAGAGAAGTTGTAAGTGACTACCCGTCGATGGAATGCCTGCTGCTGATGAACCAAAATGTTTTTCTAACTTTGTCCTAACAGGGAGCCACTTCACTGACTGATGGCTGGAGCACATCCCCTTCCCATTTACAATCAGCATTGTGTGCTCTGATTCTAGGACACAGAGGTAAGATATGAGAAGTGTAACCTTACCTCTGGGTTTCCCTTTTTCCTTTTGACTGTGGGGTTTTGTGTAATTTGAGCAATGCCACCTTAACTCCACATTTCCCTGGCTTTTAACTTTTTCTTTGAAACATACATTCATGTGATGTAGAAAGCAGGGGAGCCAGTATGTGGCAGCAATATTAATTCATTACTTAATTATGTGTTTTGGTTTGGGGGTGAGGTTTGTATGCTATGTATTTAGGCAGACTTTTCATAACTGCACAGCAGGCTGGGCTTTTATATGCCTCCAACTCGTCAAACACTGGACAGCACATGTGTTCTTGAGATTTCAAGGGCTTAGTAACTCCACTGATGGCTGTAAATGCTCAGTAGCATACAGTTGAGAGCCACAGGCTGAATAGAAAGGAGTTTCTCTTGACCGAAACCAGTGTAAGATCCACGTTCATCCTCATAACTTTAGCCTATTCCTCCAATGAACAAAAATGAGGCCTGAGACAAAGCTTGCTGAAGTGAATGGGTGTGTAGTGGTCCATGGCCATCCCTCTCCATCAGTCTCGGTGGGAGGCCACAGCCCCTGATGCTCAGCAGGGGAATTAGCAGGCAAAGGGCCCTGACCCCTGGGCAAGGCTGAGCAGCAAGCAGATGCAGGCTAGCCGGCCTAAGGCGGGTAGGCTGCAATACCTGGGGTGGGACCGATGGGGGAGGACAGTGGGACCCAGGCCCACCCTCCTTCACTGTGTCCCAGCCCATGGACCTGACAGTGGTGGAGCCTTCTGTCACTGGGTCAATAGGGATCTCATTGAATCAGTGACCTAAAGTGACTCTGTCGACACAACTGGACTAATGTCTGGTGTTCCTGGGCTACTTCCAACTACCCCGCCTGGGCGTACCTCTGTCTCCTGGAGTTCCTCCAGCTCGCCAGTGGCAGCAGCAGTGGCAGTCCCAGCACCTTCTCTGGGTCCTCAGCGCTGTACAGCTCCATCTCAGCCGGGGGCAGGAGGTCTGCTTTCGTCTCCAGCTCTTGCACAACTGAGCTGTAGGGACTGCTTTTTAAACTTCCTATCCCACCCTGCTGCTTCTGGAGAGGAGGGCATGACTTACCTGACTCCACACCAGGGGTGGCAAGGGTTTTCCCCCCACTGGTCTCGAGGGAAGCCATATCCCCTCACTACAGGGAACTCTTCAATTCAGTTTAATGGCCCAGTAACTGTAAAGATTGGAAGCAAAACTCACTTCCCATTTATGAGTTTCTCCATGCAGTGATTTCAAATGACAGCAAGTGGATTTTGTTCCAGATATCTCTGCTTTATATTCATCAGATCTCTATCAACTAAGTGCATGCAGCCACTGAATTTTTTTCAGAACCAGTTCACTCTTCTTTGTGACAGTTTTTTCATGTTAGTATGTATTAAGCCCTGGGCACCACTGTTTGGGAGTGGTCAGTGGCATGAAATTGCAGATGACAGAAAGGCTATTTCATGTTGAGCCAAACCCTGGACCATGAGCAAAGCTTACATACAAGTTTTACTTGGAAAGTAGAGTATGTTGGAGGTGGCACCCTGACTCCTAGTCAGGGCCAGCTTCATTGGAACCTGAACTGCTACTATCACAACCTATAGCTCTTTTCGCCTTCCTGGCATGAGATTATGGGAGACGTGCTATGCAAGACCCAGTGAACATATCCTTTATATGCCCCCAGCCTAACCAAATTTACACCCGTCAATGGTGAGTCAGAGATGCATCACTAAGCTCTTCTTAGCACGCAGGCTGTAGCATTTCTTGTGCTTTTGTACCGCAGGCTCACTCCCTTTAGCCCCATATCCATCCTTAAAGTATAAAAGATGCAGGGCCAGATTAACTGGCCTGGGGGGTCCAGGCTGCACCTCCTCCCCCCTGCAGGCCCTCACACCCCCAGCATGGCAGCCAGCAGGCAGGTGGTCATTGGGGAGTGGGGAGGGGGCTGGCATCCGGTCAAGGGTAGAGGCCTGAGCAGAGACAGATGCATCCTGGAGATGAACGTTTGGCTGCGAAGATGGTGTCGTCAGGAGGGCTTTGGCTTCCTCGACCATGGGTTGCTGTTTCAGGAAGAAGGACTGCTAGGCAGAGATGGACTCCATCTTTCGAGGAAGGGGAAGAGCGTATTTGGACGCAGACTGGCTGACCTAGTGAGGAGGGCTTTAAACTAGGTCTGAAGGGGGAAGGAGACCAAAGCCCACAGGTAAGTGACTATGTGGGAGACCAGGGGGATGGGATGGAACTTGGGGGGTGCCAGGACTGTAACTCCAGGGATAGAAGAGAGGATAATTGGAACATGCGGGGGGAATCAAATAACTTTCTTAGATGCTCTAATGAAGCCCTAATGCCTGAGGCAGGTGGGGGAGGTCAACACCAAAAGAAAATCCAGGGAGGTAGATACAATAGAATTGAATGTCAAAATGGGAAAGTAGGGCAATCAGCTGGGTATCTTAGGTGCCTATACACAAATGCAAGGAGCCTGGGAAACAAGCAGGAGGAATTGGTAGCACTAGCGCAGACAAAGAACTATGACATGATTGGGATAACAGAGACGTGGTGGAATAGTTTGCATGACTGGAGCTCTGCAATAGATGGGTATAAACTGGTCAGGAAGGACAGGCAGGGAAGGAAAGGGGGAGGAGTAGCACTATATGTAAAGGAGCTCTATGACTGCTCAGAGCTTCATTATGAAAGTGGAAACAAGCCAGTTGAAAGTCTGTGGGTTAAGTTTAGAGGGGAGAGCAACAAGGGGGATGTTGTGGTAGGTGTCTGCTACAGACCACCAGATCAGAAGGAGGAAGTGGATGAGGCATTCTGTGTACAACTAACAGAAGTTTCTAGAGCACAGGCCCTGGTTCTCATGGGGGACTTCAATTACCCTGACATCTGCTGGAAGGCCAATACAGCAGTGCACAGGCAATCCAGGAAGTTTCTGGAGAGTGTTGAGGACAACTTCCTGGTACAAATGCTGGAGCAACCGACGAGGGGCCTTGCGCCTCTCGATCTGCTACTCACAAATAGAGAAGAATTTATCAGGGAAGTAGAGGTCAATGGCAGCCTGGGTAGCAGTGACCATGAAATGATTGAGTTCAAGTTGATGATTAAAGGAAAGAAGGAAAGAAGCAAAACGCAGACCCTGGACTTCAGAAAAGCAGATTTTGTCTCCCTCAGGGAACTGATGGGCAGGATCCCTTGGGAGGCTGATCCAAAGGGGAAAGGTGTCCAAGAGAGTTGGGTGCATTTTAAAGAAACCCTGCTAAGGGCACAGGAAGATACAATTCCGATAAGGAGAAAGCACAGCAAATGTGGAAGGCGCCCACTGTGGCTTAACAGAGAGCTCTGCACTGAGCTGAAGCATAAAAAGGACGCTTACAGGAAGTGGAAGCTAGGACAGATGACTAAGGAGGCATATAAAGACATTGCTCGGGACTGCAGGGATAAAATCAGAAAGGCCAAAGGACAAATGGAGTTGCGACTAGCAAGGGATGTGAAGGATAACAGGAAGGGGTTCTACAAGTATATCAATAACAAGAAGAGGATCAGGGATGGTGTAGGTCCCTTACTGAATGGGGCAGGCATCCTCGTGACAGAGGATGAGGAAAAAGCTGAAGTGCTCAATGCTTTTTTTAGTTCAGTTTTCACAAGCAAGGTCAGCTCCCAGCCCACTACACTAGGTACGGGGGACTGGGGAGAAGAAGAGAGGCCCTTGGTGACAGAAGGTCAGGTTAGGGACTGCTTAAAGAAACTAGATGTGCACAAGTCCATGGGGCCGGATGAACTGCATCCGAGGGTGCTGAGGGAGCTGGCTGATGAGATAGCAGTACCGTTGGCCATTATCTTTGAAAACTCGTGGCGAACGGGGGAGGTGCCAGAGGACTGGAAAAAAGCAAATATAGTACCTATCTTCAAGAAAGGCAAAATGGAGGATCCAGGGAATTACAGACCTGTCAGCCTCACCTCAATCCCTGGAAAAATCATGGAGCAACTTCTCAAAGAATCCATCGTGAAACACTTGGAGGAACGTAGAGTAATCAGGAACAGTCAGCATGGATTTACCAAGGGTAAATCATGCCTGACCAACCTCATCGCCTTCTATGATGAGATGACTGGATTTGTGGATGCGGGAAGAGCCGTTGATGTGATATACCTTGACTTTAGCAAGGCTTTTGATACGGTTTCCCACAGCATTCTCATTGGCAAATTAAGGAAGTATGGGTTAGATGCATGGACTGTAAGGTGGATAGAAAACTGGCTAGAACAACGGTTTCAGCGTGTAGGAATCAATGGCTCCATGTCAAGTTGGCAGGCAGTAACAAGTGGTGTGCCCCAGGGGTCGGTCCTGGGGCCAGTTCTGTTCAATGTTTTCATTAATGATCTGGATGATGGGATAGATTGCACACTTAGTAAGTTTGCAGATGATACCAAACTGGGGGGAACGGTAGACACCCTAGAGGGCAGGGACAGGATTCAGGGAGACCTAGACAAATTGGAGCAGTGGGCCAAGAGGAATCTCATGAGGTTCAACAAGGATAAGTGTAAAATCCTGCACTTGGGACGAAAAAACCCCATGTACTGCTACAGGCTGGGGAGTGATCAGCTAAATAGCAGCACTGGAGAAAAGGACCTGGGAGTCATGGTGGATGGGAAGCTGGATATGAGTCAGCAGTGTGCTCTTGCTGCCAAAAAGGCCAATGGCATACTGGGCTGCATCAGAAGAAGTGTTACCAGCAGATCGAGGGATGTGATCATTCCCCTCTATTCTGCACTAGTGAGGCCACATCTGGAATACTGTGTCCAGTTTTGGGCTCCCCACTACAAAAAGGACATGGACCTACTGGAGAGAGTCCAGAGGAGGGCAACCAAAATGATCAAAGGGCTGGAGCACAAGCCCTATGAAGAAAGACTGAAGGAACTAGGCTTATTTAGCCTGCAGAAGAGAAGACTGAGGGGGGATTTGATAGCAACCTTCAACTACTTGAAGGGTTGCTCCAAGGAGGAGGGAGCTCGACTGTTCTCGGTAGTAACAGAGGGCAGAACGAGAAGCAATGGCTTCAAGTTACAGCTGGGGCGGTCCAGGCTGGATATTAGGAAAAACTTCCTTACTAGGCGAGTGGTGAAGCAGTGGAATAAGTTGCCTAGGGAGGTGGTGGAATCTCCATCTCTGGAGGTGTTCAAGTCCCAGCTGGACAAAACCCTGACTGGGATGATCTAATGGGAGTGGTCCTGCTTTTTTTGGCAGGGGGTTGGACTAGATGACCTCGTGGGGTCCCTTCCAACCCTATGATTCTATGATTCTATCAGGGGGCACTCCTGCCCTGGCCCTGCTCTGGTAAGTCTGCCCCGGTGCCCTGGATGGAGCAAACAGGTGCTGGCCTGCCCCACCCTTGGGGATGGAACAGCTGAGCCAGGGGTGGGGCAGGAGCCCAGCCTCCATCCCCCCAGCACCAGCAGGGCAGGAGCCAGATCAGGCAGGGATTTGGGGGGCTGGAGCCCGGGGCCCCCCTGTTAGGCAGGGGCCTGCGTCTTCAGCCACTATAGCCCCTGCAATAATCTGGCCCTGAAAACATGGCAGAATCAGGTATGAAAAACTCTCGTGGCGCAGGTCTTGCCCCCTACAATGAAAGGAAACTGTTCCTGTCTGGCCCATGCTGATGGAGGTTAATTATCTATCGGGAAGGGGTTAGTTGTACATTTCACACTCACACATCTGTCTAACTACTAGTAATTTACAGTAGCCGGCAGGGAGGGTTGCGCATAAGCCCTTCAAAGCCAGATTCTGTCTCCTTGCATGGAGGGATGCCCCACTGCGTGAAGTTTGTCAGTCATCTACTCATACAGGAAGGTACCAATCAACTGAGGGACAGTGCAAGTATTTGGTCCTCTGCCATGTTACTTATGTTTCTGTAAACACAGAGGACTGGTGTTCTGTTGATATCTGCACACATCTCAATGTTGGGGATTATAATATGAGATGTCGTTGTTATTTTAATCATTCTTTTCCCTAACATCTGTGCTTTATTTGATAATCTGAGTTATTAAAGCTCATACTGACAAATGAAAAAATAAGAGGTCCAAGTTTAGTGCACAGCTTCAGTGTATGGTTGAAACATGTCTCACTGGTCTGCTTTGTAACTAAAAAAGAATGGAAGTGCTATCAATACGCAGACACTGACAGACTGGACTGGACAATCCAAGGTCCATCTTGTCCAGTATATGGTCTCTGGCAGTGACCAGTGTAGAGTTGTCGGAGCTAGCCACTAGAGGGAGCCAGGGGCATTCACATTAAACCAGCACACTTGCATTTATCTATTGCTGGAAATAGCTAATGAGGGTAATATTTTCTTGGCCGTCGGAAATGCTTTGGCTGCTTGAAATCATTATACTGTAATGACTCATGATAATCAGAGGAAATTAAGGATAGGCAAGAAACTCAGTAATTCCACCAAAATGTTTAATACCATATTAGATTTCCACGGAAGTACAGAGCTAATGTGAGTATTTGTACAAAATATATGGTTAAAAATAGTATTGATTTATAGTATGTACAGATATGTCACATATGTGTCAGCAATCCAGACACCTGAATGAGGAGAACATGGTTAATGGTCTCAGATCCACAGTAACATACATGAAACACTTCTGCAGATAACCACAATAGGACGAGTTGCTAAATGATCATTAAGGGTGTATCAATCAATGAGGATCCTTTCAAAGATTTCTGACCACGAAGCAGTCAGCTCTAAGCTGGATTCAAAACATTTACACTTTGTTTCTAAATTGAATAGTGAACAGAACATCTCCTCAAGACACTAATGAAGACACAATGATGGTCTTGTACTAGAATAATGGCAGCTCACTTTTAATGGTTTATTACAAGGCTCATTTTCTGGCGTACAGAGGATAGACTGGTTTACGTGTCCTGGCCTGATCCTATTCTCATGGAGTCAATGGGAAAACCTGCATTGACTTCAGCAAGAGCAAGGTTGGGCCCCTATCTCATGGTTATGAATTATACGGGATTAAATCCTGGAGTCTTTATTCAGGTGCTCAGTGTTTTCAATTCCCTTTGATTCTGAGGACAATCAGCACCTTACAATACCAGATTCCCAGTGCTTCCTCAAGCAAGATGGACTCAAGGACATTCAAATACTGCATTGTTGGGATAGTGGTGTCCAAACAGTCCACAGGTAAGCTTTACCCATCTGTTAAATGAGCTGATAACCTTATTAAGCCTTCTGAGCATTCCTGCATGCAGCTTGTCTACACTTAGGAATTTACACTGGTACAGTGGCACGGAGACAGCTGTGTTGTTGTACGAGTGTTTGTGTAGCTGCATTATGATGATGGGAGGGAGCTCTCTCTTGTTGATGTGCTAAAACCAGCTCACTGAGTGGCAATAGCTATGTTGGTGGGAAAGCATCTCCCATTGACCTAGCACTGTACACACAAATGCTGATGCTGGTAAAACTTACGCTGCTCAGAGGGGTTTTTCTCACGTTTTAGTGACAGAAGTTTGGCTGGGATAACTCCTAGTGGAGACAAGGCCTTAAGAGAATGAAAGGTAGCATTTTGTCTTGGGAAGTGCTAATGCTGTGCTACTCCCTAGGGTGCTGCCTATGCTTTCCCCCAAGTCCAAGCATCTGCACTGGCTAGTCAGCAAACACCTCACACTCGCTCCTCACAGTCCTTGCACTCAGCTGAGCACAACTAGGGGAACCATGGCCAATCCTCACAGAGGCGTGAGATAATGAGATCTTTTGTGTGCCAGTCCTTACACATCATGCACAGGATGCAGAGCAGTCTGCCCAATAAGGAGGATTTTAGCAACACCATAACACCAACTGCAAAGCTTGATCTCTTTCTACTCAGGTGGACATGATACATTGTGAGTTGCTGAACTTCCCCTCTGCGTGAACTTCTTGAACAAAAGGGGCAAAATTCCTCACCAGCATAACTGTTAACTTCCATGTTGTCACATCGCGGATGACTCTTGGCCAGGGTCTGTTCAGGACCTTAATTTATACTTTATATTTTTTTTAGCCAGCAAAACTTAACTATTATTGTAAAATGGTTTCCTCAAGGAGAACACAAAAGCTTAAGATGAGCCATCAGTGGATAAATAACTGCAATACTTAAAAAAAAATTCAGATTATAATAATAATCTTGAACGTAGAGGGAGGAGGGAACCTGCAAACAGTGCGCTGTGCTAGGGACCATGCGAGGTCATTGAGTCCAGTCCCCTGCACTCATGGCAGGACCAAGAACCCTCTTAAACCATCCCTGATAGGTGCTTGTCTAACCTGCTCTTAGTCACTTCCCATGATGGAGATACCACAACCAGCCGAGGCAACTCATTCTAGTGGTTAATCAGCCTGACAGTTAGGAATTTTCTCCTAATGTCCAAACTAAACCTGGTTTGCTGTGATTTAAGTCCATTGTTTCTTGTCCTATCATCAGTAGTTAAGGAGAACAATTTTTCTTCCTCTTCCTTGTGACAGCCTTTTAGGTACCTGAAAACTGTTCTGTCCCCTCTCAGTCTCTTCTCCAGACTAAACAAATGGAGCTCTTTCAATCTTCCCTCATAAGCCAAGTATTCTAGATCTTTCATCATTATTCCTAATAACCTGCCCAACATCCCCCTTCCAAGGAAAACAAGTTTGAGTGTCCTCTCTTCCAGATCTGTAACAAAGAAGTGGAGGACTGTTATCACCTCAGACACAGTATTCTGATAAGCGTGGGAGTAATTCTAACAAATTGTTTGCAGACTCTCCATTATCATGCAGTGAGTAACTCTGGGCCCAATCCTGTGATGTGTTAAGTCCCCTTTGAAAATGGGCCATGGTGCAAAAAGCAAGTTAATAAAGATCACTCTAGTTGTTGCCTGCTCTGGGCATCCTGCCTGCTCTACTGTCTACCTTGTTTATGTTCAAACTCTTCAGGGTTTGGGAGGGGAGGGGAGCAAGTATTGCTTTGCATCTTGCACAGCCCCAAACCCAGCCCATGTAATAAAATGCATGCACGACTTTGTGCGAACAGTCAGGTGTGTAAGTAATCATGGCATACTGGACAATAGCTGGAGGTGAGCCATGCCTTCAATTCTGACTCTTTGGAGTCACTCAGCATCAGGCCCTGATTGCACATGAGTACTTGTGTGTGCAATGCCCTACTCCAGAAGTGTAACAACCCGTTCAAATGTGCAGATTAAGTGCTTAATGCGGTTTTGTGCATACCACTTCTGTTATTTACATGTGCCCATAGGGCATCCAGGTGAGGCCTGTCTGGAAACATGGTCCCAGTGTTCACTTTTGCAACCACTGGGCTTATTTTCAGATGGTGTGGTTCTCCCCTTCTCCGCTATTCCAACACTAATCGCATTTTGACCTCTTTCATGCATCAGCCACAATCAGTGGAAGAATCTTTTCTCATGTAGCTGGGCTGTGCTCCTATACTGCCTAGTAGCACAAAATAACTAGGAGTTACACAGCACATTTTATCCTTGGCTCCCTTTACTACTACTTTTTATTATAACTGAGAGACAAAGAATAGGCCTACATTTTCAGGAGACCATTCATTTTTGTGTGCTTCCATTTTTGGATGCCAATTTGAGACACTAAGGGTACTTGTTGTCATAAAAAGCTGAGCACCAGCCCTTTGAATGTCAGACCGCTTTAAGATGTCTCATATTAGGCACTCAAAATCACTACAGAATTAGACCTAAATGACTTGCACAAGGTCACACACAAAAAAAATCTATGGCTGAGTTGGGTTGAGAATCCGTATCTTCTGGCACAATTCCTTTGTGTTAAACCAAGCGTGTCAAACTCTTGCTATAGCAGGTCAGGTTTGACTTAAATGTACTTTAGGTGGGCTATACATACCACAAACTGAAATACTAGGACATGCTTGTGACATTGCAGAGTGCTGTGTATGCAAAACAGTAATACCTACGCATTACTCTCTCTGCTAGGGAGAGTGTGTGGTCTCACAGAGCGCAGCTTCACGTACCAAGTGCTCTGCAATGTCATGAAACCTGACACTCTTATGTCATCATGGAGTGCTGGGGGTGCAAGACTCATTCTCTCTTTCTCTGCTGGGGGAAAGTGTTGTGCTGCAGAGCACAGGCATGGGCCAGATGGAAGAAATTCATGGGCTGCATCCAACCCATGGGCTGCATATTTGATATCTCTGCATTAAACACTAATAATCCTTCAAGACTGTCCTAGAAGAAGAAGAAAAATATCCTTGTTGAATTGACATCGTATTCCATAAGCCTGCTGTTCTGCAGGAATCAGGATCAGTAGTGGTTTTGTTGTTTCTTTTTAAGATTAGGCATTTTCTCAAAGTCAAGACACCTATTTAAACATACATACCATATACAGTACATCACCTTTATCCATTGTAACAGTCTCTGTGGAGCCATTTTAGTTGAAGTTATACATTTGCCTTTCTGAAGTGATGCAGTCAGCTATTTTTACCTACTCCCAGGCAAATGCAGATCTGTTACAAGCTGTGTAAATTCAGGAAAGTGAATGGAATTGCAATTGCTTACATCAGATCTGAGTTTGGCTTCATATCTTGCCAGGAATTGTCATCATTTGTACAGCAAACAACAGCACACTTGCAAATATCACACTGATATTTCGTTTTTCCTCCTGCTCCAGAAACAACCCCTCTTGAGCTAAAGGCTAATCTCCAGTCAGAGTGTGTGGCCTGTGACACACATATAAGCAGTTCTGATTCCATCCACTAGGGAGCAGTAGTGCACATTTACACTAGTCTGGTTTTTTTTTTTTTTTGGATTACTTTTCAAAATGCCAAAACCAAGCAGAACACATGGACAAATCATCATTTGCCGTATTTATTTCTTAAAACTAAGCTCTGAGTTATACAAGTGCAAAAGTGATTCATTAGCCAATAACCTTTTTAATACTCCTATAAAATATGACTAAATAGAATATTTTAAAAGGTGCGTACAGTTTAATGGAAATGCTGACACAAAACTAACTGTCACAGTGCTAGGACATACCACTATAAAGTCTCGCAAGACTATTTAGCTGATTATCACGCTATACAAAAGACGTTCCCTTTGTCTCAAGAAAGACCCTTTTCACTGTCACTGAATGAAAAGAGAACTAGCCGATTTGGGAGCAAATAAATGTGAAGAAGCAGCATTGTAGTTTACCCATGGGACACATTTTAACCCTATTCAATGCTTTTAAGAAGCACCAATCCACTTAGTTCAGATATTATAGCACAGTGGGGGGAAGGGAACAATCCTGCCATGGGATCAGCTAACCTGCAGTTCCAGGGACGACAGTGGGACCCACAAGTGTATGGAAGTCCCTTTGTAACACTTACATGTTAGACATTGACAACTATTTATCTTTGAAATACTTGAACTCCCTGCTTTTGAGTCTAGCGAAGATAAATGCACAAATATATTCACAGAAGAGGTCATCATATGCAGAGTATGAAAGAATCTAGGTTCAGAGAAGACAAGTGGAGGAGAGGGACACACAATAGCAATTGTAAACTTCATTTTCTCTTCTCCATTTCTGACAAGAGAAGCGGCAATGTACATCTGCTAAAGTGTACCATTTTACCTCTGGAAAATCATTTCAGCCATATCTGAGACCCCTTAAAAGGACATTAAAAGAAGTGGGGCCAAAATCTGCTGTCACTTACATTGGTGTGAATCAGGAGTAATGATACTGAAGGCAGTGGAGCTAGTTCTGATTTATAGCTGTTATAAAGCAGAAACTGCCTCTGGTGTTGTAAATCCTCATGCAGCCAGTGAAAGTCGTAGTACCCAAAATGTGCAGATCCTACAGAGACAAAACTCACATTGAAGTCAGCTGGGACTTTGTCCATAAAACACAATATCTGTGCTATTGAAAATTTACTCTCCGACGAAACCTGTTTTCCACACCAGTCAGCGTCAGGCTGCTGGTGAGCAACCAAGTGCACTTGCTAGGTTCACAAATGCTGTTAGTTTCATGCTAGAGAGGTCAATGTGTAATATCAGCAGAATTGTTCTTTTCAGACAATGATTGATTACATAGTGATCTGTAAACCCTGACTGCAGCCACAATAGGATTTCGCTGGGTTGGCTCAATCTTTCAGCTGTTTTTCTTTCTGTGGTTTGGACAGTAAAGCTATTTCTTACTTCCTCCTGCACAGTATCTTACAGCTTGATGCTAGTGTGTATGTCTCATAACACACAGAAGATAAGAAGACTGAAGAGAACATTAAAACTGATGCTTCATTCACACTAGGTCTTTTAATCCAGGTTGGGCTCAAGTTGTGTAGTTTGGACCCAGATCCAAATACCCTAAAGCACTGGTCTCCAATCTGCAGATCGTGATCTACTTCTGCACAGCAACTGCAGTTAAAATCCATGGCTGTTAGACTACCTGCTGGCGAAAGGTGGTAACCACTCTGGCCTAAAAAAGTTCAAATTTGCTTCAATGGGGAGACTAGATTTTGGCTCCTTATTTCATTTGGTGTTTTTGTACATAAAGGCCCAGACTGTCAGCTGGTGTAAATGGAGCTACAACAGATATACAACAGCCATGATCTGGCCCCCAAAGATCTGCTATCTCAGAGTCACTGTTTTACTCTGGAAGTATTACATTTAACTCTTACCTAAAATCACTACTCATAATTAACTGTGTAAAGCCCAGGGATCTTGACATTAAATTAGCTTTTTATCTGTGCACTGACACATGAAATAGGAGGGGGTTTGGTTCTCCCTAAGTACTATAGCTTGCCTGATGTACCATGGTCATATTATAGTCTCAGGACGCAAGGTGATTTAAAACAATAAGAATATCATCCTTTAAATAAATTCTGAAAACAGTGTCAAAAAGTAATAAAGTGAAGTATCCGGAAAGCTATTAATTTTTGTTTTCATTTTTTTTTTTTAAAGGTCATCTGTCTGGATACCATAAAGTTGTTAAAGTCAAGTCTCAATTAGGTTAGGTCTGCTGCATAGAACATGCTTGTTTAACCTACATGTGAATGTGTGCAGTGAGTAGCATTACTATCAGGGTGAAAAGCATAAGCAAGGCTCTATTTTTCAGTGAGAATATTAAAGAATGGTGATGATCAGAAAAGGAACTCTGTCAAAACAGGCACATTCTTACCCCCACGGCTCTGTTTTCCCTGTGTGTACTATGAATTTTCTGTGGTTTTAGTGACAAAAATTACAAGTTTTTCTTTCAGTAGGTACTTCTGAGTCAATACAGCAGTGAGAGAATGAGCTAGAGTCCACTGAAGTGTGCATCCTTATTGTTAATTAAGATTCTGCCACTGGAATTTTCACAAACTTCTTAACAACTAATTACAGACATGAGCTTGGCTTTCAGATTTCAGGATGATCTTGTAGGGTTGGGAAATAAAAACAAACTTTTTTACTTTTAAAAGGAGCATATTTGATAGGAAAGTCATTGAGATTTTAGATGTGAAACCCATCTCTACGGAGCCTTTTTCAAAGGAGGCGGGTAGAACCACAGTTAGTTAATTTATGCCCCAAGCCTGCAAAGTCATACACATATGCTTAACTTTCATTTCAGTGGAATTACTCACATGTGTGAAGTTAGGTTCATGTGTCTTTGTCAAAGGAGGGCTTAGATCTCTAGAAAGCACTTTCTCGAATTGGTGCATGTGCTTGAGAATAATTAACAAAAGATCTGTCCAGGTAGAAAATCCAAATATCCAAGTACTGTCTGCTGCCAGCCACAATGAAAGCACAGAAGTGTAATTTACCCCATACATTTTAAGAGTGAGACAGGAGAATAAATTTCATGCAGTCTAAGTTCAAGTTTAAGTGTGGTCCTGTTTTATTGGGCCTGGGAAGGGTGAGTGAATAGGAAATGCTGCATACATCTAAATATGGACCATAAAACACATCAAGCAAAGGGGTGAGGGGAAGTGCTGAGTATTAGGGATGGGCAAACATTTCCAAATAGCCACAATACCTGGGCTATCCAGCGTAACACTATGGAAACCTCTGCTCATCACTGCAGTTTGCTGCTACTGCAAGCTAGCAATGAATCCCAGTGTAATGGGAAGCCAGTTCTCTACCCTCAAGCTCAGAGATGCAGGGAAAGAGAACATCCTTGCCCTCCTCATGAGAAAGAATGTGAGGATTTCCCCTGCTGACAGCACGCTGGGGCGAGCAAAGGAATGAAGGACACCTCCCCCTTCACAAAAAGCTGCCTCCCCTTTCAGTCTAGTCCTCTCCAGGGTAAAGGCCCCCCAACATGGCAGGGTGTGCCTGGGCCCAGGCCAGCCCCCATATGTAGCGAGGTGGGAGCACCAGCTGGGCCCAGTCACACTCATGGGCTCTGGTTCAGCCAAGGTGCCTGACTGCAGTGTCCGACCCCTGCTGCAGTGTCTGCGACCGCCTTCCCCTCCAACCTTTGCCTCCAGCTGTTGTAGCTCCACTCCCCATCTCAGCCCTCAGCCTTAACCATGGCCCTATTCCCAACTGCAGCCTCAGTCCAGGCCCCAGCTGTAGCCCCACTCCCACCTCACCAGCAGGGAGGCGAGGCACAGACAAGGTAAGCAGGGCACAGGGTAAAATTTTGGGGACCACTACTCTGGTGCGGCTCAGCCCATGATTTAAAGGGGCAGTGTGTCAGCAGCATTAGGGTGACAGGAATTCTCAGTTCCCCTCACGAAACAAACATGCAGGGAAGCTGCTGTCCCCTGAAGAAGTTGCCAGGGGAAGTAAAAGGCCACTGGGCTGTCCCCTCCTAAGATAAACATTCAGTAAGTGGAAGTCAAGGGGTGAAAGGCCACCAAGTTGCCACCTCCCATGATGACACCAAGTAAGAACGAGGGACAAGGGGCAGATGCAGCTCTGCTGTGGGGTAGGGAAGGGATCCATTCCTTTGGCAAAGGGAGCAGAGAGCGATCTGCTAATCCGAATGCTAATCCCAACATCAGACTATCTCCCATCACAGATTTACTAAGTGATGCTTCTGGATCTTCTATCGTTAAAGTTTGCAATGCTATAAAAACCCTCAGCCTGAGCCCCCTGCCCCCTTCCCAGCCTATTCTACCCCCTTTCACAAGATCCATTACACACAATGGCAGGTGATATGGTTACATGTACAAAGAACTTTTTCCTAGCCCTTGTGTTAGACAGGCTTAAGTACAGAGACGGGATTTCAATGAGCTAGATGTCCCATTACCCACAAGGCAATGGCTGCCCTTCAACAAAAACATAGCAAACAGAAAACAAAGAGGGCCGTGCTGGAGGAGAGAAGCGCTGCTCCGGCTGGAGAGGCTCAATTAGACATGGGAGGAGGCAGGCCAGGGCGCCGGGTTTGAATAATTTTTGGCTTTGGAGAATTCTTTGGGTCCTCTTCTTCCTCTGTGTCGCTGTCGCAGACGTGCACCACCACGCTCGGGGTGGACTCTGTCCCAGCATGCAGCTCATACTTCTCCCCTGGAAGCAGACACAAATGGTGAGGTTAAAGGTTAGCAGCCTGGGAGAACTACACATCAACTCTGGCCTTGTCTGCCTCCAGGCATAGCCCTGATTCAGCACTCAGTGAAGCTTCACTGTGGCTGAGCCCTGAGCACAGACAAGGCCTACAGGAGCTCGGCCTATTTCAAAGAGAGGACAAGGCCGTAGGGCGGAATCCAGGATACGTGGCACCAGTTAGAAACAGACTGCACTGCTTTTTAATGAATGTGGCTACGCTGGGAGTGGATGTGTAAGGGGAGAACCAAGGTAGCTGTGTGTCAGGGAGATGGGCCCTGCTCAAAACCCCAACTCCTGAACACCAGCCCAGTGGGGCAGTTCAGCTCTGGACTCCAACTTCATGGCTGCCCTTTATATTTAAAATAGGCCCACTCCAGGGCCAAACAGCCTTAGACTCTGGCATCATTCAGAGCCCGCTAAAGACACTGAGGCGTGGTCCCATCTCTAGATGCTCTAGCTGTAGGGTGTGAGAGCACAATACCAGTTCATAGAATCATAGAATCATAGGGTTGGAAGGGACCCCACGAGGTCATCTAGTCCAACCCCCTGCCAAAAAAA